>PRKT01000412.1:178009-228321 GCA_003671525.1 Saccostrea glomerata
CCCCCCCCCCCTCCCCGCGCTTCCAACGCCTATGTCATATTTTATTAATATCTTACTGAATAATTTACCTACTTAAAATTGACATCGTTTGCTTTGAGATACTTTTTCTTGTCAGTTAAAATAGTTTTCGACGTCTCTTATGGAGCCTCTTTATTGCAAACCACTCATTTCTTCCTCGAAAATTACCTCGATAAAAATAGGACTGTATGTACGTAGAAAGGATACACAAGATTCCGGTTATATAACTGAACAATAAAATCAGACACCTCGGAATGGATTACTAAATACTCTAAGTCGCTGGTTTATCCTATGTTTTAAGATATTCGCAATACAAAAGTACAGTGACTTTATTTCGACCCGTACATAAACGAGCCTTTACATGTAACAACATCAATTTCGATTGATATATCATAACAAAATTTGCAGTAAAAATAAGATTCTAATATATTTTATGGATTTGCACTATTCGGCTTAGAGAGATAGCAGATACGAGCGCTGAGGATAAAATAAATCTACTTATTGGTATATGAAAAGATGGATTTGGTTAAAAGGAATTAAAGATGCAGACCGATGGGAGCTTAACTTTTAATCTGGACGGTTCCCAGAGATAAATCATTTAGTCGGACAAAGATAAAGAACGCGAGCTCTAAGGATAAAAGTAATTAAAGAAATATCAAAATATGCAGGACATGTACGGGAGTATAAATGTAGCTCAGTGGGACAATGCGGCAGTGGAAAGCTGAAATTTGTCTCTTTCTGGTTGCATTTATACAGGTAAGATAATTTTCTAGACTTGCGCGCGTTTTGGTAAAAATTATTAAATTTTCACATGGCTTATTTTATTTACAAGTTAAACTTTTTATATTTTAAGTAGTTATATTTCTAGTAAGGTTTAGTATATTTTGTAAAATTATTTATTGAAATTATAATATTAGAAATAAATTGTTTACTTTAATAAAGAGTGGAAAGCTGAAATTTGTCTCTTTCTGGTTGCATTTATACAGGTTGGGTAACATCGCCACTCCCCATAACCTGTAATGCGCTGAACATGCAGGAAGAGAATAAATAAATCCGAGGGAGATAAAATGTAAACTGGGACATTGCGAATCGGATAAACTTTGTCTGGTCAGGACCAGGGAATTGGAGGAAGGTTTTCCATGGCCCTTCAAACCTCTCACATGCGGAAAAGCGAACGATCCCGGGAGTTTACAACCAGATCCAGTTACCAGACACATAATATATGAACCCCAAAACAAATTCCCAAAACAGATAAAATCCCCCAAAAGAACCAATTTATTTTTTTTTACGAAAGATATGTTGTACATGTATGTAGATAAATAAGGACTAAAAATAAGAGTAAGATATAAAATTTAGAAAATACTGCACATATTCAAATTATACATGCATAGTACGCTCATGCATATTTGCAGCTGGTAAACATGTAAATACATCATTAGACTGAGAAGGGAGCATAATTTATCAATAATCAAAAATTTTATATTAACAAGTGCTTGAACTATATATATAAATTTTATTTGAAGTAAAAAAAAAAAGGCCACATGCAGTTACACATATATAATTATATACATGAACCTTGATTTGAAAAAAAACCCAAACATTTTGATAGTTTTGTTTCGTTTCGTTTCGGCAGGTTTCGTTTCGTTTCGTCGTGATTTCGTTTCGTTTCGGTAGGTTTCGTTTCGTTTCGGTAGATTTCGTTTCGTTTCGGTAGATTTCGTTTCGTTTCGGCAGATTTCGTTTCGTTTCAGTTCGTTTCGTTTCGTTTCGTTTCTATTTCGTTTCGCACTTTACAGGTACCCATCAAACACTATAATAAATAAATCAATTTCATCTTTCCAAAAATATTTTTTAAATTAAATTTTGGTCAAATTTCAACCAAATACTTTATAAAGGTTGATATATTAAATACTGTAATAAGAAATTTCGCGGTCCCGAAACGTCCAGAATTCATCAATCATTATCATTGGCCATTGTTTACATTTAAATAGAGTTATCGTTCTTGACTCCGATCGGAAATTTACTATCGTCTATTTAACACACTAAAAAAAATTTATTAAAAACTTTTTTTGATATATGATCATATAAATATTATATTCTTTCAAAATAACCATTTATTATATGTATTTATTGACTCTTTTGCTGTGGGACTCACGTAGGACTCATGTGGGACTTATTTTCTCCGTGGGACTTGTTTTAGTATCAGCGTCTTCTGCTTCGCATCAGAGTTGAATCGACGCTTTGAAATCCTTTCGAGAAAGCCGCACCTTTTCATTCAAATGAAAGAAAAATACAGAAGTTCCGAAGATGTTGGTAGGGCGTACATTGATTGTAAACACAAAATGTAATTAAGAAGAACGAAACGGATTGATATAGTATTCATAATTCCGTTTCACTTGAAATATATAATAGCATACAGAATAAGTGATAGATTCTGTCACTTTAACAAAATTCAATACAGGTACGACTTACTATATTTTTATGAGCGACAGTCACGCATGCGTATTCGTTTACGTATGGTAACGTCACGACCGAAATAAACTTCGTCACAGGACGGGGAAGGTAAATATGTAGAGAAAAATTGAGATCACAGCACTTCTAAACCGAGATTCTAATTGACAATTATTTATTTTGATATTTCATCCTATGTGACATCTGTCTTTCTCCATTTTATGCATAAATATGGCAGGTATCGTAGAAATTCTGCTGTGTTTACAAAATAATGACACAAAGCTATTTTTAGAACTGATATTTTTGTCTCACGCAATTACATTATAAAAGTATTTCAGAATTTCATTTGCACATTATTTCGGTTACATTTCTCAGGTAGATTAACTGTCAGATTTTATACATTCCTTTACTTTTGAAAACTTTCCCTAATTCACTGGCCAATGGGTTTTTTGGTACTTTTGATTGTATTCATATATATAACCATGATAACTAGGCTTTACAGTAACATCCAGAAAGGGTAAACATATTTAAATTTTTTGAATTTTAAACCTTAAACTTTTAATCTGAATTTTTTATCACCAGAACTTTAAATGGAGGAAGAAATAACAGAAAACTTTGAAAATGTGTCACGGCCAACTGAACCCTCACTCAAACGGCCGGAGTTTGCGGCAGTTGTGTTCCAGCGCATTCCAGAGACCTATCCTGCTGATGCCCATATTGAGTGTCGCTACACCATAACTCCTGATATCATTCCTACATCCAGGGACTGGATTGGTCTGTACAAAGTGGGATGGATGACGACTCGGGATTACTACTATTATGAATGGGCTCAGACACCAGCTGGGTATGAAGCTGGAAAGGAACTAGATGCCAGTATTCTATTTCCAGGTAAGAAAATTTACTTATAAATTTTAAGCATATGCTCAGACTCCTAAATGTATAATTTATTATAAACAACTAGCTAACATGTTATATTTTCAAATGTAACAAAAATCTTTACAATAAGAATTCATTTCATTGATTTCAGCTCATAAGCTCCCAGGAGAAGATGGGGAATTCTACCAGTTCTGTTATGTTACCAGCTCTGGGCAGATCAGAGGAGCCAGCACACCTTTCCAGTTCAAAAATCCCAGTGCTGATGACTTTGTGGAGTTGGATGATGAGGAAACAAACATGTTAGTGATTCGGTCGAAGACTGTGGTGCTGGAGGAGAATATCCAGAAGTTACGAGAGGAGCAGGAGGCGATGGTACAAAGTCAACAAGAACTGGAATGTGAGAGAGATGGGCTTCTGTCTAGACTGTCAGAGATGGAAAAACAGATACAGGTAACTTAAAATTATAAAGGAGGAATGCTTAAAAACATATACAGGTAAAATATAAAGGAAGGATTACACAGAAACAGATACATATGAAATGTCAGGGAGGAGTACAAAAAACAGATACAGGTTAAATATAAAGGAGGATTAAATAAAAAAAAAAACTACAGGTGAAATGTTGGGGGGGGGGGGTCATAAAAAAACAGATACGGGTAAAATATATAGGCAGGATTACATAAAAACTACAGGTGAAATGTCAGGGGGATGCCCTAAAAACAGATGCAGGTAAAATGTTGGGGAGGGTATACATAAAATCAGATGCAAGTAAGATCTCAGAGTGGGGGGTATAAAAAAAATTATAGGTAAAATGTAAAAAGGGGGGTAAACTATGAAGGGGGGTGCATAAAAACAACTACAGGTTAAAGAAAATTACTTTTATACAGGTACGTAAAATGTAATAGAGGATTTATATCAAAAGCTGGTACAGTTATAGTTTAAGATGAGTACTTTGGTAAATAAAGATGAAAGGGGACACTTTAAGTATAATAATTTTATCTGTGATAAACATGATCATGGTGATAAAAATTTCGTTTAAAATGATTTTTTTACCTTACAGTGTAACATTTTGGGCCAAAACTTTTATAAAATATTTTTTCCCAAGAGCTAAATTCATTGCAGTTGCACATTGAAGGAGGAAGTCTTTAGAAATAAACCCTGATCACCTTTTGACCTCATTTAATTCTCTGTTTTGGTTTTGTGGATTTTATTTGTTTTCAAATTAGTTATATATAGATATAAAGGAAATATCCTTTGCCATTATTAGAGTGACAAT
This sequence comes from Saccostrea glomerata, assembly GCA_003671525.1. Lineage (NCBI taxonomy): Eukaryota > Metazoa > Mollusca > Bivalvia > Ostreida > Ostreidae > Saccostrea > Saccostrea glomerata. The sequence continues at coordinate 182,628 of PRKT01000412.1, forward strand.
CATAAAAACACTTGGAACTGATTTTATTTGATATATATGATGGTAATATATCAACCAGGTCTGTAGTCATTCATTGATGGAATGCTTGTTCTGACTATGATCTAATTTGTGATTTTTTTTGACAGAGTCTGACAGAAGACAACAACAGACTGCAGGACCAAGTAACAGCGGGGGAGAACTACATCAAACAGCTGAACCAGGAGGCCAGGGACATGATGGTGGCTCGGGAGGCATTACAGACCAAGCACGATACACTGTCAACGGTAAGTCATACAAAACACGATACACTGTCAACTGTAAGTCATACAAAACACGATACATTTTTATCAGTAAATCACACAGACCAAGCACTATACATTGTCAACTGTAAGTCATACAAAACACGATACACTGTCAACAGTAAGTCAGACCAAACAAAGCACGATATGCTGTCAACTGTAAGTCAGTTTACCTGGGTACATACAATATTAATGAGTGACTAACTGGAAATGATTCTCCAAAACAACATATATAAAGTTATTGTATATGTATAAAGTAATTGAAAGTAATCAAAAAGGAATTATAGTTACATTGAAAATTTTAGCTGTAATCGATTAAATTACAAGTACTGTAAAAGTACTTTTTTTCACGTGGTATTAATTTACGCTATGTATGCAGTCACAAATTTTCTGCGAATATTTGTCCAAGCGCACTTAACATAAATGAAGGGCATTTAGTAACAGTCTAAGAATTTCATGTTATTTCCAACCTGTGGATTAAACCGAAATTTAGTTTCCGCAGAATTATGACCCTGTGGTAAAAAGTACGTCTACAGTGATAAAAAGTCCCTTCAATTACAGATTATGGTCGATTACTTAAAAAAAGTAATCATTACAATCGATTACGATTACTCGATTACAATTACCCCATGCCTGCAAACCAAGCATTCTGCCATCACTACATCAGTAATTAACACATAAATGCACTTACAGAGCTCTCTAAATTAGTTTTTCAAAACAAAAAAACCACAGCTGAATGATAGATTTATAATAGAACCCTTTGAAACAAATAACTGAATTACAGAAAACAAGTGATGTGGAGTCCAGACTGAATGAGAAAGATGAGGCCTTGAAAGGTTTACAGGTCATTCTGATGAAGATGACAGGAGAGAAGGATGAGTTAGCCGGAGAAAACAGGACCCTGAAGGAACAAATGGAGCTTTACAAGGTACGACCTAATATATAGAAAACAGGACTCTGAAGGAGCAAATGGAGCTTTACAAGGTACGACCTAATATATAGAAAACAGGACTCTGAAGGAGCAAATGGAGCTTTACAAGGTACAAACTGATGCTCTTACTTTGAGATGTATAGGAAATTTACAATACGGCTTACATTGAATTGTTAAGGAACTTTACAAGGTACGGCCGGATGCTCTTACATTGAGATGTATAGGAAATTTACAATACGGCTTACATTGAATTGTTAAGGAACTTTACAAGGTACGGCCTGATGGTCTTACTTTAAAATGTGTAGGAAATTTACAAGGTAAAGCTGGATACTTTTACATTGATCTGTGTACTGCTATAATCCAAATAAAATGTTATATATGTTGGTTCCTATAGAATCACTTTACAACATCGGAAAGTTCAGCCCAGGAATATGGTCGTCAGATCGAGGAAATGAGAGCAGAACTTGGCAAAAAGGAGAATCTGATCACTGAACTGAAACAAGAGGTCAAGGACAAAAAACAGCAGCTCGGGGAGGTGCAGAAAAAACTGGAGAGACAGACGGTCATATCCAGTGAAGACAAGGTAATCAATGGAATAGATAGGGGGTAGTGGTAAAGAGGGTGAGGGGAGCTCAGAAAAAAAAAGCTGGAGAGACAGATGGTCATCTCCAGGAAGGACAAGGTATTAATCATATGAATAAATATTAAGAGGTGAGGGGAGCAAAGAAAAACTGGAGAGACAGACAGTCATCTCTAGGGAGGACAAATTTTTTATCTGAATAAAAAATGCATGGGGGTTGGGGGCCAAAGAAAAGCTGGAGAGACAGACAGTCATCTCTACGGAGGACAAATTTTTTATCTGAATAAAAATTACACGGGGGCTGGGGGGGATTTAGATTGGGTGACCGTGAGGGGAGCTCAGAAAAAGCTGAAGAGGCAAACGATCATCTCCAGAGAGGACAAGGTATTTAACATCTGAATAAATATTTAAAGTTAGGACAATGTTTCTATCCTTTCTCAATAAATTAGAAATGTAGTGGTACTGTTGGGTCGAGGGAAGCATTGAATTTAATTGAGAGACCAGTGTTCTTATTTGGGGAAGATCTTGTTTGTATCAGAATAATTTTAAGGGGAATTAAAAATAGGAATGTGCTGGGTTATTTAAGTCAATCCATTCATTGTATGATATTGCAGCTGTTTTGGTTATTTTTGTCTTAGAGAGATAAGAACTTTAAATTATCATCACTTGTAGGTCTGTTCTATGATGATATATATAAATTTCCTCCTTTTATCTATATTCTACCATATGTATATTTTGGATATATTTCCTTCTTTATATATAGCCTGTACTTTACATTTTACTAGAATAATGTCAGCGGTAGTTTCTGACATTTCCTGCTCTATTTCAGGATCAGATTGACTCTTTGACTGAGAGATTGCGTAACACAGAAGATAAACTTGATGCTGCAGAAAAAGTTAAAATTATTCTCCAAGAGGAGATCAAGTCGTACGAAGAGATGAATGCCAAGATGTCTTCTGATCTAACAGTGAGTGTGAAAACTGTCATATCTAGAGTTACATCCCTTATATAACTCTCTAACCCCTGGAGGTGATAATGTTCAATTTACATGTCACATGGCAGCTTTCAGCTTGTATTTTCACTATAATTATAAAAATAGCTAATTTTACCATTTGCAAAAAAATGGAATTTTATGATATTAAAGGTGTCTAATGATGTCTAGAATTAACTGTAATTTTGGTCTTGTTCTGCCCTTTATCCTGTGAACTTTATTTTGCCACATTTGAATTCTAAATATTCATGAACAGTCTAAAATAATCATACATTCTAGAGTCCTCATAAAAAGCATAAACTAATTAAATATTGAAGTGACTTTATTTTGATATTTCTCTCTGAAGAAATACAAATGAAATATCTGGAGAAATATTTGTATATATATGGAAGACTTAAGGCACATCATGCACATTTTTTTTTCATTTCACATTTAATAAAAAAAAAATCTAACATGTAAAGGAATGTGAGGGGAAAACAGAGATGTAGTAAAAGCATAATGTAAATGTCTTATTGTTCTATATTATAAAGTGTGTTGTGATTTCAGAGGACAGTAGCAGAAAACCACGCCCTGAAACAACACCTGGCGCAGATGGAGGATCAGATGATGAAAGAGACAGAGTTACTGAGGGCAGAGGTGGTGTCCTCGCAACAGGACCTCAGTCAGGCCCTACAGGTAATAATACTACCTCAGTCAGGCCCTACAGGTAATAATACTACCTCAGTCTGGCCCTCCCACTCATAATAATACAATCTCACCCCTACACAGGACCTTAGTCAGGCACTACATGTAATAATCTATACTGTCTCAGTCTAATAATAATACAATCTCACCTGTACATAGAACCTCAGTCAGAGACAGAGTTACTGAGGGCAGAGGTGGTGTCGATCCTCCCAAAAGGACCTCAGTCACGCCCTTCCACTCATAATAATACTATCTCCCCTCTAATAGAACCTCAATCAGGCCCTACAGGTAATAATTATACTACTGCTTGTTTTAGTACTGTCTATTAACAAAAGTATTCAAGTTAATCACACAGGCATCTGTTTACTGTAGTAGAAGAACAAGTTACAGGAGGAGTTAGATGAGCTATACCAGACTAAAGAGACCACAGAGAGCTCACTGTCCTCCCTACACTTTCTTGTGTTTGTTTACTGAGTTACTGATTTAATAATCTGTTTACTGTAGTAGAAGAACAAATTACAGGAGGAGCTAGAGGAGCTATACCAGACTAAAGATACCACAGAGAGCTCATTGTCCTCTCTACACTGTCTTGTGTTTGTTTACTGATTTACTGATCTGTTTACTGTAGGAGAAGAACAAGTTACAGGAGGAGTTAGAGGAGCTATACCAGACTAAGGAGACCACAGAGAGCTCGCTGTCCTCTCTACACTGTCTCAAGCTCGCCCAAGCCAGCCTCAAGGAGCGGTACGCCAAGATGGAGCATACCTACTCAGAGTTACAGACTGAGTTCTCAAAGAAAAAGGTAAACATTGAATGTAGGAACACTGCTCTGTAAATCTATATCCTACCCAAAACTCAACCTCTAAAACTTACTGAGAATTACAGACCGAGTTCTCAAAGAAAAAGGTAAGCATTGAATGTAGGAACACTACTCCGTAAATATATATTTTATCTAAAACTCTGGCAAGATATAAAGTAGTTAATTTACAAACTCAAAAGCGTCCATCATTCTCAAATTACTGGAATCATGAAACGTTGAACAAAGACTGTAAAACAATTAAAATAACATTCACTTTGAATGCAACTCTAGAAGAAAAATATTTTTGAAACATTTATTTGAATTAAAAACTTCAACTAAAAATACCAAATAAAAAAAAATGAATAATTTTATATACAGTAGAATACGTTATAAAAAGGAATTATATTATAATGTAATTTATATACCTTAAAAAAAATTTTTATGGTGTTCTTGTAATAAATTATAGGAATGCCTAAAACTTAATGTACAGGTAGATGTTGTTATTAAAGAGAGCAAATGTGTTTTGTAGAAGGAGAACTCACACAATGTCGGGGAACTGAAGAGAGAAATTGAGGACCTGAAAGAACGACTCAATATGGCGGCTGAGGAATATAAATCCCTGTACATCGAGAAAAAAAAATATCAGAAATCAGCCGAGAAATTACAGAGAAGTGAGTATTGATAATAACATTAGTTGCATAAAACTCAGCATCTTAAAAAACAAGTAAGATTTAGTGTAAACCATGTCAAACAAACTGACACCGCAATAGCAGACACTCTTCAGACATTTTGTTCATTATTTAACATCAGAATTAATTGTTCATTAATTTCCATCATAGGACTAGGATCAGGTCGCACCAGAAATGTATCCCAGGGTTCCCTGCCTGAGGTTACCAGTGAGGTGCTGCAGACGAAGGAGGCTCCAGGTGAGAATGAATACGAAAACTTACATTCCATGATAGATAAACTATCTTCAGATTGCTTACAGTCAATGATAGATAAATTACCTTTAGATAGCTGAAAAAATTGGAATAATTTGCTAGGATTCTATAAAAATGTGAGAATTTCAGATGCTGTAAAGTATACATGATCCCACAAGGTATTTTGTAACGCTATAAAAACCTATTGAAGTGTTCATTCTTATACTGTGTACTTTGTTCTCTACAGGTGACAGTTCCTCTGTGTTTGATCCTAAGGAAGATACTGTCTCCCAGCTCCAAAGTGAACTAGACGACGTGTCTACAGAACTACAGAAAAGGAATGAGAAAAAGATCAAGTAAGTTTCCATTTGTAGCATGTATCTATACTCAATTAGTCTAATCTGTGATAGTATTCTATAAATGTTGACACCTCAGGGAAAACCATTGTCACTGGGTGTGTTCACGGAAGTTGACTGTGTTGGGTATAGTTTATTATGTTTTACTCTGTGTATTAGGTACAAGAAGATGTACAATGAAGAGAAGGAGAGACTAGAGGTCCTGAGGCGACATTTCCACGACGAGTTGAGGAAGAAGGACGAGGAGATTGAAGAGCTGCGGCGACGTCTACAGGGGGCGTCCACGGAAAACGACATCAAAGTCAGATCCCTCGAGGTAAAGATTTACGGCCTGTGTTCTCTATGCAATGGCATGCACTGTCAGGTCTTTTGAAATTTAATGGAATCTTCTACACATCAGTAACCACGACAAATGTACCATGAATTTGGTTAGTAGGTTTCTAAATACTGAAACTACGTGTACTAAGCAATAATGACATAAAACAAAGTTCATATTTCCAAGTGTAATAAATATTGTCACTATTTGGATAACGTCTGTACCTCGTGTAACACAATTTATAAGGTATTTATCTTATCATGACATACTGACTTATTTTACACTTAAAGACAGATCATGACATGTAGAAAACATGTGGAACTGATAAGAAAGTAAGATATTAAATTCCTGAGCTACATTTGAGATTATAGCAGCTGATCCTAGGGACTATGTGCTTAATATCTACATGTAGTTCTAATGAATAAACAGCTTCAAAATGTTAATTTTTGGATAAAAATGTATCATTAAAAACATATTTCTGGAATGAAAAAGTTAATTTCAAGCAAAAGATGATGTGTAAATTTACATTTGCTTAGATAAAGAAAACAATCCACTTGCAAATTTGTAACTATAACATGTGTAAGGAGGCAATCTTTGATTTGATACTTGGCATCAAATATTTAAGCTACTACATGTATCCCTTTGTAAAAAAAAAAAAAAAATTAAAAATAAACCAATTTGCATTATTGATTAAGAATAGTCAAACAAGGAAAATGAATAGTTTTGATTTTTAGAAGTGTAGCTTTTTATCATAAAATTGTGATTTTCTAGTAATTATGTAAAATTTCTAAAACAGTTAAACAATTTATTTTGTGTTTGCTCTTTAATAATTGACCCAGGTTATATTCTAGACATTTTCCAAATTGTTGTGAAGTTTTTTTTTTCAATAATTACAGAGTTTTTTGGTGAACAAAGACAACACTATTGAGGAACTGAATCGTAAATTACGAGACAATGTTAAACTGCATGATGTAAGTCACACAAAAATACTACACACCTTTACATAATTCACAAAAGTTGGGAATAACTCAAGATAAATTAAAGGCTGTGCAACTGTCTGTAATACTCTTTGAAAAATGATACAAAAATATCACATATATTTACATAAAGAAATTATTTGCACTGCCAATAAAAAGACAAAAAGCATATAATCATATAAGCAAATATATAAGCAAAAATCGTATAACAATAACTGTATTACTTGTTAGCAGGGTGGTCAGAGGAATATAATAACAAGAGGCAAATCAAAGTTGCTTTTACTAGGGCTGGGCAATAATATCGATATTCCAATATATTGCGATACAGTGATAACAAATATCGTATCGCAATACGATTTTGTAATATCGATATATTGGCAAAATATTTAGATTGAGGAATTTTTTCATTAAATATAAAAATGAATGTATGAAAGTGTGTTATTAAGCCAAACAGTAAGATAAAAGTTGTTTTGTGGTAATATTTCAAAGCATAACTTAAATGAAATCAACAAGATTTTTTTTCCGTGTTGGTTATTTATCATAGTTATGTATATTCTGCATGTAAATTAAAGTAAATATAGTAAGAAAATGCCATTTGAATCACATTGCAAATATTGCAATACATATCGCAATACAGTTAAAAATATCGCAATATATCGCAATACGAAATCTTGGGCCAATACCCAGCCCTAGCTTTTACTTTAACATTTATATTTCATTTATATTTAATCTTCAGTTTTATTTCTAGCAGAAAAGTTTTATTTCAATTTCTTGATAATAAAGTAAAAAATTCATAATATACAGATTACTGCCCAATACTTGAACTTGTTTTGATAATTTTGATTTTCAGTAACATAATGTACATGTATCATGTGACTTTTGATTTCTTTTGTAGGGTCCATCAGAGACACAGATGAGGCCCCCTATCAAGTGTCCCCCTGGGGCCCCCTACCCAGTCTACATGTATGGCAATCCCTACCCAGGGTCCTTACTGTACCCGGCCCCTATAGTGTACCCCCAGGTGTCAATGCCACAATGCCAGGGACCAGACGGAAAACCATTAGCTCCCCTCAAGTATCCAGGTAACTAAATTAACAGATCCTTAGTCCCTATCAGATATATGTTTGTCGTTGATTATGATGTGAAACCTTCAAATGCCCATTACCAAGTGTGTCACCTATATCATGAGTATCAGGCAGAGTTTAATCTTTAGAGTGACATACAGTCCTATCCCTTCCCCTATTCACATACTTAAAACAAAAGAACTTTTTTTCCTTAATCCAAGTCCATGACAAATTGCTTAACACTTATAATCTTATCTATTTGATTGCCTGTTCGTCCAGAATATTTCTGTTGTTGGATTATTACATGTATTTATATTATTTTTATACAGATGGGTCAGCTTTAGGACCCCAGTCTACCCCACAGATGACCCCCCAGGAAGTGAAGCCCCTGATCTACCCCGACCGCGTCATTGTCAGACAGCCAGCCCCTGTAAAATCAGTCAACCCTGACCATCTCTCTGATGACCAACAGAGCGTGACCAAGGACCAGAACGTCCCCCTGAAGCCGTTACCGCCCCCCCTGGTCCCCGAGCGACTCCCCTCAGCTAAACTCTCAGCGGTCAAGTCCTTCCTCATGGATGGAGGTAAGCAGTCCTGTCTTATAATACAGTTGTGGGGTATAATACATGTGTATTTATCTGTAAGTGTTGAAATCCTACCTGGAGATCCACTTTATGCCTTTAAGATAACTCTTGAATGCATCACTTGAGTTTGATAGAAAACTATGGAGAGTTCTATTGTTTTACAAGATTAAATGTTAAGATTTTGTTCTATTGAAAGGAAAAATTATTTCTGAATCATGCTGTCTGGAATTAAATCTAAATTTTCAATGCCATAACTAAAGGTCAAAGTTGCTAATAATATCGTAGTATAAAACAGCATAAAAATAATTCATATTTTATTATCAGAATAGGGTAGAATATTTTTCCAAATAGCTTTACTCTTAATGTTTTAATTTGCGCAGAGATAAAGGAAGTTAAACTTTATTAATTGTAGACTTCCCTGTGAGCGAGATCAGTGTGAATTTTGGGAGTAATCACTTCAAGGTCACTGACGAGGGGGAGGAATTCCTGGTCCCATCAGCACCCCCTGCCCATCACCAGGGGGAGGAGAGATTTGAGGATGCCATTGGGGAGGCCATGAAGATTTGCCCTGTGTGCAGTGATTCCTTTTCTGCAGACATTGACCAAGCCAACTTTGAGGCCCACATATTAAGTCACGTCCAGAAGATCTGCCCGATCTGTCACAACCTGATAGAGGAAGTGGATGATAATGGGTTTGAGTTCCACGTCAATCAGCATCTGGATAAGGAGCAGGCTCAGAAGTGAACAGGGGCTGTGTGTACTGACTGATCAATGATGTACAACATTCTGTCCTGTCTTATACAGTATAAATGATAGGAGCATTATCTACGATCAATTTATAATACACGCTGTCAGTGATAAAATATACATAGATATACATGTTGGCTACTTTATAAATAATACACAATTTGTTTACACTGAAAACAGACAAAATCCTTATACCAGAAGCTAAATTTTGAGATACTCTATAATAATTATAATGATTTTTCCCAAAATTTTGAGTGTTGTGTGAAGTTGAATGCAATATTATATAATAATAAGAATACATACCACATTCTGTATCATTTTTTGTCCCTGTATAGCCTTTTTCTTTCCCTGGCTTATACTGTTGATGTTGTGATGTGTGATTATGAAGTGATTGTTTATACATGTAGATGTTTTATTTACTAATTATTTTATACAGATTTTCTTTTGTTAGTGCTAGATGTATTAGTATGATGTGCTTTTTGTTTTGTTGGAAGTGTATCGTACATGTAATTAGACTTTGTGGAAATGTTGATTTTGGGAATAACATCTTGACCTTTATGATAAGAAAAAAACTGCATAACATTCTCATTTATGAAATCTAAATTGTGAAATGAAAATAACGTCAAATCCACCTGTGACATCTTTCTTTTGTTTGAGCGCTCCATTACTTTTCAGGAATGGAGATCGAGTTGCAAATTACATGTACATTGAAAACGGAATTTTTTGTTAATCCTACTCTCCTTTCCATGCTTCTACCGAGGAAAGAGCTTCTACCGAGGAAAGAACTTAGAAAATTTTAGAGAGGGTTTTGGAAAAATTGTAAAGTTTAGTTTCACGTTAAAAAAATTATAATATTCGTGGTGAGAATTGAACCTGGTACCCTCACCTTAGGAGTCCGGTACTCATTTCACTGAGCTAACGAAGCTGTTGAAAGACGTGGAATTAGATTAACTTCAGTACACTTTTTTCGCCTTTCTTTCTATATATTATATATAAATTTATTTCTACTAATATATAATGAATAATTATAGTGTATCATATAAATATTCTTTATTATGTATTAACAAACAATAAAAACAAGCATTCAGGAAGGCGGATTTTACCCTGGTTAATATAATTGTAGCGCTCCATTCCTTAAAATTAATCAGCCTCTGCTCCATTACTTTGTAGGAATGGAGTGCTACTCATACATTAACCCTTACATAGGTAAAATAAAATTTATGTGAGAGACAAATATGTTCTAATTCTTAACACTCCAGTTCTGTGACTGTGAATGTGTTGTATCTTATAACACATAGAGTTTTTTATTCCCAATATACTGTACTATAAATGATACATTGTTACATGCTTTCTCTTTTCTTGTAGATAACAAAATGCTTAAATGTTGTTGATATATTTCAAACATACTGGTAATTTGAATTGATTTATTGAATGGAAAGGGGGATAATCATGTATAGTGTTTAAAATCAGTAAATTGAATCATTGTACAGAATATTGTAATTATCGTGAGGGCTTTGTGTCTTTTTTTAGCTACATTGGTAATAGAATCACTGTATGTAGAAATCATACAAATTACAGAAGTTTTACCTGCGACATAAAACATGATTATGTAAGTTATATTTTAGTTTTGTTATGTCTGTGAGATTTAAAGTCAGAGTACGTACAGCCAGTCGGGAATCTGAACCAGTACATGTGTACTTGAATGTTACGCAGGTCATGTGACCTGGAGTGAATACACCGGTGGATCTAAGGCTTTGTGTTTGGAATGAATTGTATGGGATTGGGTTCAGCTGCAATATTTATACTACATGTTCATGTATCTCAACATATATTTTATTTTTAAAATGAAAATATGTTTCAAACAAATCGAGTTAAGAGGAAACTTTGTTTTTTAATACAGGTAATTGTAAATTTATATGGTATAATTGTTTTGGAAGTAGACTAATTAAGATTTAATGATTTGTTTTTGACAGAAGTCTTTCCTATCCTTTCATGTATAAGCCATTTCCAAGTATTGTGATAAAATGTTTTTCATGTTTAATAGAGTCAATAAACTCTTCATAATATACATTTATTCCACTTATGTTTCATGTTGTTATGGAGAATTCTTAGTTAAACCAGAAGTCTCTGTCGAGACTGAAGCTCTACTGGTTTGTAATTATAGCAAAGGAAGGGAAAAGTACTTAAAAGCAGTTGGGAATTGAAACTTTTCAACAGCAATAAATAGAATAATGATCCTTGATGTCTCTTTATGTTCTTAGTGTAGTCTACTTGCATACAACATTATATTATAATCAGACTAAAACTGTATTTTGAGTAGCATTTTGAAATAATTTCACAGAAATTTCTATTTTTAGTAACCACAGCAACACCGTTCATCGAAATCAAAAACCGATACACAAAATTATGTACCTTAGTGTAGTCTACTTGTGTGCCAAGTTATACTGAAATCAGACCAAAACTGTAGGAGGAGTAGCATTTTGAAAGAATTTCACAGAAATTTCTATTTTTAGTAACCAAGGCAACACCGTTTAACGAAATCAAAAACTGATATACAGAATTATGTATCTTAGTGTAGTCTACTTGTGTGCCAAGTTATATTGAAATCAGACCAAAACTGTAGGAGGAGTAGTATTTGAAAGAATTTCACTGAAATTTCTATTTTCAGAAACCATGGCAACACTGTTCATCGAAATCAAAAATCGATATACAGAATTATGTATCTTAGTGTAGTCTACTTGCGTGCCAAGTTATATTGAAATCAGACCAAAACTAGGAGGAGTAGCATTTGAAAGAATTTCACTGAAATTTCCATTTTTAGAAACCATGGCAACACTGTTCATCGAAATCAAAAACCGATACACAGAATTATGTATCTTAGTGTAGTCTTCTTGTGTGCCAAGTTATATTGAAATCAGACCAAAACTGTAGGAGGAGTAGCATTTTGAAAGAATTTCAAAGAAATTTCTATTTTTAATAACCAAGGCAACACCGTTCATCGAAATCAAAAACCGATACACAGAATTATGTATCTTAGTGTAGTCTACTTGTGTGCCAAGTTATACTGAAATCAGACCAAAACTGTAGGAGGAGTAGCATTTTGGAAGAATTTCACAGAAATTTCTATATTTAGTAACCAAGGCAACACCGTTTATTGAAATCAAAAACTGATGCACAGAATTATGTATCTTAGTGTAGTCTACTTGTGTGCCAAGTTGTACTGAAATTGGACCAAAACTGTAGGAGGAGTAGCATTTTGAAAAATTGTTTACAGACAGACAGACGGACGGACGACGGACGCATTACTATCGCATAAGCTCTTCTGGTCTCTGACCAGTAGAGCTAAAAACAAGCTCTACAGAACTGCTTCTTGCTAAAAACAAGTTTTACAGAACTGCTACTTAGAAACAAAATTGACAATTTCCCCTGGTTATTTCACTAGAAGTATTTGTACAGAAAAGCTAGATCCAATTTGTGTCTATTTGGCTTGGATCATATACAAAATAAATACTGGAAGAATTTATTTTTGAAGACTAGTTGGGTACGCCTGTTATACAACCAGAGTTGTTTTTTTGGGGGGGGGGGGGGGGGCGGGTGGTAGTCCTCAATAATTTTATTTCTTGCTTCAGTTATGTTTTAATTAAAATTTTAATACAAGAAGTTTTGATACATGAAAAAAGTAAAGGTGGAGATTCAGGCCCAATTACCAGTCTCCATTACTTAGTAAACCAGAAGTCTCTGTTGAGACTGTAGCTCTACTGGTTTATTCTTAAAACAAAGGAAGAGAAAAGAAGCAGTTGGGACTTGAAACTTTAAAACAGCAATAAATAAAAAAAAAAGATTCTTGCAACTCATCAAAAGCAAAAACCGATGCACAGAATTATGTATCTTAGTGTAGTCTACTTGTGTGCCAAGTTATATTGAAATCGGACCAAAACTGTAGGAGGAGTAGTATTTTGAAAGAATTTCACAGAAATTTCTTTTTTTTAGTAACCATGGCAACTTCGTTCATCGAAATCAAAAACCGATGCACAGAATTATGCATCTTCGTGTAGTCTACTTGTGTGCCAAGTTATATTGAAATTGGACCAAAACTGTAGGAGGAGTAGCATTTTAAAAAATTGTTTACAGACAGACAGACAGACAGACGGACGGACGCGGGACGCATTACTAACGCATAAGCTCTTCTGACCTCTGACCAGTAGAGCTAAAATAGGTTAATTTTACGGATTTCAATAATCTCTTCAAAGTCTTCATTTAAAAAAATATGGTCATTATGTGACCTTGTTTGCGAAATACCACATATTTTTGGTCGTACTTTATACCAAATTTCACTTTTATAATTTTGCTTACTTTGAAACTATTGAGACTCTGAGGGCTCAGGACTGTGTCACATCAGTCAACAAGGGATGCTTTCTTCTCTTACACACCTGATTCCGACTTTGATGCTTAAGATTTTGACAATAAACAACTGTTGGGCTCTGTGCATTGCTTTATTAATAACCTTCTGCCTGTATTCTTTAATAAAGTAATGCCATTAAACTATGCATTCTGTTGTAATAATTTAATGCTGGGTTCTGTGCATTCTATAGCATTCTACTTGGGTAGACTTTACTTTACCGGTCCCCAGATCCGCAAGATCCTCGCGCTCATTGGACTAAAACGTAAGAACTACGTCATTCAACTGAAATGGGTTAAATTTGCACACTATTCAACTGATTAGGGTAAGTCTTTTACCCACCTGAGAGATTAGGGTCAGTCCTTGCACTAGTATTCGACTGATTAGGGTTAGTCTCGCGTCTATCCAAGAGATTAGGGTTAGTCCTCGCACATTATTCGACTGATTAGGGTAAGTCTTTCACCCACCTGAGAGATTAGGGTCAGTCCTTGCAACAGTGTTCAACTGTGAGGGTTAGTCTCGTGTCTATCCAAGAGATTAGAGTTAGTCCTCGCACATTATTCGACCTATTAGGGCTAGTCTAGCATCTGTCCGGGAGATTTCGTCTGAACGTCTTAGTCCTTGTATACCATTCGATGGATAAGGGTTAGTGAATCGTTCTTTTAGTTAAGTTAAGAAATTCAGTTGTTTCTATAATTTTTCCAAGATCATATAATTCAGATTCATAGGCATTTCCTTCGTTTGTTTACATGGAAGATTGGCTAAGTCCGAAAGAAATGACACCAAGCATGCGCCGCACGCGCTTCGTTCAGAATCATTCTTTGTCGATTATTTCCATGAATAAACAATATTTATTAATTTTTTTCAGAGAACGAGGTTGAAAACTTTGTTTAAAAACAAGTTTTAAACTAAACTTTTAACCGTAGAATTCAATTTTGGGGTCAAAAGGCCAAAAAACCTCGCATTTAAATTTTTTTTCGATCGCTCACGCGATCTCATATATACTAAAGTCGCCTTCGGCGACACTACATTTTAGCGCGTTTTTCTGGGGACCGGTAAAGTAAAGTCGTTCCTGTTCAAATCCATTTAATCACATACTTTGTGAACCAATATACACTTATTTAATGACTACGAGGTAAACAGTCAAACTGTTGTCCCGAGGTAGTGGGGGAGACCTGGGAAACTGTTGCCCGAGGCCTTTGGCCTCGGGCAACAGTTTCCAAGGTCTCCCCTACAACCGAGGGACAACAGTTTGACTGTTTACCTCGTAGTCATTAAATAAGTGTTTTATTACCTAACCTACTATATAATTGATTAAATTGGAATAAAAACACACAAACAATCAATAAAACGTTTTCACAACTGTTTATTTACATACATGTACTTGTCTATTAATTAGCTGAACACATAATATAAAGATTAAATTAATATTTTTAATTTAAAGTTATACTTAATAAATGGATTGTTTGTGTGTTTTATTTAAATTTGATTAATTATAGAGCAGGTAAATAGTGATGTCGTGATCATCAAAACGCTTGAATATCACGATGACGCTTTAAACAGTCAACAGTTCATTTTGTGGACCGGTCAACAGTTCACTGTTTCATGATCACGCAAAAACATAAAGTAAACCGTGAAACAGTTTAAAATGCCTAATTATAATTTATATAGTAGGTTAGGTAATAATAGTAAATCTATCAAATCTATTTAATGACAACTACATGTATTTATTCACATAATGATAAACAACTGTTTATTTTACAGTGAGAGATTATGCTACAAAGGTTTGTAATGGTAAACATTAACACACAATGTATATGTCACTTATCGCCAGAATTTCCTCAGTCTGAATGACTCGGATGTTAATAGTCTATGCCTGGTTTACTGCTGCTGTCATCATTCACTCAGGATTTAACGGCACCAGCAGCCTGCTGGGATTGTATCTGATTCTGGATTTTAAGTTGTAAAATCTCCATGGTTACTGAAAGTATAAATATAGAATTTATTATTTCCATGGTGAATTCTACATTTGTAACAACATAAGAAATGCAATCCACTTTGGATAAATTTCATTTTGTGAACAGCAGATACATATTTAATCTTACCAGGTCCATGTTATTTAATTCAATGAAACCTTGCTATGTTTCCTTTCTTTTTAATTTTCATCAATATGCTCTTTTCAATTCATTATAAGTGTGTTTGCTATAGCCATGTTTTACTCTAACTTTAATTTGAACCTTAATCGACCTTGACCCTTTTGTTTGACCAATATTTCAACAACAACAAAATAGGCTTCTATATTTAACAGCTTTATTCATTGACACAAGTCTCATCTTTGGGTAACAATATTTTTTCATCTCTTGACCTTAGAGCTTGACTTGCATTTGAAAAACCTCAACCTTCATCAAAAGTTGCCATACGGGGGCATGAGTGGTTCAAAAACATATCTTGTGTACTGTTTTTTTGTGTGTGAAATACACGTGTATTTAATTTTTTTAAAAATTATAACTGAAGTTTTCACCTTGTTTCATTTTGTACTTCTCTGCTAGAAGAGGTTGAACCTTTTCCATTTGTTTGGTGACATAATCAATTTTTCTTTTGAAGTATTCTTTTCCTTTAGTCACTGCCTGTAAAAGTAAATCAAAAATCACAATAAGAAAAACTAGATACTTTACTGCACAGTAATTACAATTTCTACATGTTATCCTATTTAGATATCTTACTTATTTTCACACTTTATACTGTTTTGATATCTTTTAACCTGTTTTGATATCTTACCATTTCTACATAATACCCAGTTCCAATATCTACAAGGACATTTGAAACATCACTCAATTGTCCTGGAACATACATCTGATATCTTGGTTAAAGAAAATTGTGTTGACAAGAGACAAACAGAACATAGTTTGCTTATCTATAAAACTATGTAAAAACACAAAGTGAAATGAATGGACTCATCAATAGTCTTATACCTCCACTGATTTTTCACTATATTTGAGGAAATTGATATATTTTACCGATTCCCTGAAAATCACCATAAAAAAACTGATTCCCTGCAGAAAGGTGTGACAGTTTGATGAACTGATACACACCCATTCGAAACATATAGCAATTTCTTTTAATCATATGAAATGAACCAATGTGTTCCAAAAAATCATGAATATTCAAAATACAGCTAAATAAGGAGGTGGGGACTAATTTATACAGGAAAAAGTAACTTGTTATTGTGACGTCATCCTTGTAAACTAATGTGCACTGAGAGCTGTCCACAGATATGTAATTTTGTCACAGTGTGAATTGTTTTATAAAACAAAGTTTCTTGCAGATACATGTATTTTGATTCTAATTGATTCAAATGCATAGAAATTTTATTGAATTTATCTACATTCTAAGTATTCAATATTTCCTTTATTTCCATTTCCTTTATAATTGCAATGCGTTCAAAATAGAATTGCAGTTACTGGCTTTAAATACACCTACTGAGGCACAGGACCTTAGTTTATAAAATTATATGGTCTTATCTAAAAAATCTGTCTCCACGACCCGCAGTGCCTTGTAAGAACCGACTAGAACCCATCCTTACTTAGTGATTCTAGCGCACATGCTCTAACCACTGTGCCATTTGGGTAGTCTTGTTTGCAATGTTTCCTTGATTCTCATTGTCCTACTGTAATGAGCTAGTACTTTCTTTGATTCTCATTGGATCAGATGTGGTTACCAGTGAAGTTTTCTCCTTCTGCAATGGCGGGGAGCTGGACTCCTGACCTATATTGTCAGGCCACTGTTGGTGGAGGGGGGGCACACAATTTAGGGCGTGCCACCTAAGGGACTTTATTTTTTTTTGTTGAAGTTAGCTGAAAGGATACAGAACTGGTGAGTGGTACCAGGATATCTTTACTGTTGTTCTCTGGACTGACTTTGTTCAAACATTCCTGAGATTCCAGAAACTTCTGCTGGGCAAGCTTTAACTGATTCAGCGAGGATGTGAACAACTCTATTTCCTACAACCAAAAAAAAAACAATTATAACAACATAGCATCTACCCAAATTAGGCCAAAAAAATAATAGTTTGTTTCCTGCTACCAGCCTGAAAAAAAATAGGATAGGTAGGTAGGAAAATTATTTTATTTTTTCATTTTATTTTTTCCCGACGGTATTTTTGGGATATGAACTACTACAAAACCAAATTAAACATGTCATAGCTAGGTTAATTTTATCTTTTAAAATGTAATTCTATGTCTTTTGATGCATAACTCAAGTGGAATTTTATGAAAGTCCATATTTTAAACATATATTTCATGAAAAACAATTTGAATATGTTTTTACTATCTATGCCCTAGGTTGTTTTTATCAAACCTTTAAAAAAAATACCAGCCATAATTTTCATGGACCTTTTATCTGCTTTTCATAAAACAGAAACTTATTCTAAAATAGCTAAATAAAGCAACATTATAAAATAAATCTATATAGGTAAATCAAGCTATATAGCTATAGTGGTTTTCCTGGACCTGATCAAATAGTGGGAGCCGTGACTCCCCTAAAAATATCTTTCAGGCACCTTTGTTTACATTAATTAAGTGGATTAATCTGTTTAAATTTTAACTTAGGTGAATCTCAGCATTAACATTCTGATGTCTAGTGATGGGGAAACTAAAATGACCACAAAATCAGGTGTGTATTTTTAGATAAGTAGTACATGGGAAAAAAACAATACCCGTGACCTTTGTTTCAGATCCAAACAATCTATGTATAAATACTTCACTACTGAGTTAAACTGTACCTGTTCTAACTGCTGTACGAGTTGGTTTAACTGAGGGATTGGTAACTGTCCGATGTCAACCTGCCCTGCTTGTTTGGAAGCCATGCTTGCTGTCAAGAGAATTCCATAAAGGGAGAAAACTCGCGAGGAGTGCATAAAATAAAAAACCTGTTCACGTACAGGAATTAAAATATCCGGATCACCGAATTTATTCAAAATAAAAAGAAAAAAGCACACCTTTAAATAATTTAATTGAAAATGACTATAGGATTTTAAAAAATACATTAATATTTATATCATATTATTGATAAAAGAGCTAACAGCACCTGATAACTCCGTATAATCTTTATTAGGGTCACAGAATATGCATTCCTAAAAAACAATTAAAACTTCTTGCATGTATACACAAAAATAAATGCATATTATAGAATATGTTCTGAAATAGACTTACTAAACGTTTTTACTGAATAATTCTGATATAAGAGATAATGGAAGCAGATTTCTAACTTTGCAATTATTTTCCAGGATTATTTGTTTTCAAATAATTTTAAAACAATTGTCTTGTTCATTTTCCTCAGTTTGAAGAGAGTCAATGGTCTAAATCTCAAATGCTTCGTGAAGCAAAAAGATAAAGGTTCTTTTTCAAAGTTAATAAATTAACTTTATAATTACAAGGGTACAATTCAATTTTTTTTATTGGGCCTAGTTTGCAACAGTGCTCTATAACTGATTAATAAAAGACAGACACAACTACATGTAACGAGGGATTTGTTATCTAGAAATTGTTGCTAATCACATTTTCAGAAAGGTTCTAACTAGAGATGCGGTTAAGCAGCTAACAGCGTTCATTATTTGTGCTGGAGACGCGGAATTCAATGTTTGGTAATGTTTGAGACACATCAAAGGTGGAAAGTCGCCCGCGTGGCGCTGTGATTAAAGCGTTTGCTCTAGAGTCGCGAAGTAAGGAGTCAATGATTTTACAGACTGGAGAGCTACTGACAGTTATATCCTTTGAGAAAACTGAATATTAATTGCGCACAAAAAGTGCGCTCGGTTCTGCATTAATTCTTCCAAATTCTTACCTCAATTGCAAAAAACTAGATTTAAAAAAGTTCTTTACTCCTCTATCAAGTATCCTCATAATTAACATCTGTACGTAGCGCTTTGGACCGAATTATCATGCAAAACAAAACGGCAGAATAGATAGACGAAATTTTCAATGATCTCAATTTCAGGGCAGGAAGGCTACATTAACAACAATTGTAAGGAATATTTTGTTGTAGATTATGTTAGGAACATCTGGTTAGTAATATTTTAAGATGAGCGTTTAAAAATGTGGAGAAATAAATCGAGAAACACTTACAGCATACTTATTTGTGTGCAATAAATATACAGTTTTGTTTTTCAATGTATGGAAGTGTGGTTCTCTGATCTGTCGATACATCTTTTTTTTTCGGAGAGCTACAGTTCTACAGCTAAGTCCGACTCTGACACGTCTCCAATAAGATGCTTTCCACCTCGAGAAAGTCCTCAGAACTAGGCAATATAACTCTTGCAAGTCTCCAATACGAGGCTATCCGACTCTGACACGTTTCCCGACTATGACACGTTTACAAGGCATTCCACCTCTAAGTAGTTTCCTCTACGTCTCCAACGCAAACAATAAACATGATAAACGCAGTTCTAAATAAAACCTTACTGGACATGCGAGGCAATCCTACTCTGACAAGTCTCCAGTATGAGGCATCTCACCTTTGGACAGTCTCCAATACGATGGAGTTCACCTTTTACACGTCTCAAATACGATGCAGTTCACCTTTAACATGTCTCCAATACGATGCAGTTCACATTTTACACGTATCCAATACGATGCAGTTCTCCTCTGACATCTCCAATACTAAGAAATCTTCAATACGAGGCTATCCACCACTGACAAGTCTCCTATACGAGGCAGTCCACATCTGAAAGTATCCAAGACGAGGCTGTCCACCTCTGATAAGTCTCTAATACGAGGCTTCCCACTTATGACAAGTCTCTAATGCGAGGCTGTCCACTTTCATTCTGAAAGTATCCAATATGAGGCACTCCAACTCTGGCTCGTCTCCTATACGAGGCTATCCACCTCTGGCAAGTCTCCAAACGAGGCCATCTTCCTCTGAAAGTCTCCAATACGAGGCTGTCTACCTCTGAAAGTCTACATTACGAGGGTGTCCACCTCTGACAAGTCTCTAATACGAAGCTTCCTACCACCGACAAGTCTCCAATACGAAGCTTCCCACGTCTGACAAGTCTCCAATACGAGGCTGTCCACCTTTGATTGATTGATTGTATATTGTTGAACGTCTCTCTAGATCTTGAGAATTTTTCACTCATATGGAGACGCCACCACTTGCCGGGGGAGAGCTGCAAATTTTGTCCTATACTCGGCACCCAGGGCCATTGAGAAGGGAGGGATCTATATCGAACCAGCACCTACTGCAACACCTATGAAACCTCGGTTTATACGGACGGTCTCATCCGAAGGACTGGTCTGCACGTCTCACAGTGGGATTAGAATCCGCGACGTAAGGACGTATTGGGGACTTACCAGAAATGGACAGTATCGTATTGGATCGTATTGGAGACCTGCCGGAGGTGGAGAGCCTCGAGACTTGCCAAAGGTGATCGCCTCGTATTGGAGGCTTAAAGTGCTAGAGTCGAATAGCCTGGAGAATTGTCAGGGGTGTGCAGCCTTGTATTGGAGACTTATCAGTGGTGGACAGCCTCGTATTGGAGATTTGTCAAGGTGGACAGCCTCGTATTGGAGACTTGTCAGGGGTGTACAGCCTGGTATTGGAGACTTGTCAGGGGTGGACAGCCTCGTATTGGATACTTGTCAGGGGTGTACAGCCTCGTGTTGGAGACTTGTCAGGGGTGTACAGCCTCGTATTGGAGACTTGTCTGGGGTGGACAGCCTCGTATTGGAGACTTATCAGGGGTGGACAGCCTCATATTGGATACTTGTCAGGGGTAGACAGCCTCGTATTAGACATATTGTCAGGGGTGGACAGCCCCGTGTTGGAGATTTGTAAGGGGTATACAGCCTGGTATTGGAGACTTGTCAGGGGTGTACAGCCTCGTATTGGAGACTTGTCAGGGGTGTACAGCCTCGTATTGGAGACTTGTCAGGGGTGGAAGCCTCGTATTGGAGACTTGTCAGGGGTGTACAACCTCGTATTGGAGACTTGTCAGGGTTGGACAGCCTCGTATTGGAGACTTGTCAAGGGTGGATAGCCTCATATTGGAGACTTGTCAAGGGTGTACAGCCTCGCATTGGAGACTTGTCAGGTATGTACAGCCTCGTATTGGAGATTTGTCAGGGATGGACAGCCTCGTGTTGAAGACTTCTCAAGGGTTGAAAGCCTCGTATTGGAGACTTGTCAGGGTTGGACAGCCTCGTATTGGAGACTTGTCAGGGGTGTATAGCCTAGTATTGGAGACTTGTCAGGGGTGGACTGTGTCCTATTGGAGATCTTTTAGGGGTGGACAGCCTCGTAGTAGAGACTTGTCAAGGGTGGACAGCCTCGTATTGGAGACTTGTCAGGGGTGTACAACCTCGTATTTAAGACTTGTCAGGGGTGGACTGCCTCGTATTGGAGACATGTAAGGGGTGTACAGCCTCGTATTGGAGACTTGTCAGGGGTGTACAGTCTCGTATTGGAGACATGCAAGGAGTGGACAGCCTCGTATTGGAGACTTGTCAAGGGTGGACAGCCTCGTATTGGAGACTTGTCAGGGGCGGACTGTCTCGTATTGGAGACTTGTCAAGGGTGGACAGTCTCGTATTAGAGACTTGTCAGGGAGAGACAGTCTCGTATTTGAGACTTGACAGGGGTGGACAGCCTAATATTGGAGACTTGTCAGGGGTGTACAGCCTCGTATTGGAGACTTGTCAGGGGTGGACAGCCTCGTATTGGAGACTTGTCAGGGGCGTACAGCCTCGTATTTGAGACTTGTCAGGGGTGGACAGCCTCGAATTGGATACTTGTCAGGGATGGATAGCCTCGTATTGGAGACTTGTCAGGGATGGACAGCCTGGTATTGGAGACATGCAAGGAGTGTACAGCCTCGTATTGGAGACTTGTCAAGGGTGGACAGCCTCGTATTGGAGACTTGTCAGGGGCGGACGACTGTCTCGTATTGGAGACTTGTCAAGGGTGGACAGCCTCGTATTGGAGACTTGGCAGAGGTGGACAGCCTCGTATTGGAGACTTGGCAGAGGTGGACAGCCTCGTATTGTAGATTTGTCAGGAGTGTACAGCCTCGTATTGGAGACTTGTCAGGGGTGTACAGCCTCGTATTGGAGACTTGTAAGGGGTGTACAACCTCATATTGGAGACTTGTCAGGGGTGTACAGCCTCGTATTGGAGACTTGTCAGGGATGGACAGCCTCGTATTTGAGACTTGACAGGAGTGGACAGCCTAATATTGGAGACTTGTCAGGGGTGTACAGCCTCGTATTGGAGACTTTTCAGGGGTGGACAGCCTCGTATTAGAGACTTGTCAGGGATGGACAGCCTCGTATTTGAGACTTGATAGGAGTGGACAGCCTAATATTGGAGACTTGTCAGGGGTGTACAGCCTCGTATTGGAGACTTTTCAGGGGTGGACAGCCTCGTATTGGATACTTGTCAGGGGTATACAGCTTCGTATTTGAGACTTGTCAGGGGTGGACAGCCTCGTATTGGAGACTTTTCAGGGATGGATAGCCTCGTATTGGAGACTTGTCAGGGGTGGACAGCCTCGTATTGGAGACATGCAAGGAGTGGACAGCATCGTATTGGAGACTTGTCAAGGGTGGACAGCCTCGTATTGGAGACTTGTCAGGGGCGGACTGTCTCGTATTCGAGACTTGTCAAGGGTGGACAGCCTCGTATTTGAGACTTGTCAGGGGTGGACAGCCTCGTATTGTAGATATGTCAGGAGTGTACAGCCTCGTATTGGAGACTTGTCAGGGGTGTACAGCCTCGTATTGGAGACTTGTTAGGGGTGTACAACCTCGTATTGGAGACTTTTCAGGGGTGTACAGCCTCGTATTGGAGACTTGTCAGGGGTGGACAGCCTCGTATTTGAGACTTGACAGGGGTGGACAGCCTCGTATTGGATACTTGTCAGGGATGGATAGCCTCGTATTGGAGACTTGTCAGGGGTGGACAGCCTCGTATTGGAGACTTGTCAGAGTCGGAAATTTTTTTTTTTACAAGTAGTAATCCAAGTTATACTAATAACTCCCTTTCTAAGGAGGTAATTCTTCATCAAATGTAGTTTTTAATATTTTTACTATTCCAAACACCGAATATGAATTTACCATTTCTTTTTGGATATCGAAACTTCATAATTTTAAATCCTTGCAAACAAAGATTCACAGCGGGTTCCATTAATTGTTCTATCAAGTTTTTTCTTTATTCCCCAAAAAGATATTAGCAGTAGCGAAGGAGAAACTTCTAGAGTACTGTTCAACATTATATATTTTAAAGTTGGGCCATTCCAAGTTTTTTCTCTGTTTAGCGTCCCCCCATATTTCAAGAACCTAGCTAACTAATCGCAAAAAACACTCAAGTAAAAAAAAAATAAAACACATATTTTATAGTAGTAAGAATGACGTAATTCAAAAGATATTATCTAATTTATCTGTTTTTCATAAAGAAAGTTATTTTCTTCAGCAATCTAGGTATTAAATACTGAAACTATTCCAATTATGAAATATTATACAAATATTTAGAGATAATGCCAGAAATCTCAAATTTTGACATGAATAATTAATTTTCGGATTCCTGATTCTGTTTGTTTTTTCTGACATCGGGTGTCAAAAACCAAGGCGCAAGCAGACGCTAAACATAGCAAAAAAACTTGGCATGGCCTTGTGTAAATCACATTTGGAAACATAAAAATTCCAAGGTACTTTTGGAACATTTGAAATCACAAAATATTTACTAAAATCAACAGCTAAAAAACTTTAAGACATTTCAACTTTATGCACAACCATTCCCCAATCTAAAGTCCAGGCTTTCTGACATCATCGACAACTGTTTTTTTTTTTTGGTTCAATAAAAATAGAACTTGTAAATTTACTTACCTTATCATTTTTCATTGGTCAGTAATGGCAAAATTACTTTGTTTTTACATATCAATAAATAAATCGTTTCAGACGTCTATGGTAGACCCTTTTTATTGTAAACCACTCATTTATTTCTCGAAAATTACCTCGATACCTTTTTAGGCTTTTATCAGGATACAACTTCCGGTTGAGAGTTCGATGAAACCAGAGGCTTCCGAGTATTCAATTCCGAGGTCTCTGGTTTTATCCTTAATCTGTAACCCCAACCGGAACTACTTGTATCTCAAGAAACGTCTTAAAACTCTCTCTACCATCGGTTCATACATTCACCTCTGTCGTTGGCTCGCGTATATCGCAGTGATAAACACAAGAAATAATGCATTTTTTTTTAATTCACAATAATTCAATTTCTATGCTGATGTCTTAGTTTTTAGTTAGATATTTACTTAATCAATCCAGAACTATTAACTTAATTTGAAATAATCCTGCAAATATCACGTTTTATACGTTATATCAAAAATCTTGACGTGAGCCCATTGCAGAGGTGTCTGAGAGAGGAACGAACGACAACTCTGCACGGGAAATTGGTCTTAAAATGTATTCGAGGAATAAATGAGAAGTTTGTAATAAAGAGGCTCGACTATATACTTCTGAAACGATTAATTGACAAGTAAAAAGTTTCTTGAGGCGAACAATGTCATTTCAAAGTAGGTTTTCATTAGATATATTAACAAAATACGAGCTTGAAGCGGGGGTGCCTGAAAATGAGTTAGGTACCTTGTGGTAAATATAAGTAGGGGGTATCCCGTATATGAAACAAGTGCCTGTGCTGTAGAATCCTACAGAGTCAATGAGTCGATCATACGCTTATAACATTATAACCGAACACTTCAGCAATGAAGACAAGTTTAGATTTCTAAAGTCACGTGATAAAGGTGGCATGCTATGCTAGTCTGTATCATCCAGACGTTTGCGTTTATCTCGATCCACAAACGTTGGGGTAAACGCAAACGTCTGGATGATATAGACTATGCTATTCCATACATTTGCATGTGTCTCAAGAAACGATTTTATTTTGATACGTATGCTATTTCTCCCAGTTGTTTTGTAACGCAAAGGCATCTTCTAGACCTGTACGAATACTTTCTAAAGAGAGGCAATCTACTGTCAGATAAGTTGATGATGCAATGATATCAACAGTCTCGTGGAAAAAAAATTCACAAATTCTATTATTGCGATACAATGACTTGACAGTAATTTAAAATAAAACAATCAATCAGTAAAAAGAAACTTGACATATTTAATGCAATTTGGTGTCGGGAACCATTATTTTATTTTCGGGTCGTCTCCCCTTCCCTCCATTCAACTTTTTCAGTCACTTTGCCTTTGTGTTATAATTCCTAGATAAAAATAATAAATTTGTCAAATTTCAAAAAGACTGCAAATTAAGTGCTTAAACAAAATATTCTTATTGAACAGGTATACTCATCTTACATCACATTGTCCACATGTGTTTGTGTAAATTGTACTGTCTGTCACTTGTAAAGTTAACAAAAAGAATAAAAACACGATGACATACCGTTACATTCTTAACTAAAATATTACATGCCAGCTTTTTTGATGTGGAATATTCAAAAGTTCATTCTATAATATTGCTTACAGACCTGCATGTGAAGACAAATTACACATTACATGCACCATACATTCGCTAAATACGCGGAACCGGAACTACGTCACTTGATCTGTCAATCAACGGAACGTGCTAGTAATCGCGAGCACGGATCAGGGTAAGTCTATTACGTTTTTACGCGATAAATATAAATGTAGCTGTGATTAAAAAATTCAAGTAAAGATTCAAGCAAAGAAGGCTGATCAAAAAAAAAAAAAGTGATCGGCTGTAATCTAAATATAGACAGTGTCAAACTGAGGCAATCATCGTTGTTTATTGTTGACCTAAACACGTGCAACGGTGCACTGGTTGTCACGAACTTTTACAAATTACATAATAGAACACTGTATAATGGATAAATTGATAGGTTTAATCGAGTTAAAAAGACCGCATGAACGAAAAAGAATTCGTTTTATTCTTGATATCACAAAATACATATGTTTATTCGATGTTAAAAAAAAGAATTGATCGCGTCTTGTAAGGCGAAGACTCGAGTCGGGAAACGGATAACATTTTTCCGGAATACATTAACACAATGTTATCCTGAATTTAAAAAAAAAGGTATATGGAAGGTGTGGTGTGGATTAGTAAGGTAATGATACGATTTTAACATAAACGGATATTTAAGGAAGGATAACTCCAAAAATTAATATTTAATTTTAAATGCATCAAAATAAAGATTGAAAATGAATTTTTTTTCATGCAACAATTTTCATTTTATTCATCTTTATAAGATTCAAGGTTTTTAGAAGTCTTAGAAAAGATCTAAAGTAAAAGTTTACATTTGTACCCTATAAAAGGAAAAAAAAATTCATACAGTTTTAGAGAAATAAGATTTTCTTGAATCCATCCTTATATATAGATACCAATGCGTATTAGCATCATATGAAAAAAAGTGATTTGTGGTGTCTTACAATGATAGGAAAAGCCTTTTACACTAAGTATGATTATAGAATACATGACGGATATAGAAGACAAAAAAATCCAAATAAGTATAAAAATCATGACAATTTCTCTGAATGCCTGGATACCTATCATTTTTTAACTTAAATATATTTGTTAATCAATTTGCGATAGAAAATACTTTGCTGATATTCCAATTCGTTTTTTCTGAAAAAATATTGGAGATTTGACAATTTTCCTTATGCAATAGGATTAATTAACTTTAATCTTTAACTTTGTAGAAATACTGTGGATAAATTTACATAACTTTGTGGATTCAGAGATATTTTTATGAGTAATTTTGATTACTTAACTGCTAATTTTATAAACCTGAGGATCGGACTACCTTAAGCGATAAACTTAATTATAAAAAAATATCTCTGAGTATAAACAATATATTTCCGTCATATTTCATGTAACTGTCTTTGAAATATAATTTCATTACACAAAGCATTTCTTGATTTAAACAAAAATCTTTTCTGTATGTATAAATCTTTGAATAAATTTAAATGCATTCTCTCATATGTTGTTGGTTGATATTTTAAAGGAAAACATGCATAAAAAAATATCGAACTCATGAAAATAAGACAGAATTGAGATTTTTAAAAGGAATATGTACTGTTCATAGATGTGTTTTGTTTGTAGATTCATTTTTGAGATTAATCACTGTTTTTTTTATCATTACTATAACATCAGACAGTCTCCTAAACAAAATCTTCAAATATCGCACTCTCCTTCTTGTAGATAGTTCGGAAATCTTGCTGTCTATCGTTGTTTCATAATAGCTATAAAGTGAACTACTCAGAAAAAAAGATAGTCAGGTGACACAATAAATAAACCCTGGCATAAATGCAGTAAACCACGCTTAAAGCAAACACGCTAATAATGAGTTAACGTTCGGTTATGCCTACAAAGTTTAAAACACGTTGTTAAACTAATGGATAATTTTAGAAATGATTTACTTTTTCCAACAAAGCCAAATTGTTTGCCCCTTGCAGATCGTAATTAAGGTGTTTTACTATAATCTTTATTGTTTCACTTCATATTCAGATAGTGATGTCTCATTCCACAGAAGAGGAATATTTCAGACTTCAGTTTCGCAACAGCAGAAGATCACGCTGTAAACAGTGTGAGGTAAGTCATAACGACATTTTATTGTAATAAAAATACATACCATTTTTGTTGAAGCACATTCTGACATGAATTTAAAAAAAAAAATATGACAAGATTTATCAGGTCGAGGAAACTACCTTATATGGATATTGTTGCGATTGCGCACAGAGGTGCTCACAGCAAACAATGGTCCAATCCAGTGAATGAGCCGAAAAGCATGATGGTCTACTACATGTTTATTTTTTACTACAAACACGTGGG
This sequence comes from Saccostrea glomerata, assembly GCA_003671525.1. Lineage (NCBI taxonomy): Eukaryota > Metazoa > Mollusca > Bivalvia > Ostreida > Ostreidae > Saccostrea > Saccostrea glomerata. The sequence continues at coordinate 211,095 of PRKT01000412.1, forward strand.
TCAGGGAAATTTAGGGCGCGATTTCAAACGACTGCAGGAAAGTCAGCTAACAAATTTTTTGAAATGTGTTATGAAAAATACGAAGATTAGGTACTAATAAAGATTCCCCATGCTCACATTAACAAACTAAGTATGTTTTCCTTGTTAAATAGTACTTTGAAATACATGTACCGCTCACAAAGTCTTAACAAGTAAATAAGACTCAAGTTTTTAACTCGATATTCGTGAATTTGTCATGTTACTGGTTAAATTAGTTGTTGCTCAATTATTTGTTACTAGAAATTAAAAGTTGCATTTTATAAACCAAAAAAAAAAGAATTCTTAAGTTGCACTTTTTTATTATTATTTACCTGTTATATAAACCCTCATGCACATTGATCAAAGAACGTGAGTAGCATATATTTTGGAGTTGTATACGTTTGAAACAATGACAATACGTGAGCACACCTCAAAGTTGATTGTTTTTGGACCAAGGAACAGCTGAGGAATAGTCACGTGAAATTGACTTTTCACCGACAGCACAGCACGGGGAAAGCTGTCAACAAACGGACTTGTACAATGGAGTGGAGAAAACTCTAATTTTTATCATTGTAAATCATTTGTATATAAATGTGAGCATGGAATTAGTAGATAATGATGTTCATATTGTATTAAGTGTGTAAAATGCTTGGAAAAATGCATCACGTTTTTCCGAGAGCGATTTACAAAATTGGCCTTTTATAAACACACGTGTAGTATTTTTTTAGTAAACCATTATGCAACTCATTGAGCTGATTGGTCAATTTGTCAGTCACGTTGGTTTCTCACTTAACATGTAAATTTATTCCGACGTCACAGAAAATAGTTTCCTCGACCTGTAAAACATTACGACGAATATTTCTTTCTCGTTTCTAAAGAAATGGGCGTGTCATTATGTTATAATTGACGTTCAAAACATGACTCAGAACGTTTCATCCAAATGGAAAATTTTACCACTTCAATGCGCTTCATTGTAAATGCAAGTCGAATCTAAGGATAAGGTCAAAATTTTTGGTATCCAAAGAAAGGTCTTGTCACAAAGAAAACATCTGTGAAATATGAATGAAAGTGCTAGTTCTAACTGTTTAAAAGTTATGGCCAAGATTGATTTTTTTGTAAGTGGGTCAAACTTTAAGGTCAAGATCAAAATTTTATTATTACTCATTGAAAGGTCTTGCCACAATAAATACACAAATGATGGACGAAAGGCCTAGCACCATGTATGTATCAAAATCTCAGCAAATCTCAGGAATTATGGTATCGAAAGAAAGGTATGTACCTGTGAATACCAGCTATCGAGAATTAAGTTATGACCAGGGAGATCTTTTTCAAAAGTTAGTCAAACTTTAAGGTCAAGGTTGAAGGGACTGATTGTTGGTATCCAAGCAAAAAAAATATATACCCTGTAGTCTTCCGTGAAAATAAAACAATTGTATTTTTGTGCAGAGATTTATACAATTGTGATTTATTTGAGTATTTGCAGGTACAATAAAAATGGACAAAGAAATACTCTTTCATACCTACATTCTCAGGTTAAAATGCTCTAACACAATTACATACAGGTTAGAGACAAATTACTCTTGCATTCAAACCATTCATACATAACTGACACATACACCTTTGGCACCCACGCACATATCACATGTAAGTTAGCTTAAATGAGCTTCCCTACACTCCTATAGGAAATTTTATATTGCACTAAACCCAGTCCAATAATGATGCATCGATTACATAGCATCACATTTATAAATAGTCAAATACTAATTGGATATGATTTTTATCCAACTCGTTGTGTGTTTTTATCCCCTCGCCAAGGCTCGGGGATAAAAATCACACAACTCGTTGGATAAAAATCATATCCAACTACAAATCATGGGAGATCCTATATGTAAACCATTATGCAACTCATTGAGCTGATTGGTCAATTTGTCAGTCACGTTGGTTTCTCACTTAACATGTAAATTTATTCCGACGTCACAGAAAATAGTTTCCTCGACCTGTTTATGTTTATATAAGTAAAATAAATGTCTATACACACATGTATTTAGTCATATTTTTTAAAACATTCTCAAAACTAGTGATCAGAATGATACATTTATAACGGCGATGGCATAAAAAAGTCTACAAATTCCTTATTTAAATACATGTAAATTTTTTTATGAAGGATTAGGGTAATGTTTAGAATGTCATAAAACAATTGACAATTAATCTTTATTTACAACATTTGAAGATAATGTGTTTTTTGCCCAAATATTAACACAAACAAAAAAATAATTTTTGAGAAAAGTTGCATTGGGTTTGAATTTTAGAAAAAATTACGTTGACCTTGTTTTGAAGGGCTGCCGAGCAGAAAATTGTGGCATATGTACCTATTGTAAGGACAGACAAAAGTTTGGAGGCAGTGGAAAACTGAAACAATGCTGTATCAAAAAACGGTAAATATTAAGTGATAGACTAAAACAATGCTTTATTAAAAAACGGTAAATATCAAGTGATAGACTAAAACAGTGCTTTATCAAAAAACGGTAAATATCAAGTGATAGACTAAAACAGTGCTTTATATAAATAAAAACGGTAAATATGAAGTGATGGACTTAAACAGTGCTTTATTAAAAATTAAAAAAAAAGGTAAATGTAAGTCTTAGACTGAGAGAGTGCTGTATCAAAAAACATTAAATATAGGTGGAAAACTCAAACAATCCTGTATCAAAAACGGTTAATATAAGTGGAAGACTTAAACAGTGCTTTGTCAAAAAAAAAAAAAAAAAAAAAAAAAAACAACAAATAAACCGGTAAATACAAATATAAGTGGTTGCTGTATAAAAAGGTAAATACGAGGGATGTTCGAAAATTTCGTGGACTCGTGCCATAAAAATTAAAACCGCTTAAGCTACATAAACGAATTTTTCAAAGTTTAATAAGCATAATCTTTTTTTAGCTCACCTGAGCCGAAGGCTCAAGTGAGCTTTTCTGATCACATTTTGTCCGTCGTCCGTCCGTCCGTCCGTCCGTCCGTCTGTCTGTCTGTCTGTCTGTCCGTCTGTCTGTCCGTCTGTAAACTTTTCACATTTTCGACTTCTTCTCTAGAACCACTGGGCCAATTTCGACCAAACTTGGTACAAAGCATCCTTGGGTAAAGGGGAATTTTAATTATTAAAATAAAGGGACAAGTCCCCTCACAAGGGAAGATAATCAAGAAAAGACAAAAATAGGGTGGGGTCATTAAAAAATCTTCTTCTCAAGAACCACTGGGCCAGAAAAGCTGAAACTTATGTGGAAGCATCCTAGGGTAGTGTAGATTCTAAATTGTTCAAATCATGACCCCCGGGGGAAGGGCGGGGCCACAATGGGGAATCAAACTTTTACATAGAAATATATAGGAAAAATCTTTGAAAATCTTCTCAAGAACCACTGGTCCAGAAAAGCTGAAACTTATGTGCACATGGAAGGATCATGGGGTAGTGTAGATTTCAAAATGTCTAAATTATGATCAGTGGGGTAGGGTGGGGATGCATTATGTATTACAAGGGGGAAATCTGGTAAAGAACAGAATTGTCAAAGCTTCTCAGGTGAGCGATGTGGCCCATGGGCCTCTTGTCTTTTTTTATTATTACTATTTATTTAATAAACTATAAATGGTAAGTTTTAAATTCTAAGTAAACTGTTGATGTTTTTGAAAGCACTGGTATGTCCACGCGGCGCAACCTCGAAGATAACGTTTTTCTACATAAGTATAAATGAGAAAATTTTTTTTGATATGACCATTTGTCATCCAAATATTCCCTTCATTCACTCATGTAGTATGACACAATTGTTCTGTAAAATTTGCAATTTTTTACCACATTCTGTAAGTTCTTTGAAATTTTATCGTAAATTCTATATGAAATGTCCAAACAATGAAAGGGTTGTAATGACGTCAGAAAGGGGATGGTTTTCCACCAATATTTTATAAAGTTTCACCTCCTGGGTTAGGTTAGGGCTACTGAAAAATAAAATGTATTCAGATTACTACTACTTGTTTTTAAATGCCAAAAAATAGCGAGACGAGAGATGTACAAGTTTATGTCGGTTTGCAGTAAGGCTGTTCGAAGTTTGTCACGTCGAAAAGTGACGTTAATCATATGTTATGTATGTTGAAGTCCGACAAGCAAATGTACTGTTATAATCAAGTGAGGATCTTTCACTATGTATAATATTTACAATATTATTTGCATTGAAATCAGCTGTTCATTACATTGTACAATCAAATAATTTATAATTAAGACCGGTTTGAATCTTTAATTAACTCTGACGAATGTCTGTATGAGGTAGAAAATGCTGACATGAAACTAAATGGCGACAGCGCCGGATGATCATATAATGTCTTTTTTATTTTAGGATAATTTGATAATTATTCAATGTATCAAGCTAAAATTTTCAATGTTTCTTTAACTTTTGTTGTTTGATGTTCCTGTAAAATTTTATAAGCAATAACTTCGTAGTTCTTAATCTTATCGCATCAATCCACGAACTTTTCGAACAACCCCTTTACAAGTGGATGACTTGTACAGTGCAGTAACAAAAAAAAAGGTAAATATAAGTGGCAGACTTAATCAGTACTGTATCAAAAAACGGTTAATATCAAGTGATGAACTAAAATAGTTTTTCATCAAAAAAGGTTAATATCAAGTGATGAACTAAAACAGTGCTGTAACAAAAATGGTTAATATCAAGTGATGAACTAAAACAGTGCTGTATCAAAAACAGTTAATATCAAGTGATGAACTAAAACAGTGCTGTAACAAAAAAGGTTAATATCAAGTGATGAACTAAAACAGTGCTCTGTTAAAAAAGGTTAATATCAAGTGATGAACTAAAACAGTGCTGTATTAAAAAAGGTTAATATCAAGTGATGAACTAAAACAGTGCTGCATCAAAAACGGTTAATATCAAGTGATGAACTAAAACAGTGCTGTATTTAAAACGGTTAATATCAAGTGATGAACTAAAACAGTGCTGTATCAAAAACGGTTAATATCAAGTGATGAACTAAAACAGTGCTGTATCAAAAACAGTTAATATCAAGTGATAGACTAAAACAGTGCTGCATCAAAAACGGTTAATATCAAGTGATGAACTAAAACAGTGCTGTATCAAAAACGGTTAATATCAAGTGATGAACTTAAACAGTGCTGTATCAAAAACGGTTAATATCAAGTAATGAACTTTAAAAGTGCTGTATCAAAAACGGTTAATATCAAGTGATAAACTAAATCAGTGCTGTATCAAAAACGGTAAGTATAGAATGATGGACTTAAACATGCTGTATCAAAACATGGTTAATATTGAGTGATGGAATGAAACACTGCCGAGTCAAAAGACAGTAAATATAAGTTGTAGACTAAAAGAGTGTTATATAAAAACGGTAAATATCAAGGGATAGACTGAAACAGTGCTGTTCAAAAGATGGTAAATATCAAGGGATAGACTGAAAGTGGAGGACTGAATGTGTTGTAACAAAAACAGAAAATATAAGTGATAGAGAGAGTGTTGTATCAAAAAACGGTATATATAGAGTAATAGACTGAAACAGTACAATTAAAGAAAGCGGTTAATGTTGAGTAGCAGAATAAAACAGTGTGGTAAATGAATACGCTAAAAAGTCATAGACTGATACGGTGCATAAAAAACAGTTTGTAAAGAATGATATAATAATGAAATAATGGTTCAATTTAAGTGGTAATATAAGGCGGAAGACTGAAACAATGTGAATTGTATCAAGAAAAGGAAAATATGTAGCGAAGACGGACACAGTATTGTATTAATTAAAGGTTTACATGGAGAACAAACTGACAGTGTGTCAATAAACAATAAATATGGACGACAAACTGACAGTTTTGTGTCAATCAAGGTTTTATTTAGAGCGACAGACGGACACAGTATTGTAAGAAAAATGAAAACAATGCCGTATCAAAAAAAGGTAAACATATGGTAAAAGACTAAAGCAGTAATGTGTATTTCTATCTCTAATGAATTTAACTGGAATGAAACATATGGAGATAACGAACCGTATTCAAGATCAAAAGTCCATTAAACAATACAAAACAGGAGCAGAGCAGAGCAAACACGGACCTCAAAAACATCAGAGGTTGGATCAGGTGCCACGGAGAAGTGAGTGTCATGGAACTGAACAAACATAACACTCATTTTTAAATTGATCAAGATCTGCTGATAGAAAGATATTGGAAAGGCAGAAGAAACTGAAAAAAAATACAAAATTTAGATGATTATAAGATGTACAGCACGTTTCAGTATTTCTTCATTGAATCATTGTTTTATGGACTTTCGATCTTGAATACTGTTCGTTAGCTCCATATGTTTCATTTTAAAAGAGTGGAAAATTTGCAGATTGATATAATAGACAGCGTCATTAAGACAGGATGTTTTCAATAATACACACCCATTAACATATATCAATTGTTTTTACAGATGCAGAAAAATGGTATACATAAGAAAGGTATGTATCTTGCTAGTTAAGGGGTGTCTTAACTTTCCTTTGGACATTTTTTTCTGAAGTAAAAAATCTTTTAAAATATCTAGTCTAATGTTTAATAATCCCGTCGCTTTATAGATAGAAATAAAATGGCATAACTTAATTGCTTGAGCATTTCAGACCGATGTTTTTTCTTTCTTAAAAGAGCTTATTTAGAAACTTCTTTTATGTGAAAATAAGTTAAATAAAAAAATTCAGAAAGCGCTTTGTTTGAAAAAAGCAGATTTTTGATTTTAGGAAATGTTTGCATTACAAACTTCCTGTTTTATGTTGCAGAAAAATAACCACGGATTGGGGCCAACGCCGGTTCCTCCTACACAGGAAATACCAGTGATACAACACGGATTTGTCTTTCTCCGGGACATATGTGATGACAAACTGTTAACAATGTTTAGGAAAAAGACGATGAAAACGGAAACTGAAGATACAGACACAGTATCAAATATAGCGCCAAACGACATCATGGCGTCACAAAATTCAGGACAGATTCAGGGGAAGCGAAAATCCGATTATCATTGCTTAAATCTCAATGAATACCTACCTCCTGGCAAATTTGGGAGGAAAGAATGTTTGGAAAACAGTGATCCTTTAGAGGGTGTTGATATTAACAAATTAGTTACCTATTTAGAAAAACAAAATGAGAAAGACAGAAAGTTCTTACAAGCTGCCAGACGCAAGATTTTAAGAAATGACCCAGAAATAGTGTGTATGCCAACCCTGACATCAGAAACTGAGGAAGAGATACTACATCCATATGGTCATTTGAAATCTTTACCCTCTTCCATAAGTAGACCAGCAGCTTTCAGTTCTTTCAAGAGTACACAGTGTATGCCAACACTGATGTCAGAAACTGAGGAAGAGACACTTCATCCATTTGGTCATCTGAAATCTTTGCCCTCTTCCATAGACACCCCAGCAGCTTTCAGTTCTTTCAAGAGTACACCCCTTCGAAATCCTCCATATCTGACAAAACAGGATAACACGTCCAATAATGACACAATGGATACATATAGAGGAGTCTCAGATCCGCCTATGATAGACCTGTATGTGAAGGAAAAAGTCAAAGTAAGTTTTTCCGGTCGCTGTTGTAAGCCTAATGATTAGGGATGTCAACGAATATTCGAATATTCGAATATTCATTCGATGAGTTGATATTCGAATATAAATTTATGATTCGAATATTCGGATTTTAAGTATACAAGCATCAGAAAGAAAAAAAATCTGGCAAAAACTGAAGTTTTATTAGAAATTGAATCAAATTCTTATCGTTGACCAACAATAAGATTTTATTTAAAACAAAATTAAAAGACACTCCTCTTAGATTACCTTAAAGGTGTGAAGAGTGAATCTATTAAAATGATAAAAATTATTCATTTGATCATTTAATTAGAGGTATAAGAGTGTCCAGTACTTAGAATTAATTTGTATTGTTGAAAGGCCACATCTTTTAAGTAACACACATGGATCCTTTGTTTATGATTGTATACATCAATTAAATCATTATCAGGAAATTAATTAGCTTAGAGTAATTGCATTTAATGTTTCTCCATTAGATAATTGTTCTGTGTGGTATAAATCCGTAGGGTTATCAGTGTAAAATTTGGTAAGATGATTAATTAATATGGAACTTATTAGAAGAATCTTTTGAATTTTCGGGGAAAATTTTTTTAATTATATTTTGGACGTAAACTCTTCATATATTCTGTAAAATATTTTAAGAATAAACCTGTAATTATAGTGCATTTACAAAACTCTACATGAAATTTTATTCCAAAATAATGACTTAAAACGTATATTGCTTAACAAAAGAGTGAAGATACATATTATACATATTATAATGCAAGGTGTATTTATTTTATCGAATATTCGAATATATTCGAATACTACTATCGAATATTCGAATATCAATTATTGACAATTTTGACATCCCTACTAATGATGCTTATTTTAATGAATTTTATACAGACCTGGACAAGGTGCTGAGAAATTTAAATAATAGACCGAAATATAAAAAAGGACTGCATGAGAAAAAGGGCAGACAGTGTAATACTGGAACAGAAAAAGATTCAACTACAGTAACACAGAATAGAGCGGTCACAAATGTATCGGAGATGAGACCTTTCGTGAAATCTATTGATCAAATTGGGATAGAGAAGGCTGGGATAGAGAGTCCGTTGACTACATGGAATAGAATAGAGGTTTCAAATGGCAATGAAGAGGAAGTAGATATTGAAAGCATTGAAGACACTGTGCATCCGAAGGAAATAATAGAACAAAGGAGAGAACAGGGCAAGGAGGAGAAATATTTCCAGCTAGATATAGGAGATAAACTTGTGTACATTCCTACCGATGCATCTACTGATATTCCGAGAGCGTATGTGATGGATAAACCTAAAGCGCCACAAATCCATTTTAACACTGGAACAGGGGAAAGTCTGTTCCCTGAACCAAAGTTTTCTGTCGATGCTACTGGAATTACAGAAAGAACTGTAGTACCAGAGATCCATTTGAACACTGGAACAGGGAAAAGTATAGTGTTTGAACCAAAGTCTTCAGTTGATCCTGCTGGAATAATAGATACTACTGTTGTTAAATCAGAGGTTATGGACGACTCAGGCGATGACTCAGTGCCTAGAATTACAAGTGTGTTCAGTTTGTCTTCAGACAGAGTTTCTACAGAAAACGACACTGTTGAACCAGAAATACAAACTAATGCGACAGGGCAAGATAGAAACATGGAAATAGATCCTTGTAAAGCGCCCACTGAAACCCACAATGTCTCAGGAAAGCCTAGCCCTTCACCAACAACAGAAAAGAATAAGGAAATAGAAAATTCCCAAGTCTCCTTGACGACTGCGACGGATTCGAAATCATTAAAATACCCAAGAAATCATTCAAGTGGAAAGTGTCCTATTTCACCTGGTTCTTGTGTTTTCTCAAATCTTCTTCAGCGCACATCTTCAAGTGCAACCAGTCTAAGAGAGTTAAAGAAGAATTCTTCGAATATTGGAAAGCTTGAGCGGCTAGTAAAATCTACCGGTAAAGCGTTAAATCAGTCCAACGTATTTACTCTATCAACTTCCAACATTTCAGGCAAGATTGCTTCAGATGTTAAACAGAGCACCAATTCCTCCTCTGCACAGAAACTGTTGATCATTCCAAAATTAAACGGTCCGCATTCTGAAGGCAGAAGCACATTATTTATCACTTCGACACAAAACAATAAACTACAAAACCTTTTGCCAAACTCAAAACTACGCTTCATTGTCGATAAGCCGCAAACACCTGTGCCAACTACAAACTCGGGTAAGAGAAACCCTGGTGTTAAGACCACTGGCTTGGCGGTTGTTCCAAAGGATCCTTCGAGACCAATTCTCCTATTCCCGAACAAAACAAATGCTACCTTTAAACCTATTGTATCAGGTCAAAAAACAGTCAATATAAACAATTCTCTTCATTCAAAAACTGTTCCCTCGTTTTTCAAGACTGCAAATCGGGGACACCAAAGCATGGCTACTTCTCACTCAGGCCTAGTAGCAACTGCTTCTAATAATGGACTGATGATTCAATCTGGGGTTTTATCAGCTGTAAACGAAGCATTTGGATCGTCTGAGCGGAGTGTAAGGAGTGCTAGTGCCCCTATCAATACAAAGTCAAATTGCAATGATATTCAATCACAAAACACAGTTGAATACAATCATCCAAATGCAATTCAGAAAACGAACTCCTCTGGCCAGGAATGGGTAACAGTTAAGTCAAAGCCAGGTGACAAACACAAGTTTGAAGCTGCCATTTTCACAGACGTAGGTAAAGAGAAAAACTTTTCTAAAACAGACAATCTTGCTAAAACAACCCCAGCTTTTGAGAGAACTATTCCACAAACCAGGGAAAGGGATAAAGAACAGACCCCTGAACACAGTATTTCTCATGTGCACACTGAAAAATTAGACACAAAGGAGCGAATCCGACAACTCAGAGAAAAGATGCGCAATCATCAGGAGGAATGTGAAAGTTTGAAAAAAACTTTATCGAGCGATAGTGAGTCATAAGGAATAAGGCATTTGTTAGGATGTTCGGTGCTTCTTAAAAACTTATTCTTTTACTATGTGAGGCTAATCTTTCACGTCAAAAGTGTGCAATATTCAAGAGAATGATAATATAAAAACATAATGATTTTTTGAATATTAAATTCGGAACTTAAATCGACCTGGTGTTAGGACAGATTTACACCTTTAGACTTTTCTCTTATACAGATATCTTTATAATAAAGGAAAACAAGTGGAATTCATGAATTGCTAACAGACAAATAAACGTCAAAAAGAGCCCACTTGATTAACTAGCATCTTGTTAAACAACGAATATTAATATACTGACATATAAGTAAAGTTTGAAATAAATTATCTGCAGATCACTCAAACCCTAGAATGTTTTCTGCATTACAACATTTACATTGTAGAAGATAGTTATTTGTCTGAGTCAATGATGTTTGATTTAAATATGTCCTTTGATTTATAAAAAAGTCAGTAATGTAAATGTCAACGGATATCAGGCGGAATGACGAGGAAAACTAGAAAATCATTCTTCAAGCCTGTGTGCCACAACGCCTATCCGATTCACATATTTGGATCAACCTTCTCTTGCATAAATTTAATTATAATCGTTCAATCTTTGAATTTTTCACTTATATAGAGACGTCACCGTATGTCGGTGAAGGGCTTCAAATTTAGCCCTATTCTCGGCACTCAGGGTCATTGAGCAGTGAGGGTTCTTTATCATGCCAACGCCTACCGTAACACGGGTCTTACGTTTTTAAGGTCATATCCGAAAGACCCGTGACTTTCTTCAATCTTTGATATACGAAGGATATGAAGATAACAAAATAGGAACAGAGCAAACACGGAAATCCGAAACATCAGAGATGGGATCAGGTGCCATGGAGGAGTGAGCATCCTCTGCTGACCGGTCACGCCCGCCGGGTTATCTCAATAACCTTCATGCAAGTACTCATAAGTTGAAATTAAAAGTATCCTGTAGTTTTTCATTCACAACATGTATGTGTCTTCGGAAACCAATTTTCTCAACAAACTTTTTAAATTCCTTTTAAACTTAAAGCTGTTTATTCGTATAAAGTAGAATTTCTGGAAGAACTCCTCCATAAGAGAAAATTGCGGCTTTACATAAAAAAAATGTTTGATTAATTAACAATAGTTATTTTCATACATACATTCACTCAATATATCGAACCCAGTGAACTTGAAATAAGGCACATTGTCAAGAACCTATGAATGCACATTTGTGAATGCCATCCCCTCTAATATAGACGATAAGGGCCAACTAACAACTAAACTTTATGACAAGTTGATTTTAACTTTTTCAACTTCACCTTTCCTTATTCATGTAGCAATATTCCAATGTCAGCTGTTTAGGGTTTGTATGTCTTCATTCAATGCAGCAATATTCCAATGTCACCTGTTTAGGGTTTGTATGTCTTCATTCAAATGCTTGCTCAGAGTACCATCAATTCTTCAAGAGACATTTGCTAATTTCTGATTAGTTGCTGTAACAGATTTCAACAAGCTCGTTTAAAGTCAGCATTTGGTAAATTTAATGGTCCTGATAATGACCTTGCCAGCAAATGTTACATTGGGTCTTTTATTTTTATACTAATTGGGTTAAAGCGGCAATACGGCTGCAAATCGTGTGCATTTTCATTCAAATTTACCCAATATAACATTCAGGAATAAAGTAAAAAGTTGAAGTAAGCATTTGAGAAAAATAAATATTCTCTCCTCATGTAAAATTAACGTAATTAAAATCTGCCGGAAAATCAAGGTTCATACAACTTAGATCTGTTTATTTGTACCATGTGAATTCTAAAATGGCACGTGCATACAATGTAGGGTTTACAATTATAATGGAATATTAAGTAAAAGCAATTCTGAGAATCAAATATCTTAACTCTCCGGTAAATTAATAATTTTTAACATATTAGTCTGCATTCAGACGAATTTAACATGATTAAGTACAAATGTTGACGTTTTGTGTATTGGGGTGCAGGAAAGGAAAATCCACCAAATTATACGTCATTGCGGCAAAATGCCAAACAAAATATCTTTCTGCAATTCAAATACAATTTGCTTTTCAAATGGCAATAATTTCTATATGTCATAAGTACATTTTTACGTTGAGTTTACACTGATTTTTTTCTTTGAAAGCCATGGAGATACGAGAAATAATAGCATGTATCAACAAACCTGTAGCTAGGGTAGAACCTTCGCGAGCCCCACGTGAATGTCGCGGAGATCCCGTTTCTTCTTCATCCAATAATTATATTAATCTCCCAACTAAATTTTTGTCAGGAAAGTTGCTTTTTAATTTCAAGCCCTATTTTTTGTTTTGTTTTTCGTTTTGGTCGACTTTGTCAATGTAGCAGGCCTACCGGGCTTCCCTCTCTTACCATGCTGTTTTGTTTATTAAAACTATACGCATGCGTGAATAGCATGGTATGTGGAACTTCGAACACGTTGCGATGTATATATTCATGTACCATAAATAATTATCAATTTTAATGAAATAATCAGAATTATTTACTTATGAAATTTGTAATTTTCTGAAAGTGTAAACATTTATGAGTATGAAAAAAATTCAAAATCCTATAAGAAAATAGTTTAACAGGTCTGTTTTTGAAGAGATGCGCCATATTGCCACTTTAACAAGGGATGTTTACTTTTTCTAGGCACCTTATACCACTTCTGGAATTTTCAGGTGTCTGTTTTCACGGAGTTGTATCTCTACTTTTTTTTTAGATCGATCACTACTCATTATCTTTATCTTTTTATCTGGAGAAGAAGCTGCTAATGAAAAGACTGGTGATGTGCATTTTTCGATTCCAAAAGTTCAAAAGACTCAAAAAGTTAAGAAAATTCCTTAGAATGAAAAAAATAAAATAAAAACAATCCATAATTTTGCCTATTTATTCAAGAAATTTGAATTCAAAGTAAACCCTAAATGAATTCGAGAATGTTATCTTTATTTTCAGATTTTTCCAGGACCAAGAATGTTAGCAGCGAAACCGTATCCATCATCTTGACCATGTCCATAAACCATAAGACCGAACCGTGATTTGTCCGTGGTCTCCACTCTGTGCACACCCTTGGTGATACTGACAGCCATCGCTACATACTCTGTGCCTCTGACACTGACAGTACTCTGCGACACGACGTTCGTAGAATCTATGCTGGCATTGTCTACTCGTAAGTTATTCTTGGAACTTTTCTTCACAATAATAGCGATATAGTTTTTATCAAATCCATCTGGGACAGCGATGTGGTATTGATGAACATACTGGTTTACCCCAGGTACCATTGTCATGTAGGGATCTCCGTTCTTTGACCTAAATGCCCCAAGACCAAAACTCAAAACAAGCACCTGTCGCTTAGCTTCGATGACGACCGCTTGTCTACCAGTAACAATTTTATCAAAGTTACCATATGTGCCTATAGTTGTTGATTTTTTGGATTTGTCCACAGAATATGAGAAGGTTGTGGAACCTGTGTGAGCAGCCACCACTTTGACATGAGTTCCACTTCTCTCCACATGTGGGGGAACCACATAAGTTGTATCTAGACTTTCCACTGGAGGGATTTGCTCCACCAAATGACTACAGTAGCCGAATCGATTTAGTTTGTTACATCGATTTCCAGAGAAAACTGCAACAATTTTACTTGAAGAAATCCTGGTTCCAGTCAGATCACCATTGTGCGATAGCTGGAAAGTTTGGAACTTGTTCAAATTCACAATGATTCTACCTCCGTCCGTATACCTCTTTCCAAGATAGCTAATGGACTGTCCTACTGGGAGTTTTAGAACGATAGTTACACGCGTTTGGTCTTCAACTGCTGCAAAGGCTATCTGGCTGTTGTAGTCAGTGTGCCGGCTATCGTAAGGTACTGTTGTTGGTACTATGTACTTTGTTCCCAGTCTGTCCGTGGGCAGGATAAGAGTGCTGTCAGATGTATAACCGTCATGATTCAGAGCAAATACAGAAGTACTTTTAGTCGTCTCTACTATGATTCCCCTGTTTTCTACTTGAAAATCGTTTACTCGGATTTCAAAGGGTATGGTGATTATCTTTTCAGAATTTGATTTCATTGATTCTGTCATGTCTATTTTGGTCTTTAACTTTGATGTCAAGGCGGCAGATGTAGAGACTTTGAGATCCGTTTTATCAACGGATGCTACGTAAATCTGGGCGTGCTTTGGACCAGGGCTTGTTTGTGTAGGATCCATTATATTTTTCATGAAGAGAACAACAAAGCGTTTTCCTCGACTTCCTAAGAGAGAAACAAGTACTCAAGATATATGTATCAAAAAAATCATCAGAGATTCAGATTTTCATGAATGTTGTGTGATTTATTGAATGATTATTAAAAAGATCTTACCAGTGCATGTTTTTCCACTCCCAAAGAAACCAAAGTTACAATCACAGCTGTAATCCCCTCCTTTCACAAGATCTGTACATTTGGCGTATTTACTACACTCATCTGTACCCTCCAGACAATGTTTAACGGCTGTTAAATAGATGATTAAAATTTAATTTTCTACTCTTAGAAATAATTATTTTGGATGACTTCCCCGGGCAATTTCTGTTTTGAGGTGCAATTCATCTTAAACGTTGTATACTGTACACATTTTGAAATGCCATTCATGCATAAATTTTCCCTGTATGATTTATGATAACAAATACAGTAAGAATACTTACGTGTACATGTGAATCCATCTCCTCTATATCCAACCTTACATTTACATTTGAAGGAACCAATGGTATTGTCACACATGGCGTGGGGTCTGTGACAATTATGTGTGTTCTCTTTACATTCGTCAATATCTGTGTTACAATGTAATATTGTGTACTTAATAAAATCTTTCGATATTCATCAAACGGAATTAATTCTCGATAACGTAAAGCATAATGCATCATCAGAAATAATCCAAATATAGAAGAATGTCCGGAATTTACCACTATAGAAAAAAAATGAAGTTCTTTTTTATTTTACAATACCTATTTCTGTCCATAACTTACCTTTACAGGTGTAACCGTCACCTCTGAATCCCTTCTTACATTTACAGGTGAAGCTGCCGATTGTGTTGGCACATTCAGCGTGTGGACGATGACAGTTGTGAGTATTAATATACGGGTCACATTCGTTGATATCTTAAAAAAATTTTTGTTTGTATTTTGTTAATGAGAAGATAACAAATTAGTTTGCAATATTGCATAGTTTGAAGGTATCGTAAAATTTATTGGCACAGGTTTACTTATATTCACTTTGAACCAACCATTCAAAAGAAATATATGAAACTAGTTATATATGTCAATCTGTCACTTTCGTAAAATATATTTTTAAATACAATCTACTTTCAGTTCAAAGCTAAAAAATGAAGGCACAATATGTATACTTTTTATTGAAATAAATTAAATAACCTTTATTTTTATCGTCAGAACAAATGTTACATAATGATAAAGACTAAAATGATAGAAACAAGGGAAATGTATATTTTTTAATGTTATTGGAAATGGAACTTTTGATATGATAGTCAACTAAGCGTATGTATAAATGAAAGGCTAGCTAATAGAATAAATGTGCTAAATATTCTAAACAAATCGTCTGTTTTAATGTGAGGAACATTTAGTTCTTACCACGGCAATTCTTTCCATCTCCAGTAAACCCAGTGTTACATTTACAGGTAAAAGACCCCGGCGTATCTGTGCATGTTGCTCGTTTGGGAGAAGTCCTCTTATCGCATGTATGTGTCCCTCTTCTACACTCATCAATATCTAAACAAATTGTGGCAAGTCATATTTTATTTTGAAGACATATAAAAATATTGAATTTTGTTCTTATCTTTTTTTAAATTTCTCGGATAGTTTGCATTTATAACTTAAAAAGATAATAATTTGATTAATTTACTAAAATGTTACTTTTGCAGAGGAATCCGTCGCCTTCGTATCCTGTTATACATGAACAGTTATAGGAACCAATCGTGTTGATACAATCAGCTTTGTCATGACATTTGTCGCTTCCTCTGTCACATTCATTGACATCTAAAAAGAGTTAGAGAGTAAGTGAATTCTTTAGGAATACTTTTACACTAACTTAAGTAATATTAATATCAAAACATTTTTTCACAATCGACGGCAAGTTCAAATTGGTGTTTCGTATTAAATTTTGATTTGTCTGCACAGTGTCCGTCAACTCCATAGATAATTCTGATGCTACTGTATACTTTTGTATTATAAATTTAAACCATTGTCACAATATGGCTTCTGTAATACGAACAGTGATAAAAGTGTATATAGATGATTTAATTCTCGATCATTGTATATTGAAAACGTACAATGTATATCAAATATTTGCTTATCATCCCAGATAAAACATTCATTATTCTATTACAAGTAACAGCTTTTTAAAAAGCTTGCCTGACTAAATCAATCAATATCTGCATGAGGAGTGATAAACCTTTTGAGCAATATTTTTGTGGGTTTAAAATATGTCCTTATTTTTTAATTTGAAAACCGTATGTAAATGAAATCCCTGATTTTATTTAACTTACAGAAGAATCATCACTAAACTGCATACTAAAAAGTTGTTATTTTCTTTTTTTGTGGGGGGAGAG
>PRKT01000412.1:228902-267086 GCA_003671525.1 Saccostrea glomerata
TTTTCTTTTTTTGTGGGGGGAGAGGGGGGGGGGGGTGGGTGGCAAGTTGAATGATCTGCCCTTGGATCTAAATTGAAAGCTACATTACACCTATCATTATATAATATCAATAATATCTGTAATGAAATCATGCATTGTAAACGTTTTAAAAGATGGATATAATTAAAAATACACATTTTGTTGGAGTGTATTTATTCCACTGAAGTAAAGAGAAGTAATATGTTCATTTATTTTTTCTTTCAAAAAGGAGGGGGTGTCACTATCATGTATTGAGATTGAAATAAATCTACAAATCTGGGATACAAATGTTCATGTATCTTGACACCATGACTTGCTGAACTGCGCGTTGTTCATGATTGGACTAGTCCATTTATGTAGTAAACAACCGCGGGATCGGGAAACAAATTAGAAAAAAATAATTTCTTTAGTGTTGCTTGTCCATATACTGATATATACAAAATGTTAATTACACAAATATAAAAGAATGAGATAAAGTTTATTTAATTCCATAGACGTTAGCACACCCATACACACAATAGAACAATCCAAGGAAAATTACGAGCTTACTAAGTGACATTTGGCGCAAAAAGAGCGATTCATCCCTTTCGCAGAACATAAATGGACTGATCCAGTAGTATAGAAATGCAGAAAAAATGATACAAGGACACGTTGAAACGGTGAATCACATGGAATAATTGTTCCATGCAAAAAAATTAAAGGAAGTAAACACCAAGTATTTTGCATCAGTAATATGAAATTTTTTCTGAAAACTGTTCCTTTTAAAATGCAGGTAAAGAAATCCAATGTAAATCAGCTTGCACAAAATCTAGCTCTCTAGGTATGATCTATTAGTTTCGGATCTTGCAAATATCAATCCTAATACAGCCTGACGCCGTGACGTCAGGCAATTATCTACACTTCTACTACAGTATGTACACTGACAATGCTTTCTGCTGAATGGGTAAAAGTTAAAAAAAAAATAATGCATTGTTGGTAGAACTACATCAAATGCTTGAAATTATAAATCATGGAAATATTTATTTAAGAGGCAGGCAAAATAATGTTTCATCTTCAAATCAATATAGTATTTTGCGCATGAACATTACCTTTACAAATAAATCCGTTTCCTTCAAATCCAGAGTTACATTTACATGTATATGATCCAATCGTATTCGTACACGTAGAATATCCCGGACCCTTATCACAACTGTCCGTTTTTCTCAAACATTCATTAATATCTATAAATAAACAAAACTTGTCTTATAATATTTACCGTTATCTCAGCCTTACATGTAATTAATATTATTCCTTGTTAAATATTCGTGAACGAATATAAATGACAAAGTTTAAATATGTTGAAATAAGTTGCATTCGATTGAAATTGACCTAACTTTTGAAAATCAATAAGACTTTGTGACATTATAAGCAAACAAAAAATGGGTGGTGGATTACAAATACGGAAAACATCGATTAATCATAATATATGACACGATAAAAAGATAAAAGTGTTACAAAATATAACATTTAAAAAAATGAATGTTCACACTCACCAACACATATCCCTCCCTTCAGTTCATACCCAGTGTGACATTCACATCTAAAGGACCCTATAGTGTTGTTACAGCGAGAAGGCCCTGTGCAGTTGTGGGTACCTCGGACACACTCGTCGATATCTGGTGTAGACAATGCAGTTAATATGCAAAATGCCATAATAAAAAGAACTTAGTTTGGTTTACAAGGTAAGAAATTTAATACCTAATGAAGCCACAAAATACTTTCATTCTGTTCATTATTTCTGAATTTTTGGTTGTTGAAGATAGTTTAAAATTTTATTATCAATTATTCAAGATTGACCGAAGAATAAGAATTAACTTTAAAAAAATCAGTTATTTTCTTAAATTGTGTGTTTGAGTTTTATAAAATTCAAAGAACTGAAATATTTAGATACTGTACATTTTCTTCGGAGATATCATTTTTATTCACAAGGATTATGCTTTTTTCATACTTCGAAAGAACTTGGAAACGAATGTAAAAAAAAAGATGAGTATGTAGGTCACCTATGCATTTATTATTCTTGTAGTCGTATCCTGTGATACACGAGCATTTGTAGGACCCTATAGTGTTGGTACACACTCCTTCTTCCGGCTCAGGACAATTGTCTGTTCCCTTCGCACATTCGTCATCATCTGTTATTCAGAGAAAAAAATATTTTTTAAAATGTCATAAGTAAATACCTTTACTTACAATCCTGATGAATTTACAGAACTAGCTTTACATTTAATTTCTATCATCAATAATAAAAATTAATTTAGAACAAATACGGTATTCCATACCTCTACAGTTCCAGCCATTTCCTGTGAATCCCACTCGGCACTGACATTGGTACGAACCCCAAGTGTTCTGACAAGAAGCGTATTTCGAACACGAATGGGTGTTTCTTCCACATTCATTAATATCTACAATAATATTACATATGTTCTCTCTATATACATGTTTACACACAAAAGCAATTTGATATGTTGCATACAAAATTTTCATGTTGCTATATCTTACTAACTTCACATAGTAAAGATTGCATGGATTGTATGAGGAAAAAACAATTAAATAAATAAAGCCTATTCAATATATCAAAACATTGATTATTTGCTCGTTATAAACTTACTTTTTGCAATATTATAGACTAAACAGTTGAATTTTAATACCTTTACAATCATTTCCATCAGGTTCAAATCCAGTGTTACACTGGCAGCGATATGATCCAATTGTGTTTTTACAGGTTGTGTATGTCGTGTTGCAAATGTGTGTTCCTAGTTTACATTCATCAATATCTGTAAAGAAATAATCAGTGCAAAGATAATGAACAGTATCCAGGCTCAATGTTCAATAAGAAATATTTGCTAAAATAAAATGAGTAAAGTAAGTAAATTCTTATTTATAGAACGAACAAAAAAGTACTTAATAAAATTATTTGCTATTTTTAAACATCAGTTTGAAGTTATACAAATCTCAAGAAATGATGATTATTTATTTAAACATGTTTTATAAATGGGTCTTGGATGTATAATTCTAACCTGTACAATTGAATCCATTTCCTGCAAATCCTATCTTACATGCACCTCCTCTGACCATGATCATAAAAATATTGAGGTATTTTCTAGACATAACTTAAATCTATTATTTACCAGTATAATTGGAAAATCTGTCATTGTGGTGTAAATCTTTAAATAAAGTTTGAGAACTATTAAGCTATAGAACTTGCAGGTACATTTTGGAGAACTAGTGAGGTACAGGGTATATCTGTACAGTTTGGAGTACCATTGAGATATTAGTCTTACCGGTACAGTTTGGAGAACTAGTGAGGTATAAGAGATCCCAGTACAGTTTGGAAAACGATTCATTGAGCTATAAGACTTACCGGTACAGTTTGGAGAACCGTTTCCCTGCCAGCCTTTGTTACAAGAACATTTGTAGCTTCCCTCTGTATCTGTACACGTAGCCCTGACGAGGCTCCTGTCACACTTGTGAGTTCCATCTGTACACTCATTGATATCTAAAAGAAGCAATATTAACTCTCAGTGTATTTCATATAAATAAACCTACAAAAATTCTAACGCTAAAAGATAATCTGAACGTTTAAAATGCAATGCAGCCCTTAAAAGTTTTACTAGGTTAACGAGGTACTTTATATAAACTATTTTCACTCTTTCATCATTTCAAAAACATAAACCTTACAGCAAGTAGAGAAAAAGAACAAAAGTTTGAAATCATTAAGAGGTAAGTATTCTTAGAACAAGATTATAAGAACTAAATAAAAAGTTTTTTGTTTTAATGATTATGTTTTAAAATGTTCCCTTACTGTCACAATTTCTACCAGGCAAAGAATCTTTGCCAGTGCTCCTGTATCCTTCATTACATTCACAGGTGTAATTATGGTTTTCAAGATCAGCGATACACTCGGCCTTCGAATGACAGGTATTTTTGCCGAGTGGAAGACATGGATTAGACCCTTAAATGGATGAAACAAAACAAAATACAATATATTACGTTTTGTAACTATTTAACTAATCGATGCTTACTGATTACATTTTATTACAAATTACAAAACCCAAATATGAAATCATATGATGCCTACAACTGAAGACAAAATCGCTATATTTTTCTCATTTATGAAAAATGGTAAGAGTGCAAAAGTGGAAATCAAGCAAAATATATTCATCTCTCATACTATTCAAAACTGATAAATACTCTAAGTGTCAAGTCTAATGAGAATTTTAGGCGGATTTTTCATGAACACTACTCACAGAGACAACGCACTCCATCTCCCTCGTATCCCTTGTTACATTCACACGTAAAGGAACCAATGGTGTTCTTACAGAAGCCGTTCTTATGACAGTTGTGTCCTCCTTCTGTGCATTCATTACGATCTGAAAGGCAAACAGGTCTGATATTCAGCACATAGGTTATTTGATTCAATATGGTATCAACATGTCTCCATTCGTTTTTTATATAAACATACAATTGATCAAGAGTTTGATTTCTTTAATACTAGGCATTTTCCCCCCATTTTCTCTATTTGTTTCTCATACCAACACACTGTCTTCCGTCTTTGCCCATGTCCTTGTATCCTATATGACAGGAACATTTATAGGAACCAAAGGTATTGGTACATTTAGCAATCCTGGTGTCATCGGAATCACGTGCACACGAGTCCTCTCCTAAATCACACTCGTCTTTATCTATGTAACATAAAGATATTCTTTAACACATACCTTATGCACAAACAGATTCAATGTTATAAATTTAAAAGTGCAACTAGTTTCAATAATAAAAAAAAATGAATAAAGAATCACAACAATGTAATAATTTAACTCAGTCTAATTTATGTTTTGGGGGTTTATGAGTTAATGATTAATATTAAGAAATTTTTTTTTTATAATCTTAACAAAATAATGAAAAATAAAAATCAAATAATTGAGACGAATGATATAGTATTTTAACGAAAATTTAGAAGCATTATACTGATAAGCTTGGAAATTTGGAACCAAGGTGATGGATTGCCAATGCAAGTGAAAGTATGTTTTTTAAACTGTTTTAAATGACTTTATATAACTAAAATATTTTTGTAAATATTTTATATAAACACAATACTTTTAAAGTATAAATACCTGGGGGTATTATTTTTGAAAATGCATTGTGACATCAAAGTGTGACGTCATGTCAAAAATGGAAGCGTTGCAATGATTAATATTAGGATTTTTTTTAATGATGGAAACAAAATGATGAAAAATAAAAATCAAATAATTGAGACGTATGATATAGATAATTATTAAATATTTTTCAGACCGTTGCAGAAGTATCCATCTCCGGTGAAGCCTGTTTTACAGGTACAGTAGTAACTCCCCACCGTGTTTGTACAGTTGGCGTACTCGTCACACTCTTTGTTTGGAGGGAAAGCCTTCTTGGCGCACTCGTCCACATCTGAGGAACAGAAGCATAGATAACCAGAAACCCAAAACAGTTCAACCAACCCTTCATCTGCCTTAAATTTCGATGACAATTTATAGTTCTTCTTCAGCCTTTGGAGTATTAACTTTCTCATGCACAAATATCGAAAAGATAAGCTCATATAAACCCCTCTGCTCACCTTCGCAGGTTTTGCCGTCTCCGCTGTACCCCGTCTTACAGTAACATTTCCAGAAAGGTGTCAGGTCAGTACAGTGGGCTCGTGTATCGTGGCAGTCGTCCAACCCCTCCTTACATTCGTCTATATCTATAATGTCATTCTATATTTAATTTTCTGACCTTTCTTCAGAATTATGTTATTTATAATGTCATTAAATGTTTTTTTTCTGATATATCTGCAGTAGGATCTTTTTTAAAGAAAATATTTTATGCTGGGTTTCATCTTTTGTCTTCAAACTATTATAATAATAAATGACTGTTCTTACTCAGGCAGGTGAAGCCGTCTCCACGGAATCCTTTGTCACATTTACACACGTAGCGTCCATCTACGTACTTCCCCTTGGAGTACTTGCTGCATTTACATTCGTCGTCATCTGAATTTATGAAAACCAATATGCGTTAATTTGTTAACATTGAAGATTCAATGATCACAAAGAAATTATTCAATGTTATAAAATACATTGTCATTTGAATTTAATGATTCTAAATAAAACATTAAATAATCACTTTTCAAAGGACTCGACAAATATCATATAAAGAATTTTTTTTTTCTTATAAGATTTTAAATCAATAAATTTGAGTCTTGAAAATTAATAAAATTTGGAGAGAGATTTCTGCGGATTTCTGTTTAAATTAGCGGTCTCTTAATTAAGTTAAAAAGTGCGTTCTTACCGCAAACCTTGCATTTCTCACAAGTAAACTGACACCCGATTTCCATTACCGCCGTCTTGTTTTCACAGATATTGAAGTGGGACTGCAGGTACTGACAGTATGGGGAGGTGTCGTAATTACTCTGAATGAGAATTCTTTGGGAACCCTTTGGGCCAGTTTTACACATCCGCAGAGCTGATTTGGGATCCAGATAGAGACCAAAGTTTTGAATTATATTCCCGCAATCTTTCCTATCCGTACATAGAAGACTGCTTAATGGATTTTGTGTTGAGTTAGAGATTGCTGTTTTGGTAAAGAATTCATAATTTAATTTAATGTATTTCCATAGATTCTCGTTGAGACCTAATATGAATAGTACTACATATCTTTAAATGTTGCTTATTGTTTTACAAAATCATAATTCATTAAAACTTTTTAAATATCTGAATACAGTATTATGTTCTTTTTTTCTTAAATTTTTGACCCTTGAGAATTTTACTTATTTATAATATAACTTCAGACTGTCCTTCACCTCTTCCATCTCGCTGTAATTCGTCTCGTCTTTTCCTTTCTACTCCCGCCAGATACTTCCTGAAAGACTGCACAAGGGCGGCGCTCTCCGGCCTCAAACTGCGCTCCGAGAATGACTGGGACTCGGTTCCAGAAATTGCCAACGCACATAGACAGGCTATTAGAGTCCACATAATGGTAAACTTCATCATAAAGGATACCTACTGAAAGCATCCGAAGTCTTCAAAATTTTTATCTAGCATTCTTTATGAAGTTTTATTTTTAATTTCGTTATGTCCTGAACTAACATTGCAAGATATAATTAAACAAAAAGGCATCTTTTTACTTCAGAAAAGTAAAGAAAACCTAATATACATTTTTAGTAATTAATTATTGATTCCTCAGCAAGACGATTTCATATTTTTACATAATTTCTACAGCAAATGTAGGATATTTTGCCTATGTATAATTTTAAAGTTTTGTGAAGTTTTCTAGGATAGGTGTTTACATCATCATAGTAAAAATATTGACGGATTACAAGGGGCTGTCTGTGTAGTTTTATGATAGAATGTAGCATGCATAAATCATAATCTTTATTCTAAATGTGATTCTAAGAAAATTTTCGGTTTTAAGAGATTGTATAATCAATTGGAAAGAGCAATTTAAGCACATAGCAATTGAGACATAATTTGATATTTTATGAATATTCCGCCTACAGTCTCAATTCATTTTAAAAGATTTCATTAATATTTGCATGAATTGTTAATTTCACTATGATGAAATTTTTAACGCTAGGTGCAGTGATTGTAAATATATTTAGATGTTTACATTGGCATATTTTTTTTTAATAAAGTGAAACATTTCTAAGTTTTTACTTATAACATGCTATGATCTTTGAATATTGTAATAAAATCAAGTTTAAAAAAACATAAAAGTGTTGAAAAAAAGAATAGTTGTTGATTAATATACATCACACACCACTTGATACATATCTTCACATTTTATTAAGAGAGTATAAATGATGGTAAATAGCAAACATAAAAAATATAGGATAAAAACAACTATTGGATATACTTACCGCTTCCAGAGCGTAGTCTAACTGATAGCTAGCTAAGGTCGCGTGACTGTTCGTGATCAGATGTTCCCAGCCCGCCCTAAAGTCTCACATGCAATAATGTCATTATAACTTTCCGGAAAAACTAGATGTTTGATTGCTCAACAAAAAATTGATTTACAACGAGAGATGTAAGTTCTCTTTATACAAAAAACGTAGCATGATTCAACGTGTTTGTTAATATATGCTTGATTTTATTTGGTATAGTTAAAATAGCATTAAATGCAAATACTTAGTTGTTCTATATTTCTACATATTTTACATAAATAAAGATAAACATTATCACAAATGAAAATTTATTTGTAAATTTCGACAAGCCAAAATCATTTCATTGTGTTAATATCAAAGACCTGATTTTGTTGATGAAAATAATTAGCATTCAAATAGAATAGATAACGTTTTAATTAAATTTCATGAGAAAAATTGATACCTTTTCTATTTAATTATATAGGAAAATATCCTATTGATTCTTGCATCATTTAAGGAGGAAAAATTTGCAATCAAAAATTTAAAGGATTTTATGACATTCAAATTTCTAGTTTCAAAACAAACAGCTTAATAAAAACAAAAATTTGTCAAAAAAAAATGTGTGTCAATATACGCTTTTTGGCGTTGAGGTGCATTGTATATGACTCTTTTGCACTGAAATTTTGATATGCACATAAAACACATTATTCTAAGCCCCTATTACCCAGAGTGATTTGACCAAATAAATCATGGGGTCTTATTCTATTTTACCCTATCTTGATTCTTGAAGAGATATATCACAATTTCGACAAAGGAAAGGTTCCAAATTACTTTGAATGAAGAATTATTTGACATTTCTGACAAAAATGTCCTCAAAGGCTCAAAATTGAACCCACTTAAATAATACAGTGTATTTTTAATAAAATAGATAGAGTTTAAATTTTACTGAGTACTTGTGAACTACCAAATACAAAAAATAACATCAAACATGACCTCCTCGTCTGTGGGAAGATTGGATATACATATTTCTATGCTTCATTGTATTAAAAGCAAAACATAAATCTTCTTGTCACAGTAAGTACTTTAATGTGA
Organism: Saccostrea glomerata; assembly: GCA_003671525.1. Taxonomy (NCBI): domain Eukaryota; kingdom Metazoa; phylum Mollusca; class Bivalvia; order Ostreida; family Ostreidae; genus Saccostrea; species Saccostrea glomerata. Next base: position 237,919 of record PRKT01000412.1, read on the forward strand.
TCCTAAAAGATGTATGAAATTTCCTTGAATGAGATTAAAGTGTAATGGAGAAGCAAAGACGATTCTCGATATTTACTAATCAGTGTTCTGAATAAATGTAAACTTACTAAAATGAATTTATAAATATTTACCATGGCCATCTTGCAGTGAAGTAAAACAATAGAAAATTAAAATTGGTGGATATAATGCAAATAAAATAGCATAAAAATATTATTGAAAAATCACATGCACACTACTGTTTTTTTCTATGCTCTCATAGGTTTTCCAAAAGGATTGAGCATTTGTTTATTGAACATGGCATATTTATAACAAAAATCATGTAAAAAGAATGTTTGTACGTGCATATAAAATGAATTATCAAACCCAGAGAGAGGTATTTGATAATAACTTGTCTGTCTGTTAAAAAGAAGAAAGTACAAACATTTTATATATTTTTGTTCTCATTATGTTTGAGTAACTCCCTGAACATGTTCATTTTCTAACTAAATGTATTTTGGCAGATAAGACACTCATGTGTATTTTATTAACACTCAATGAGCTCTGAGGTGAGTTAAATCATTATCCTTTGAAACAATGCAAATTAGGAGTTGATCAAGCAAGGACTTCTAAGATATCTGAGATGGGATCACGTGTCATAGAGGATAGAGCTTCCCCTGCTGATCAGTCACTCCGCCCGTTAGGATTAGTTTGTCAGTGTGTACTAGTAAATATAGTGGCCTAACTATTAGTATGAAATTTTCAAATTATTATGACTTATTGATAGATTCTTGTTGCTGATCATTATATGGACCATAGAAGACAATTATGAATATGACAATTGAATGCAATAGTTATTACAACTTTACGGATTGTTATGCAACATACACTGAATATTCTCGTTACCATTTTCATTGAAGCATTTTACAGAGTGGTACAAGTTTCTCTAAAGTTTAGCGTAAACAAAATTACGACATAATATTTTGATAAGAAAACAACTTTTCTTAATTTATGAGATTTTAGGAACTATAAAATGTAAGGAATTTGGTATTTAACTGAAGATTTAATGTTTTATATTTATAAAGTGCGTGAAAATGCGTGAAAGAGAGAAACGGTATATGCGTGATTTGGCATTAGAAATAGGAAATGGTATGTGCGCTAAAATGCGTGACTGCGGGGAAGGGGTTAATCAACTTCTTTTTGAAAAGCCTACCTGTAGAAATAATCGTATTTTTATCATGTGCTTGAGTATGGAATTACCTTGAACACTGAAACTCCATATGCTGGTGATCGTGGTATAAAGCTACGTTAGGAAAATTAAATCAAGAAAAGTTATAGTCATAAATAGAAATATCTGAGATCATACTTAATAATTCTATTGTTCTCTCAAGGTAATGCACACAGGTAATTGTTTAAGCAAAACGTTTGACAAGTTGTCTCTTTAAATAGTTTGGCATACAAGTCTATGATTGCATAATCCTCGAGAGATTCTGAAATTTTGTAGCGATCCGTTATAAAGGGAAAAGAAGTTTAAGGTAAATGTATTTTTAAGCATTTTTATAAATGATAAAAACGAACGATTTGCTCATAGAAATATAATAGCAATTTTAATGATCACGATGCTTATTGTTTAACTTAAATGTTTTCCTGTATTATGCTGTTTTATAAAATGGGTTTATCTTTCAATTTTTTTTCTATCTTAAAGTTTATAAATTCAAAACTCACTACTAGTTTACAGACATATAATTGAAATAGTAATTCAGAGGTTTGTGCGAAATTATGAAGAACGTCAATATCATTGAACGCATATAAAATAAAATGATTATAAAAGTACAGGTTTTTATATGGCAATTTATACGGAAAAAACTTTATTGGTTTATTAAAATCACAAGAAATATTTCGTATACTTAATGGAACAGGTTATAAAGTGTCGTTTAAGAATAATATTTTATTTCGCACATATTTGTGCAGTAAGCAAAGGAAATGGGCTTCTACATTTTTTAAACGGCGCAGTTTCTGTGCATACCTGTGCAATGAAGTTCTTGAATGTTTAAGCTTATTGTGTTATTTAAATGTACCAGAAAATGGAGGTCCCAATGAATTGTGCAGATAAACGCATTTTTATAGAGGTAGACTGACGTATACCTCAAAAGCTGTTTTGTTTGAATTATTTACCGACTAAAAACTATTTATAGCACCAATTCAATCAAAACGTGTTTTCAATCAGATTGATGTGTGTATTTCTATAAATATTGCAAATTATATTTTCATACAAATTAAATAGAGAATAATACATGGCAAAATCTGTACCATAACCCATATAAACTCGACTCCGATATCAGCACGAGGGCCGATGATTGATATTTGCTGTGATTTTCACAGGAAGAGTTTAATCATTTTTTCTTACAAAGATATTAACTGACGTCAAGGAGAAACTTTAGACTGCCATAATTGTAGAATGAAACATTTGGAGATAATGAACAGTATTCAAGATCAAAACTCCATAAAACAATTGAAAATAGGAGCGGAGCAAACGCGCACTTCCGAAACATCAGAAGTGGGATCAGGTGCCATGGAGGAGTGACCTTTCTTGCTGACCGGTCACAACCGCCATGAGCTCCTTGTCATGATCGGGAAATTACAGAAAAATTCCGTCGTCAATTCAGTGTGTAAATAATGGACTGATAAATACAGTAAAATTTGGTTAAAGCGAAGTCCTTGGTCCTTTAGTTCGCTATATCTGTAATACATCATATCTGTATAACAAATGCGTATCACTATATAAAGCGATATGCATTTATTTCCATTCAAGTATTACTACTGGATATAATAGAGAGGCAATTATTACAGTAAAAATATGGAGATAACGAACAGTATTCAAGATCAAATGTCCATAAAAACATAACAAAACAGGAGCAGAGGAAACACATACCTTCAAAACATCAGAGGTGGGATCAGTTGCCATGGAGGAGTGAGCATCCCATGCAGACCGGTCACACTGGCCGTGTGCTCCTTGTTATGATCGGGAAATAACGGAAAAAAACAATTGTCAATTCAGTGTATAAAAATGAACTCACAATTAGTACGAAAAACGTCATTTAGCATTTGACTTAATGATAAATTGTTTTTGCTGACAAGGTCATTGTATCGACCATAAATTAAAACTTACGAAATGATGACTTTAAACGAGTCTGCTGATATTCTTGTTTCATCAACATGTTTGTCAATAATTACCTCGTTTTAGAATTTGTCTCTTGAAATAGAAATCATATCTTTAAGAATTATATGTACAAAAACCTTCTGAAGAATAAAATCAGTTCATTATATCAAACTTTGCAAATTTTGAAAATTCGTTATTAAAGGTATAATTTTGATTATTTCAACCTCTACTAGACTCACGATCAGTTCGCTATATACGTAACATTGTTTTATCAGAGTTCGTTATGGCCGTAAAATTCTACAAAGAGTTGTTAGGAATGTCGCCGGGGATTCTAAAAAAATTCGCTATATCCGTGAATTTCCTTTATCCGTGTACGTAATAAAGAAGTTATGCTGTAGTATGAAAAACGTCAGTCAGCATTTGACTTAGAAAGTATGATTTAATTCTACAAGTGGTAATCCAGCTTATTCATACTCATAGATGAAACATATGGAGATCCCTTTCTAATGAAGAAATTCTTCAAAGTCATATGTCAGTTTTAAATAGTTTTGATATTCCAAAGAATCAAAATGAATTTGAATACCATATTTATATTGGATTCCGAAACTTCATAAAAATTCTTTCAAACAAAGATACATTAGCGGGTTACAGTAACTCTTCAACCAAGTCTATTTCTTTACTCCTAAGACGACTAAGATATTTACAGCTGTGAAGAAGAAACTTCAAGAGTACTGTGTAACAATATATTCGAGAATTGGTGTAAATCAGATGTGATGTTAAATTGTATTTGCTGACATGGTCATTGTTTCGATCATAAAACTTAGGAAATGATGACTTTAAACGAGACTGCTGATATTATTGTTTTATCAACTTTATCGTCAATAATTTACCTCATTTTAGAAATTGTTCATACGTAGAGCTTGCTCTTACGCATCGAATCAACTGGGATATATAAGCTTCGTATGCAGGTGATGAAGGTATATTGCTGCATAAGTAAGGGAAGTTGTCGATAGAAAACTTAAAACCATCACGTTTATCATAGAGCTTGGTCGTAGATGTTCATTAACGTCTTTTTCAAGTAAAATATCCATATTTGAAACAGATGTGTCAGAATATGTGGTATCTTTTATCTGAAGCTCACCAGGATACTGTGAAATCACAAAATTTCGTGGGGTTTAATTTTCGTTGGTTTCGAGGTATGTCGAGACTAGCTGTTTGTATGTGCAGCTTTGAAACGAGGTGTGAATTTGGTTATAGGAATTTCTTTTACCCGCTTTTGGACATTTACCATGTTTACATGTCATGTTATATCTAGCATTGATAACATATGCAAGCTGGATAAAACGGTAAGTAAATCTACCTTTCCCAATACTATGAATTCACTAAATACATGTCTTTGTCATTGACTGAAAACGTGATAATTTTCGCTTAAATTCGTTTTGAAAAAAAATACAATGTGAACTTCTTTCAATGCTCTGGCTTGACATCTTTTTTCAATACTAGTGCAACGTTTAGTAGACTTTATTTGAAGTACATTGTATATAGAAAAACAGTACCAATATATTTGAGCCCACTCTTAATGCGGATCTTTCACACCTGATTTTTTGTGATGTTTGAAATTTTTGACAGTTTTTCAATTTTGTTCAATTTCTTTTTTTCATTGTTTTTACCCCTTGATATTATATATTTTTTCAGATATTGGAGGAAATCCAACCAGCTGTTCTCAAGAAAATGCTGTTTTAAATTTTCTTTCGTCCATTTTTGTAAATTTAAATAAAAATTATATAGATTTTATTTATAACTTTGTTGGTTATTATTTCAATATTTTATAACATTAAACTTTGAATAGGAATTAAAAGCAATATGCTTTTAAAGATATAGAATGGAGGTGTTTTAACAAAATAGATACAATATTTTGAATATTTCCAAAAAATAAAGTGAAATACTTTGAACCCTTATTTTATCGGATATTGAGTCTATTATTAGAAACAAATGCATGCAACAAAAATCAGTTATACTTCATAGGTGTAGAGATCCTCCTTAAGAACACTTCTGACTTATAATCTTACCATTAAGTAAGTTAAAACATTCTAATTAAAATTTTTAAAGCATATAGGGCCTATACTCTTACAAATAGTGGAACTGAAATTTTACAAGTATGTCGAAATTAAATCTCACAAGCATGAACAGAAAGGAAATAAGGAGATAATGAATAGTATTCAAGCTCAAAAGTAGAATCAAACAATGCTTATTAGAAACATAGCCACCATGGGTTTATATGGTATATATATGTTATCCAAAATAAATATTTATTATGTATGTATCTATGGACATTAATAAGATATGATATTTTTTCAATGTCTGATTTTTTAACGAGGGGCGAACACATTTCAAGACTTTTAGTCAATATAAAGAAAAAAGAACATGTTTTAGAGTATTGTTCAATATTTCTCTAGCAAAGGACACTCTAGAAACTTAACTGTATGTAAGTATAGGAAACCTTTGGTATCTCGACATCGGATATGTCGACAACCTGGGATATGTACACGCACGTCCATTGTTCCAGTTGTATTTACAATTGAATTAATTGTATTATTGTAGATTAATTCAGCTTTTTGTGCTTTCAGAGTTCTGTTAGATTTATGTCGATCATGGATCAGTCAGATACAGCCGAGGAAACAATGAACTCCCATACCTGTATCTTTGACACAAAGGAACAACTTCCACTCCCTGATTTTCACCGGAAGTACAAAAACAACTTTCCAATGATAGCCATAGTTGTTGGGGGACATTATGGGCCCACTCAATGGGACGATCTCTCCAGTGATCTTGTAAGCTTTGAGCACATTTTATATTCTAGACGCAGGGAAATCTCAGAATACGTATATATAAGGCATAGATGTCGGAAGAAAATTGAAAGAGAGAGAGGGGGGGGGGTGTTAAACGAACAAGAAAAGGTAAACTCAAAATTTCAGTACCTATATTATGTATACATTTGCAAAAAAAGTAGAGGGGGTCTTAGCCAATCATTCATGATTGCTCTTTTTCACCTTAATGGATAACCTGCATGCACATATACCAAACGAGAAATAAAAGAATAATTATGTATTTTAACAATATATTCTGTTTCTAGATATCACTTTATATTCCTTTATTACATAATATTTGTAGTTTGATATGCAAAATTGGCAACAGCTTTTAAGAAGTGTATTTGAATTTTCCCTTCAAATCTGATACCTACTACAATCATTCAAAATTAAAAGGGACTTCCCCAGATTTAACCACGTACGAATTATTTTGATATTCAACCAAGTAAAAACGTTAAGGTTTCTGAAATGTTTTTGATGAAGTTGAGTTGCCAAAAAAATCTAAATGATGAAAAATCATGTTTAGTCATTCAAGTTCATTATGGACTTTTGCAAGAAGTAGATGTACTTACTTTGAAAGTTGATGGTTTACTTTGACATTTTAACCTGTATCATGTACGGATGTACAGGATTGAAAATAGATTTAAAAAACCTTTCTAGTTGTAGTAGGTAGGGAAATAGACATGTGAAGGCCGGGAGTTAAGGGAAGGGTGGTGGTCGTTTTCTTCAATGACAACTTCTTTGTGCTATGAAATATTTCAATATATTCGTTGAATTAAATTGAGCTATAAATATTTATTTCGTAAAAAACCTCTGTACTTTTTCCTAGTGTAAAAGTAAGCCATCAACTGTAAGAGATAGCTCTCCTTGCAAAAGTCCAATACTCATATTAACCATGTCAATATAGTGGGTAGTTTTTTGATTATATTAAGAAAAAACAAACAAAGATCAAATACTTCCAGAACACGATAATTTAATTGTATTAACAAACATAATAGAACACTGTTAAAAGTACAATTATCGGTCACCGCTGTTAAATCAGGAATTACAATATTGACGTCTTTCTAGACTGCCAATAAACAACACTTTCCTGTAGAAAAAAAAATCATTAATATATAAAAATACGATAACTTTTTCATGTTTTAGGTGATGCGAATTGAAAGAGAGTTTAAGCAACAGAGAGTTTTGGCCAAGAATCCCAAATCATACCAAGAGCAGTATATTAGTATACCTGTAAATGGACGATATAAATTCAACGTTGTTAAATCATTCAAGACACGTAGGTCACATTCCTGTGTATAAGTACTAAGTGTATAAGTACTATTGATCAATATTTTGATTCTGTTTTTTAATAACATCATACACTGCATACATTTTCTTTATTTATTTTCTATTAACTTTTTGATAATCAAATTTTCAATTTACTAAAATTAGATAGTAGAATATAAAAAGAATGAAATTTATGAAAAAAAAAATACACGAATATCTATCCAACAAAATCTTTATTTCAATATTAGAAAGCAAAGATCAAAGTATGGTAGATATATTGAAACAGAACGCTTTACCAGTCCTCGTTCAATTTTCCGAGAGACAAGAGGTTCCCAAAGAAGGAAAGGGAGGTCCGGATGGAAAACCAATCAACCTCCTTATCGAATATTGTCACGAAGAAATTTACCTTCAAGGGAACTACTTTTTTAGTGGTTGCATCACCAAAGAAAGTGCCTCTGTCACGTTATCTCGCTTTATCACCATGGCACCCGTCCACGGGCTGATGACAATGACAGAGGAGAATTATGACCAGTACCTACAGCGCATGACCGACTACGTCAACAAGAACAGTGAATTTTCCGAGAATACGTGTAATTTAGGTAAAATAGCAAATCAAATTACACCATTTTTCAAAGAGACAAAGAAGATGTCAATTTTAGCTCTACTGGTCAGACACCAGATAAACTCAGAGAATTGAAAAGTTCCTTGCCGTCTGTCAGCTTAAGTGTTTGTCTTTAAACTGTTTCGCAAATATACTTTTCTCTCACAGTTTTCGTCAGTTTGTCTTATATCTTAAGGACGGACGAGACGTTCTTCAATAATATATAATTTTCTCCAAGATTTTGTCTATGAAGAATTATTACTTTAAATTTAGCATGTTTACTCAAAAATTTGAGGTACCTTAACAGGCATTTGTGCTAGATACCAGAGGATGGCATTTCTTATATAATCCTTAAGGAGAAAAAATTAGTTAGCCAAAACCAAATTTTTAGTGTTTCAATTTTTAAAAACGACTAGAAACCAGTTTAAAAATCAAAAAGTAATTAAAATTTTGCAAATTTTTCAAAAATTATGCAGATATACAAAACAGATATTTGGGTAACGTATCGTCTGACCTTAAAAATGTTTCCATTTCCAATTAATCTGGTAAAACTTCTTTAAGTCCTGGTTTCGTGAGTTAACTTTATAAGGATTAATTACTGGTCTGAGTTGGTTCAAAACGACTTCGAACACAAGTAGTCTCACCTGGAAACATCACTATTTGGATACAGCGCTGCACTTAGAGGTATAAGAAAAAAATTGAACCAAGCAAATTCTCTTTGAACACACCTTATAAATAAAGAGCTATAAATGAATTACCTGCAGAATTATTAGTCCTAATTCAGTAAAGTAACACTGGAAGACTATGACAAGACTTCAGATTCTATATATGAAACATATGGAATAACAAACAGTATTCAAGATCAATGTCTATAAAACAATACAAAAGATTAGCAAAGCAAACATGGACCTTCAAAACATCAGAGATGGGATTAGGTGCCATGAAGGAGTGAGCATCCCCTGCCGGCCGGTCACACCTGCCGTGTGCTCCTTATCATGATCGGGAAATAACGGAAAATCCGCCAATTCAGTGTTTAAATGATAGACTAACATTAAGTATAATAGGTTTTAAAAAACAAAATTGGTTTCTACTTTTTTTCACAATTTATAGTACTAGTAGATCTACAATATTCTCAGAAATATCTGATTAAAAATATTTCTTACTTGCTACAACATGGAACATATACAGCACCTGGTTACCACTGAAAATTTTCCTATGTCAGATGTGTAAAGAGAAATAATTTTGATATATGAGTTATATTTTTGTTTTGTAATTTATACACTGTAGGAATATTCTGCTGAGTCTATATATATTTTCTTATACAGGTATCAAGATTCTGGAAGCAGACGATCCTGATATTGCCCATATTTTACCGAAAATTCCTACCATAGACAGCGGACCAGCTCCTGTCCTCCCTACAAGAGGGTCACAACGGAATTCAAAAGTACAGTCAACGAGATCACATCAACGCAAGCGTTTTGACGTTAGCCTCATTCCAAAGACACAGAGCCTCAGGATATTTCATTCTAGTGTAGCATCCCAGAGTGTAAAAGAGGAACAGAAAAATAAAGCAAAACTAGAAAAACCTCCGAAACCGAAACTAAAACCAAAACCAAAAGTATTTACCAAGCGAACTCCCAACGATGACTTGGATAAAGATGTATATGAAGAGATTGGTGAATGTTCCAAATTTCAGGCTCCAAATATACAGCCTAAGAAAATACATGGTTATGAAAATGATAATTTTTGTCCAGTGCAACCAATTTCAATAACACAGGAGTCTGGCGACGAAAATGATTATGAAGAGTACATCCAAGAATCTATGTCCACTCCAAAATCTAACAGAGAACATGCTGACGTCGTTTCGTATGAACCAAAGTACGATCAAAGAACAGCTGGACAACAGACACCAGAACCCGAGTATGATTACATAGTATCACAACCCTACGTCACAGAGCATCCAGGGGGTACATGTACTGACTTTACGTCTGTACAAGACAATCAAACAATAAAGGAGTCTAAATATGTGTCTGGACGGACTATTAAAGAGATTGGAGAAATCCTTATCAAATTAAAGCTTGAAAAATTCGTGGATCAATTCGCCAAAAACATGGTAGACGGTGTTATAGTCCAAGAGCTTTCAGCAGAAGATTTGAGAAATGAATTTAAATTCACAAAGATAGAGGCTTTGAGGCTTCGGAAATACATTGAAAATGGTCATATTCCAGTATAAAGTTATTTTTACCTTATAGATATTGATACTAAATCATTGATTATCCTATGTGATCCTTTGAAATTAATGTATTGGTTCATTCTTGGAGACAGTAAATATACTGCTTCCCTAGTACAAACTAGAATATAAATTGTTGAGTTTTTGATGACATTTTTTGGTTGGAAAAGATATGAACCTGTTGAAAAGATTGTTAAATTTTGACATTATCTATCAATTTCCTTCTTGTGCAGAAACTGTAAAATAGCTTTGTTTACACTTACAAGATAATTTTTTTATAATGAAAAAATTAAATTGACATATACTAGTAGATGTTTTAAGAAATTGATGCAAATTGATATAAAGTATACAGCATTTGCTTTCTCAATAATGAAATACCCCAAGGAAAGAGGTTAGCCCCATAGCGTACTAGAGCATGATCCTTTTGGGGTGTGTGGTTTGGGATGGGAGTAGAGGGTGTCTTAAGAACGACGTATACGATATTATATCACAAATCCTGAATCAACTCAAGAAGATTGCTTGGTTGATTGTATGTTGTTTAACGTCCCTCTCAAGAATTTTTCACTCATATGGAGACGGCACTACTTACCGATGGAGAGCTACAAATTTTGTCCTAAACTCGGCACTCAGGGCATCGAGCAGTGAGGGATCTTTATCGTGCCAACGCCTGCCGCTGACACGGGGCCTCGGTTTTTAAGGTCTCATCCGAAGGACCAGCAACTTTCACTTCAAAGTGCCGAGCGCATGGCGAAGGAACAGTTGCTACCCATTTTTTATCGACTTAGGTCAGTCGCGGCCGAGATTCGAACTCACGACCTCCCGATCACGGAGCGAGCGCTCTACCGACTGAGCTACCGTGAACGGTCACAATCGATGAATATTTATATCATTTTTATTTTATTAGGGCCATTGAGTAGGGAGAGATATTTTTCGTGCCTGCACCTACTGCGACACGGGACCTCGACATCCTGCTTATTCGAATACCGGTTTCCACGTCCCACAATGGGATATACTCCTTACTAGACCACTCTAGAGCAGACGCTCTAAACACTGCGTCACGCGGACAACGGTTAAAAAAAACATAAAACTTCGCAGGAGGAGTGTCTCATAAAGATTATTGACATCGCTTCTTATAATATCCAGAAAAAATGTAATTTGTTGTTGAAATAGATGGGGATCTTTTAAAACAGGTAACATGAGTTTTAGACTTTGTGGAACTCATCATAACAAAAATGACGCAATTTAGAATTTCGATTTTCTTTAGGATTGGTTTCAAAGAAAGTGGCTAGAATTAGCCACGTACGTCAAATTACTTGAATCGACACAACTCTTGTGTTTCGGTGGTGAGATATATATGAGATTATAAATTTGATAGGTTAATAATTACTGCAAATCTGCCATTATCAGGAGCTTATTTGCACTTCAGTTATAAAGATTTATAAATTTTTAGTTACGAAGAGAGCATAAAGCTCAGATTTTTATTTTGTTTATCAACACAATAAGTAATTCGGGGAGAATTATATTTCAATCATTCTATTTCTCAAAATGTTGCCCTATCTCAATAATTTCTTATACCTTATTGCACATTAATTAAGTACATTAAGCAAATTTATTTCCAATATCATTGATAAGTTTGATAAAATTGATAAATGTAAGCAAATATCGCGTACAGAATGAGGTCCCGACTGTGAAGCCATCACAATGATTTGCTTGTAAATATATGCATTAAATTACTTTCTGGGATAAACCTGTATAAATTACTTCTGCTGTAGGCGGAACTTAGATTGAGAAAACGCTGTCGTCAATTTTTCTGCAAACCATATCAGTAGCAGCCATTATCTCTTCCCATTGCATATTTGTGTAAAGTGAAGATACATCATAGCTGACCACCATGTTTTTACTGTGTGGTCGCAGGAGTTCTTCAAATTGAAGTATTGGTTATTTGTAAAGTTTGTGCTCAATTCGTGCATGCACAAAAGATTATGAGTACAAAATGTGATCAATAAAATTGTCTTCAGTTTTCAGTAAGAGCATTTTTTAGATGTAATATATAATAGATAATGAACAGTATTCAAGCTCAAAAGTCCTTGGAACAGAATAATAAAATAAGAGCAGAGTACTAAGTAAACACAAACCTCGAAAACATCAGAGGTTGGATCAGGTGCCATTGAGGAGTGAGCATCCCCTGCTCACAGTTCACACCCACCTTGTCATGATTGAAAAATTAATTGTGTAAACAGCCAGCATTCGACTTAATGATAAATTATATTTGCTGACAAGGTCATTCTATCGACAATAAAACTCACAAAAGGATGACTTTTGATATTTTTGTACTTTTTATAAGTTTAAACAGCAATTACAGTAAAGAATTTTAATACAGCTTTATATCTTCTCGAGTTATTTAAGGAGTTGCAAAAATAAATACCATACACCCTGTACCAATTTTCATGCACTTTATTGCTACCACTAACTATCAATTACCAAAAAAATAATTAATGAAGCTTAATGATCGTCATTTTAAAATCTTTATCCTGTGCCCATGCAGATTTATTTGTTTGAATGTACTTTTGAGTTTGAATACGTTGGTTACGTCCATAAATATTTCATACTTAATTTGACTACAGAATATTCCGCCTACTTGAACAAAATATTGCATTCACGACGGGTGTTTCCTGTCAAGCCGGGATAATTTCTTACCTAGGTGATTCCTCTAACGTCACCAGAGGCCTGTGCTTGTACCCTTTTCTTAGTTTTGAATTGAAAATAAAACTAAGAGATTGATCTCTGTTTGTTAGTTTCTCGCTTTTTTTCATACCTACATAAGATCATTGTTTCAGTAATTTCTATTTATTTCAAAGATTTCAGAAAATTCATAGAACAATTAACATCAAATACAAAATCTAAACCAAACGCTCAGGTTTTCCAAAGTTATTTTGGAAATATTCATTCAATGAAACATATATAATGAAACCTCGTATTCTTAAAACCAGTAACTCATTCAGAATTAAAGGAATTTAAAAGAAATTCCCCTTAAGAAAATTTGCATCTGACTCTCAGGTTGGAAGATTGAATTTCTATAGGAAAGGAATTTGAAAAGGGTCTTTGTAGAAGCGTGTTTTATGAAGAGTTGCCTATATCTGGGTCAATCATTACGAAAGAATATATCCTAGGGTGTAGGAGTACCTGTGTTTCTTCAAAGGTTCGCTGAGATTTTCTATTTTCAAGGTCTTATGTTCGTGACTTCTAGTGCACAGAAGAATAACAATACTGATTATACAGACGGTTTAGGAATTTGAAAGGTAAGCTTGTAGGGTTATTCATTATTAATAAAAATAGCCTATTAAATTTTATTATGGAACTGGAAAAAAAATGTTTAAATGTCTTTAATTTTTTTTTTTTGGGGGGGGGGACTTCATTTTACTAGTATTATTTTGAGCTAATTAATATACTTTGGTATTAAACGGAATATGATGACAACGAACAGTATTAAAGTCCACGTTAATAACACAGATCGGGAGCAGACCTCCAAAGAATCAATCGGGTGCTATGTAGGAAAGTAACCTCCCTGGAGACTGGTTATATGAACTGAGTGTCGACATTTCACTTAAAAATAGGCTTTGTTTGCTGAAAATTACACTATATCACCACGAAACTTACAAAATGATGCCGCTCCGTGGGGATACGGGTTAGAATAAGTCCTCAGTACCCCCTTGCTTGTCGTAAAAGGCGACTAAATGGGGCGGTTCTTTTAAGTTTTGCGTAGAAACGAGGTCCCGTGTCACAGCAGGTGTGGCACGATAAAGATCCCTCCCTGCTCTAAGGCCGTAAGTGCCGAGAATAGGCCTAAATTTGCAGCCCTTCACCGACAATGGTGACGTCTCCATATCAGTGAAATATTCTGGAGAGGGAGTTTAAACGGTATACAATCAATCAATCAATCAATCAATCAGTCAATCAATCAAAATGATGCCCGGAAACGAGACCGTTGAAATAAATCGACAAATGCGAGCATATTATATTCCTATCATACCGATGATGTTTTAAAGGTCCGTGTTTGCTTTGCCCCTATTTTGTATTGTTTTCTCGACTTTTGATCTTGAATTCTGTTTGTTATCTCCATGTTTTATTCAAGACCTTTATCATAAATAGTTGGATTAATTTTAAAGATCCTTAATTTAACAGAACGATGCAGACGTATGGCATAGGGACATAAATTCCAGAGTCTTTATTCAGCCCCGTGGCGTAATTGATTATTTGGTTTTATGTCCCATTGGAAAATTTTTCACTTATACAGAGACAAGACCCGTTGAATTTTACCAATTAGCTACGTCTTCAATCACAATCTAATTAAAATTCCATGTTAGATCCACTCCGATACTCGCTACACTAACATAGAAGGATATAGAGATAAAGCACATTATTCAACATCAAAGTCCATAAAACAATACAAAATAGGAGCAGAGCAAACACGGACCTCCGAAACATCAGAGGTGGGATCAGGTACCATGGAGGAATGAGCATCCCTTGCTGACCGGTCACACCCGCCGTGTGCTCCTTGTTATAATCGGGAAATTACGGGAAAATCCGTCGTCAATTCAGTGTATAAATAATGGAGTAACCATAAGTGTGAAAAATATCAGTCAGCAATTGTCTCAATGATAAATTCTATTTGCTGACAAAGTAACTCTTCACAATATTTTTTCCTATTCATAGGTTCCTACCATTTGATCGTGTCACCAATTATTCAAAATTCAATTGCAGGATTCTTTTCGTTAGATATAAATTTTCAAAAATGAGAAAAAGGTCCCCTATATGTTAACCGTATATTTTACCTGTAAACATGTTCAAAGTAGAAATTGTTTTTTAAAAAATATCATGATCTGGCTAATTTTTGTGTATTAAAATTATCTGTCCTATGTTTTATCTTCATTGTTTGTAAATCACCTTAAGGGTCCTCCACACCATGTGACTTGTGACGTATATAGAGAAAAAACACTTTAACTTCCGGTTTTACTCCGATTTTACAGCAGCGAATTAACTGGAAACCGCATGTAAGAGAGTCTTCGAAAGAGAAAGTAGGACACTCATAACAATGAACACATGGCATGGTCACGGAGTGACCGATAGAAAAAGATTTCCGTTTTTTTCTATAAAAGACAGACAAATGAACGGGTTTGTTACCTAATGATTCGTAAACAATGTCGGTATGATTTCATCAATTAATTCAATTCAATGATGTTTCTTCTATACAAAATGAGTCTTCCTTGATTTTTATATAGATGTATTTAAGAGAAAATGAGTTTTATTTATTTTTTATGAAATGAATTAATTTCTCTAAAAAATATGTTGATCGCAAAAATTAAATTTTTATGGTTATTTTGTGAGCATAAAAATATACAATAGGATAAGACAAAATTTTTGGTACTACAAATAAAAACTTCTTGGGAAAATTTTTTAACTTTTGAAATTTTGATTTTAAAAATTCCCTATAAATTACATTTTTATCCCTGGACAGTTTTTAAAGGTTGATATGCTTGTTAAAAGTAATACTCAATAATATGAGAACATAAGCTGTATGTGTGTGGAGGAACCTTAAAATTGTTTGCTTTTAAAAACAAAATTGTATTATTATCCTCAATCTTCTTAAAAAAATGTCCAACTTAAGCATGCAGAACATAAAAGCTAAAAGCATATCGGATTGATATCTTAAGAATGCTTTGAGCTAAATTTACCCCATAAGTTGAATTGGTCTTACAAGCATATATATATCGAACTTAAAGCTAACAAACAATGCAAATTCTATTCATAAAAACATAACTAAATTTTCCCGTATAAGAGCATCTAGTTATGATCTTACAAGCAATTCAAAATTAACTTTTATTTTCATGTCGAAATAACGCTTTACGAGAAAGTCGAATTTACATCTTTTCTTCGATTGAAATTAAAGCACTACTAAGTCATTCGAACTCTAATCTTAAAAATATTCAGACTTACAAGAAAAAAATAGACCTTTTTCTAGATCATGCCTTGAAAATGGCTTAATTTCGATATGTATAAAATGATGAAAAATATGGAGATAACGAACAGTACTCAAGATCATTAAATCATGAAATGTCTGGATGAAATATAATTTGATATATTGGAAGTATTCTAGCTCAAACTTCTATTAAACAATACAAATAAGAAGCAGAGATAAAGTACGGACCTCTGTAAAAAGAGGTGGGATCATGCCGACCGGTCACATCCGCCTTGTACTCGGAAATAATGAAAAATCAGGAGGTAAGTAAGTGTGTAAATAATGATCTGACTATTGTTAAAATTCTCTGTAAGTATTTGACTTAATGTTCGATTGCTTTTGCTGCAAAGATCCTTGTATTGACCATAAAACTTTCGAATAATGACTATTAACGAGACTATTGATATAGTTTACGATAGTTGAAAGAAAGGAAACCTTTACAACTTATATGATACTGTAAAAAAACCCACATATTTTCGTGGGGTTTAATTTTAGTGGTTTGATAAAAAATTCTTAATTCGTGGGTTTTTAATTTTGTGGAGGAACTGTTGAGAAGTTATGCATGTTATATTTTACTTTTCGAAGTAGACATGAATTTATGGGTCTCTTCATACCTCGAAAACAACAAAAACCAACCCCTACGAAAATTTGTGATTTAACAGTATGTCAATTCATAAAATTATTATTCTTTTTTCTTTTTAGGGTTTAAATTTCGAAGATTCATGTCGATCATGGACCAGTCAAATACATCCGGAGAAACCATGAACTCCCATACCTGTATCTTTGATACAAAGGAACAACTCCCACTACCAGATTTTCACCGGAAGTACAAAAAGAAGTTTCCTTTGATAGCCATAGTTGTTGGAGGACATTACGGACCAACACAATGGGACGACCTTTCCAGTGATCTGGTAAGCTCTGACAATATTTTCATTGTGTTTCAGGAACAGGTATACATTGAATACCTGTGATATTTTATATTGGCATGCTTAAATAAAAGCTAGAAGAACTCTTGTTTTGTGTTCATGTGATATCAGAGTGTACTATGATTGCTGTTTCAAATTTTGATCATTTTTCTATATTTTTATATGGAGCTCTTCTTTTAAAGGAGATCAAAATAGTCTAAAAATGACTGCCACTCCCCAGCCTCGTTAAGTATTTATAAATTTTTATACCTATTTTTACGAAATATTCACATATACTACATTATGTAAAATGGTGACAGCTTGTAGAAAAAATAAGTTTGATTTTTTTCACTTTGCAAATCTGATTTCTACTACAATCTTTCCAATGTGTAAAAGAATCCCACAGATATAACGGTACAATTTTCCTTAGATAAAAAAACCAACTTTTTAAAAAAATATCTATGTTGCAATTGAGTATCCAAAAAAAAGACTCAATATAAATGTTTTTCATGACAAAGCTGTGGATATTAGTTGATAATGACTGAAACAAATCAACGATTATACTGAGGATTCTTTTCAAACATAAAACTTCTGATTGCATGAACGAGTGTACAGCTGTTACATTAGGAACAACACTGTTGACAATAGCAAACAACGCTTTCCTGTAGAAATGAAGAGTAATCTCGATAAAAATAAAAAAAAATCTCTCATAATTTAGGTGATGAGAATCGAAAGAGAATATAAACAGCACCGAGTTTTGGCCAAGAATCCCATATCATACAAAAAGCAGTATATTAGTATACCTTTAAATGGACGGTATAAATTCAACGTTGTTAAATCATTCATGAGACGTAAGGCATTTTCTGTTTTATTAGTTATTATTATTTAACATGATTCCATTTTTTTCTATTAAAGCATCATAACGTACATTTAATTTTTATGTAATCTTTCTATTAACTTATTAATAATCACATCAATTTAGCAGAGAAGAATTTAGAGATAACGAATAGTATTCAAAAGTCCATAAAACAATACAAAATAGGAGCAGAGCAAACACGGGTCTCTGAAACATCAGAGGGGGGATCAGGTGCCATGGAGGAGTGAGCATCCCCTGCTGACCGGTCACACCCGCCGTGTGCTCTTTGTCATAATCGGGAAATAGCGGCAAAATCCGTCGTCAATTCAGTGTATCAAAAATGGACTAATATATATTAGTATTGAAAACGCAGTCAGCATTTGACTCAATGATAAATTGTATTTGTTGACAAGGTCATTGTATCGACCATAGAACTTATGGAATGATGACTTTAAATGCGACTGCTGATATACTTGTTTCATTAACTTGCTTGTAAATAATTAACCTTGTTTTAGAATCTGTTCATAAGTAGGGCATGCTCTTGCGTATCGAATCAACTGAGATATATATACTCCGTATGCAGGTGATGAAAGTATATTGCTGCAAAAGTAAGGGAAGATGACAGTAAAAGTAAATAGTATGATATGAATAGAAGGAACTAGATATACTATGCACGGAGGTCAATCTGAAAATATTTATTTCAATATTAGATAGCAAAGATCAAAGTATGGCAGATATATTGAAACAGTACAATCTGCCAGTCTTCGTTCAATTTTCCGAGAAACAAGAGGTTCCCAAAGAAGGAAAGGGAGGTCCGGATGGAAAACCAATCAACCTCCTTATCGAACATCGTCACGAAGAAATTTACCTCCAGGGAAACTACTTTTTTGGAGGATGCATCACTAAAGAGGGTGTCTCTGTCACGTTATCTCCCTTTATCACCATGGCACCCGTCCACGGGCTGATGACAATGACAGAAGAGAACTATGACCAGTACCTACAGCGCATGAAAGACTACGTCAACAAGAACAGTGAATTTTCCGAGGATAGTTGTAACTTAGGTAAAATAGCAAATAAAATCATTATTTGAATATGAAACATTTTTATCTTTTGATAAGAGTACAGAAAAGCTCATGAAATAAAAAAGTGTAGCCGTCTGTCGGCTTGAGCGTCCTCTGTAAACAGTTCTAGAAATATCCTTTTCGCTTTTTTTGTCTTCAATTTTGAATGGCAAATTATTGTTTCCCTAAAAATTCTCCAGGGTCTGGTAGATTTTTTAAAAATTCTTAACCTTGTCTAATCTTCATTAAAATATATACCGAGTCGACTTATTTTCAATATAGGGTTAGGGTTAGGGTTAATCTGCCGGGGTGAAGCGTCGTAGTTCTTAACCGCATGAAACTTCAAAACATTAAATTTATTTCTTATATTTACATTATTTTTCTGATGACTTGCCATCAATTTACGCCGTTCAACCGTCATTTTAAAAACAAAACACTGTGCACTATATGTTTTTACTTCAAGAGCGGTATTATGACGAAACAATGGAGATATTCATGCTTATTCGTGATACATACATAATGTAGTTCATGGGAAAATATACTGCATTTTATTTTGTAAAGAATCATAGGGAAAATTTATTGGAAATGTAAATATTAGTAAAGGTAAAAACAGTACGACATTTAACTCTGGACACGACATAGTCCAGACTTTTTACTACCATTTCTAATTATGATAACCAAAATATTTTTATATCACTTGGTGGGATTTCTTAGCAGTATTCCAGGGTCTTATGTTGGACTTAAGAACATCCCCCCTTCTAAAGATATGAAGTCCTAAAACTCAGAATCCCATGGGAGAATGGTGGGATTTTCAGTCCCACCAACTATCCCACCATTCTCCCATAGGAGAAAAAATGTCAGATGGGATATTTACTCCCAGGGGATTTTTTTCTCCCATGAATTTGTTCAAATGGGATAAATCCTACGGATATTGACATTCAATGAATTTCTCCCATACATTGTGAAACATGGAATATATCCCATACATTTTGACGATGACAATCGTCTCATCACAATATATAGAATATATTCCATGTTTCACAAAGTATTGGAGAAAATAATTCATTGTCAATATCCATGGGATTTATCCCATTTGAACAAATTCATGGGAGAAAAAATCCCCTGGGAGAAAATATCCCATCTCACATTTTTTCTCCCATGGGAGAATGGTGGGATAGTTGGTGGGACTGAAAATCCCACCATTCTCCCATGGGATTCTGAGTTTTAGGACTTCATATCTTTTGATGTGGGGATGTTCTTGAGTCCAACATAAGACCCTGGAATACTGCTAAGAAATCCCACCAAGTGATATAAAAATATTTTGGTTATCATAATTAGAAATGGTAGTAAAAAGTCTGGACTATGTCGTGTCCAGAGTTAAATGTCGTACTGTTTAAAGTGTTTCTTTACAGGTATCAAAGTTCTGGAAGAAACTGATCCAGAAATTGCTCACATTATCCCGAATAAACCGGCCATAGACAGCGGTCTAGCTCCTGAACTTCCTAAAAGAGGACCACGACGGAGGTCAAAACAATCAGCTATTTCAAGTCGAATCAGGCGTTTTGAAGTAGGGATCATTTCAAAGACGCAGGACCTTCAAAACTCTCATGACAGTGAGGCAACTCAGAGTGTAAAAGAAGGAGAGAGCAATAAAGCAGAAGATGGAAAATCAACCAAACCGAATGTAAAACCAAAACCAGTTGTCACCAAACGAATATCAACCAATGATAAAGATGTATATGATGAAATTGTTGAATGTTCTGAATTGCCGACTCAAATTGTGCAGCCAAAGAAAGTTAATGGTTATGTGAATGATAATCTTTGTCCAGTCCAACCTATTCCTATAATACAGGATTCCAGCGACCAAAACGATTATGAGGAGTATATGTTTATGTCCACCCCAAAATCCAACAGAGGACATGTCGACATTCTTTCGCATGAACGAAGATATGATCAGAAAACAGCTAAACTACAGACACCACAGCCAGAGTACGATTACTTTTCACGATCCATCGGCAGAGAACATCTAGAGGACGCCTATGCTGGCTTTACTTTAGTACAAGATAATATTCAAACACCGAAGGAGTCGGAATATGTATCTGGAAGGACTATTAATGAGCTTGGAGAAATCCTTATCAAATTAAAGCTTGAAAAATACGTGGAGAAATTTGCCGAGAACATGGTGGACGGGGAAATTGTTCAAGAACTTTCAGCAGAAGACTTGAAAAGTGAATTTGAATTCACGAGGGCTGAGGCCTTAAGGTTAAGGAAATACATTGAAAAGGGCCATATTCCAGTGTAAAGTTATCTTCGCCTAATTCCTACACATGATATTGGAAACATTTTTTGTGATTATCCCATTTGATCCTTAAACAATCAATGATTGATTTATCCTCGGAAAATCTATATAATCTTCTTATCTTAACCATGAAAAATTCTTGTATTTTCAACGACCTTTCTTTCTAATTATATCTAGTTGGTGTTTAAGTTACATAGACAAAAGCAAGCTTGATGCAAACACTTTTAGTTTCGAAGAAATTTGCCTTTTAGTTTACTCCCTTTTGCAGAAACTGTAAGAATTTTCACTCACACAAGATATAATATTTTATAGTACATAATCTTTAAAAAAAATGTAGTCTTGTATATTATAAATGCTGTTGCTTATTAAAATTAACCTGGAAAGAACAATTTTAAATTTTTTCCCCATTTTTTTTTTTAGAAAGTTCTTGCATTTACAGTTATTTTTATAGCGAAATATTTCAGTCCAAATAAGAACAAAACCATTTTCATCAGTATAAATTAAATCTAAAAAACTTGTCCTATCCAAGCTTAAACTATTTCATGCATATAACTTCAATGTTGTAGGGAAATAGGGGGAAAATTAAGAAATAAAATTTTGCTCAAGTATTGTAACATTTCTGAGAAAATTACAAATATTTATTTTGCTTTCAATTCATTTCGATAAAAAGTGAAGAAAACCCTTGATCTTAAAAAATGTAAAAACCATACAAATTGATGAACAGAGCACAATGCATGGACCTTTAGAATTATATTGTGTAAAGGGGATTGGATTTCGTTGTTGTAGAAGCAACAACTGTTTGTACATTTTCACGAGGAAATCTCTGTGTTATCCTCTTGTTAAAATAAAAGAAATTAATATCCGATGAAATCAATTGGTCTTGCAATAGGGCTTCCCAAGTACGGGAAATTAAGTCATACATTCATTTCTTAGACTTTATCGTCTAGAGTCAGTAAAACTTTCAACAATCAAGCATATAGCAATCCTGGGGCATCTTTGTTTTGATTTGACTTCGACCTATTGAGTCGACGTATGAATGGGTGTAATCATAAGCAATACTTATAGATAAAATTTATGTGTCTGAATGTCAAGTTTAAAGCGACAAAGACACAGTTTCAACTCATTTTGTTAAAAACCAATTTTAATGTTTACATTTCCTAACTAAGGCAATTCTTATGATCAGCAAAATTTGAACATCATTTATTGATATGGAAAATCTGGGAATCTTTAAGGATGATAGGATGTCGTCAGCCTCCGGTCCCATAGAATAGATCAGTGTGCTGACTTGTACGTCCTCATCTGCTTAACAAAGTCCTGAGGTGAGTCGGAATCTCTAAAATCTTTAGAACCATTTTCCCCATCTCTCTGGCTTTGTCAATTTTTTCTGGGTGAGCAAATTGAAATGATGCCATCATAGAGTCAAATGCTGACTGATGTTTTTCATACCAATTGTTAGTCCATTATTTATACACTGAATTGACGACGGATTTTCCGTTATTTCACGATCATGACAATGAGCACACGGCGGGTGTGACCGGTCAACAGGGGATGCTCACTCCTCCATGGAACCTGATCCCACCTCTGAAGTTTCGGAGGTCCTTGTTTGCTCTGCTCCTATTTTTTATTGTTTTATGGACTTCGATATTGTATATTGTTCGTTATCTCCATCATCCTTCTTGCAAAGACGATAAAGAACCTCATAATGTAAAAAAAACTTTTGCTTTGTTTTTGTTTTCATACAGAATATATCATGTGTTTTACAAAACATGATTGAGCATGTTACTATAAACTGTTATAAACCATTTAGAATAACTTCTTCATTGAAAAAATCTGCTTTAAGCGAACTTATAAAGATACATTTAACCCATGTAATTAAAAAATGGCACAAGCTCTGTTTACATACAAAAGGTTCAAAATCTGTCTTGTATCTACACAACTGAAATTCATGATCATAAGTAGTTTGAATAAAATATTTAAGAAATAAGGTATCATTTTTTATCACATATTTTCACCTTAATCTCGTTGATATAGCTCATGTGATATCGTTCTCATATCAAAACTATGTATTTCTTCGCAACGTGACGTAATGTAAATAAACAAATACATGTGCATGATGGAGAGAATGACTTAATTTGTCAAATTTCATTTTATCTGATATATTTGACAAATTTTCATTCATGAATAAAAAAAGTAAGTGCTGAAATACTTTCTCTCTTTTATTATTGTACGAACTATGTCATACAGCGTAATATTATTTATTACGTTATTTGATCCGAGGTAACCGAAAGGGAACTTTGAATTAGAAATAAAGACAAAATACACATTTATAGTGAACAAAAATATGTGATAAAAAGAATCTCACATGGATTGTGGTTTGATATGATTTTTATTCAACTCGTTGTGTGTTTTCTATCCCCTCGCCAAGGCTCGGGTATAGAAAACACACAACTCGTTGGATAAAAATCATATCAAACCACAAACCATGGGGGATCCTATATTAAACATTTATCGAAGGGCTTTATGATGAATTTAATCTCGTACCAACCTGTATTTATAGCCCGATAGATGTTTTAAAATGATACCGTATTACATGTACTTATATCTACATTTGTGACTTATTCATACTTTATTTTTACTTGATTGTGACTTTTAGCGTGTGAAATGCGTTATTTTCTAATCTAAACGGCAAGTATGTAATCCAGTAAACGCGTGTCGACCCTTTATGACGTCATTGAGAAATTACGTCGAACGATTATCCATACGCGCATTCCTTTCAGTAGTGTTATATAAAGGAAAACATTTGCTAATGTAAATATGGAGATAACAAACAGTATTCAAGTCCATTAAACATAAATACAAAATAGGAGCAGAGCAAATACAGACCTCTAAGAAATCAGAGGTGGGCCCGGAATCAGGGCAATAAAAGAGTAAACATCCCCAGCGAACCGGTCACACACGCCATGTGCTCCATGTCATAATCGGGAAAGAACGGAAAAATCCATCGACAATTCAGTGTGTAAATACATGTACTGTGAAAATTTCCGTGGGGTTTGATTTTCGTGCTTTTCAAGATATGAAGAGACCCACGAAATTATGTCTCTTACGAAATGCAATTTTGCACATATATTACTACTGAACAATATTCATCCACGAAATCAAATCCCCATGAACCAATATATTTTCCTTAAACCACGAAAATTTGACACCACAAAAATATGTGCTTTTACAGTAATTGTCTAAGAAATTAGTATGAAAAATGTTAGTCAGTATTTGACTCAATGATGAATTGTATTTACTGACAAGATCATTGTTAAGAGTATAGAACCTTCGAAATGACGGCTTTAAACTAGTCAGCTGAAATTCTTGATTTATCAACCTGTTTGGCAATAAAACCTCGTAATATAAATTGTAAAATACGTAGAGCATGCTCTTGCGCATCGAATCAACTGAGATACATAAACCCCATATGCAGGTGATGAACGTATATTGCTGCATAAGTAAGGGAAGTTGACGATTGAAAAGAATAAATCATCACGTTTATCAGAAAGCTTGGTTATTAGATTGCCATTAACGTCTTTTTCAAGTACAATATTTAAATATGAAACATACGTGTCATACTCTGTCTTTTATATTAAGCTTTCCGGGATATATCGTATCGACATAAGAGTTCGTCGTCGATATATCTAACAAGCTGAAGGCCACCGCAAGTGTTTTCTTCTTTTCACATATTAGATTTTTGACAAATCATTCTTCATATGAATACTTAGATATGTCTGCTTATAACGGGACACAATTGTTTCCTATGGAAATTCAAGTAGATTGTTGGAAGACCTGGTTTCCAAAAACCACATAATATTTTCCGTCAGAAACTCAAGCATCTTTTTATTGCCAGCTTCAGAGTACTTGTGTGTACAATCAAAATATTTTTAACAAAATAATTGTTGCAAATTACCAATGAAAAGATAAGTAAACTTACATTTTTTTTAAAGAGCAGCTGTCAATGATATCAAAAAGCCTGGACTTTAATTTATCGTGGGGAATAATGGTATATAAAGTTAAAAAGTCGTAAGTCTTTAAGTTGTTGATTTTGTAAATTCTTGTGAAATATATTTGTAAACATAAAAATGGACAAAATCTTTTTTTTTAGGTGAAACAAAGGATATGGAGTCCACGTGTCCATGTTTCTTTAAATCTACAGAAAGTGATTTTTCCTTCTTGTTAAGAAGTTTATGGATAAAGTTTGCTTCCTATGAATGTTGATACAGGTCGTCTAGCTAATAAAGAATTCTATTTGATACAAAACATGATTCAGACAAACAGGTAATTTGAAGGCCTGAATTCTGAAGATTACGAAGGAATGCACCAGCAACAAAAATAAATTGAATTTTGCATTTTTTACATATATTTTCTTTAAGGATGATCTCTACACCTATGAAGTATAATTGTTTTTCGTTGCATGCATTTGTTTCTAATAAAAAGCTCAATATCCGATAAAATAAGGGTCCAGAAAAGGATATCGAGATTACGAACAATATTCATTCTTAAAGTCCATTAAACAATGCAAAATTAAGCAGAGCAAACACGGACCTCCGAAACATCAGAGGTGGGATCAGGTGCCATGGAGGAGTGAGTATTCCCTTCTGACCGGTCGCACCCGCCGTGTGCTCCTTGTCATGATCGAAAAAAAAGGAAAAATCTTTAGTCAATCAGTGTAAAAATAATGGACTTACAATTAGTATGAAAAATATCAGTCACCATTTGACTCAATGATGAATTCCAAAGTAATTCACATTATTTTTTGGAAACATTAATTGATCAATCAGTCACATTAGTTTCAGCATTTCACTGTTTGAATATTCATATCGATTCAACATGAATTTGTCTGTAAATTTTGTCTCTGGTTAGAGTTAGTTATTTTGTTACCTTGTCATATAAAGAGTTCAATCCCTTTCTCAACAGCAGATATAAACATGCACAGAGAAAAGAGGTGGATATTGTTTTTTTTAATGAACATTGTTACAATAAAGAATATATATCTTTTTTAATATTTCTTATCCTCTACATCTTTCAGCATGTATCTATTTTCATGCATATCGTGACTTCTACTGACTATCTATTACATAAAATAAACAATTACCCTTCATGATCGCCATTTTTAAATCTTTACTCTGAGTTTATCAGATACAAAAAATTAGCACACCTGCACTGACTTATGTAAACAAAAGCGCATTACTTCCTGTTTCACCTTGATTTAAGTTTAACTTTATTGGAATATCTCCCAACAGTAAGTATCCTTTATACTCTTTTAGAATCAACTTTTTTGTATGAATTTTTTTTTATCCCCTTATTTTTTTATTCCTTTATTTACTGGTTTACAAACTTAAAAGATTACAATTACAGCATAATCAGTAGATTGTAAAGTGAAGATAATTTTCATGAAAATAAACGCCCTCTTCCAAATCGATGTGTCAGCAAAGTTTTAAGTTTTTAAATAAGATCCTTATATAATTCTGAAATTCATTTTACTTTTGCAAAAATATTCTGTACACATGTACAGTCACTGACCAAAAATATCGATCGTATTTGCCTATTTCTTTCTTAGGGCATGCATTAGCTTCGCTTCAAGAGCAATTGTAAATAGGGACATAAAAAGAAGAAAGAAGATGTATTAAGAAAAAAATTGACAGTTAATTTTATGAACAATTTAAGATTCTACTGAGAGGTTATAAAACACCATCAGCAAAAGTACGGCAATTCTTTACATCCAACTCAACGGTTTATATTTTCAAATCTTAATGGTATAGTAGTACGATTTGGAATGAAGGTTAATTTTTTTTTTTGAAAAATGCGTTAAAGTCTATTTCAAGTTTTTCAATCTAACTAGGCCAAGGATAAGAATTTCGCACGTTAGAACTCTTTCTAATGTGGTATGTAGACCGCTATAAACAAACAATTGCTTAGGATAGAAGAGTGTAATAAGTCGGAGTCATTACGCATTTGAAATATTCCACCTGCTGAGGAGACTGATATTGATATACTTTATAAAGTACAAAGATGAAATAATTATGCATCAACAAACTAGTAGCACATTTGTCTGATGTTTTTCTTATGTGGTGCTCAATCAAAAGATGAAAAACTCTTCTATGATAAAGTATAAAGCAATGGAATATAGAAACATAATGAACAGTATCTAATCTCAAAGGTGCATTAAACAATACAAAAAAGGAGGAGAGCAAACACGGACCTCCAAAATATCAGAGGTGGGATCAGGTGCCATGGAGGAGTGAGCATCTTCCTGCCGACCGCTCACACCCGCCCTGTCCTACTTGTGATAATCGGGAAATAACGGAAAAAATCCGTTGTCGATTCTGTGTGTTTATTATGGTCTAACAATAATTGTGAAAACTTTCAGTCAGTATTTGACTTGATGATAAATTTAGTTTTCTGACAAAATCATTGTATCAACCACAGATTTGACGAAATGATGACTTTAAATAAAACTGATGATAATCTTGTTTCAGCAATTCATTTGTAATTAATTTGCTTTGTTTTTAGAAATTGTTCATAAGCAGGGTATTTTCCTGCATATCGAATCAACTGCGATATATCAGAAAAAGATAATTATGATTACTGAAAGATTATCTCTGGCCATTCTGAGGGAATTCAAATCATAGTTTTTTTTTCAAAAATATACACTGTTTTCAAATAAAATGGATGTCGCAAATTTCATTATCTTGTTGTCCATTTGCCAAATTAGTTTGTTCTACGCACACATATACTCTGAATCTGTATTCCAGCTATCTTTTCGTATTCCCATGGTAATTTACCACAAACCTCCACCCCAAACCCACCACCTTCATTAGCAGTCTAATTCTTGTATTCATATGAAGCCACTTTTTGTTTTCAAAAATTATATATATATATATATATATATATATATATATATATATATATATATATATATATATATATATATATATATATATATATATATATATATATATATATATATATATATATATAATTTCAAAACAAAATGAAGAATCGGTACAGTTTTTGGTATATTTAAAAGTAAAAATCCAAAAATATCACAAAACATTTACTGCAAGCGCTTTCGCCATGTTCGGCTCTTCAGGCAGCACAAATGTCAGGTAGGTAACCTGGTAACGTCAAAAGCATAAAGTTCATTGTGACGTCATAATAGATGTAGGTAGCGTTAAGTTGGCGTAATTGTTAATGTACAAATCTTGCACTAACTTTCACATATTATACAAATGAAATTTCAAAATATAAAATATACAGTATCATTTGCGATTAAGTTTGGGTTTAAAGAGGTTGATAAAATAGTCTTCTTTTGCCAAACGTAAGTTTTCGTTTTCATTTGGAAGTTTATAAAAAGGGAAAATCTTAAATATTCCTTTGCCACATTTTGCGAAATGTTCACAACACGGTGTATTACGCACACTAGGGTCTTTAATTTGTTGCTTGTGCACACGAACCCTGGCATTTAATTTTCCCGTTTGTCCAATATAATATTCTTTACACGTCGGACAAATGGCACAGTAGATGAAGGACATGGTAGTAAGAACCAGACTGGACAACCCATTACCTAACGGGGGCTTTAAAACTTGCTCTGACAGAAGATGTCTTCTTTGTAAGCACAGTACTGACACAGACAGTTTTAACAGCCCCGTTACAGGCTGCAGCTACAAAATACTAGGGAATTTGTCCTGTCATACTGACAACTGCATTTATCTCATCAGTTGCAAAGTTTGCTCCAAACAGTATATTGGTGAAACAGGAGATCTCCGCAGGAGAGTCAATAACCACCGTTCGACCATTAGGACCAAAAAACTCAATGAACCCGTTGGGGAACATTTCAACCTTGAGGGTCACAAATGGGAGGACATGACAGTAGTGGTGATTGA
>PRKT01000412.1:268014-324640 GCA_003671525.1 Saccostrea glomerata
TTTATATATATATATATATATATATATATATATATATATATATATATATATATATATATATATATATATATATGGGAATACGAAAAGATATATATATATATGGGAATACGAAAAGATATATATATAAAGATATATATATGAGAAGAGTTGAAAACGTGTTGCTTGCTTCAAATCCACATTAAGATATTTATGCGTGCCAAATTCCATTTAAGTTAGAAGAATCAATATCCATATCAAGAATAAAACTGGTCATTTATAAAGGAGTAGAAAGCATAAGAACTGCACAAAAAATAATAGCATATAAAATGTCACAAAAGAACTTACACCAAAATCTAGAACATGTGATGTGTGTATCATTGCCCTACAGCTAGCCCACAGTAATGACTTTCTTTAAAATAAAATCAAATAGAAATGTAATTAGCGAAAATTAAACAAAAATGTACAGGGGTACTCGCTCCTCCATGGCGCCTGTTCCTACCCCCGGTTGTGCTCTAGCTAATCCTATTTTGTATTGATTTGTGGACGTTTTGTCTTGAGTGCTGTTCGATATCCCCATGTGTTTCATAATCCCAAGAAAAAACATTATAAAATTTTCACGGAATCGATCATTCCACAATTTCTTATTAGTTAAAAACAGAGTAATTCTCACTCTAGTTTCCAGATAAATCTTTAAACTATTAGCTCAGGCATAAGACAATAAAGTTTTACCACAGATGCTTGGATAAAACACAGCTGACTCAATGTTAAAAAAATAAATCAATCAAATAAGATGAAATTGTAATTTATGTTACAAATATGTTTAATTGAAAAAGTAAAGATTAGTAGCAGTGATCGACGAAATATATGCTAATAATAGTATTTAAGCTCAAAGAAAAAAAAACAGAAGAAGAGCTAGCAATCATGGACGTCTGATTGATTGATTGATTTTATATTGTTTAACGCCAAGCCGGCAATACTTCGGCGGACAAGGAAGTCTGAAGAAGAGATGAGTTCAAGTGCAATGGAGGAGTGAGTATCCCTGCCGACCCATCAAACCCGCTATGTGCTCTTTCTCATGATCAGGAAATGACCTAAAATATGTCGTTAATTTTGTGTATATATATGATAACAACTTATAAGTCAGCATTGGAGGAATTGCTAGATTATATTTTTCTGAAAAGTTCATTTTATAAAAAAAAAACTTACGGAGTGTGACTTTAAACGAGACTGTTGATATTCCTGTTTATCAGTAACTTACCCAGATTAAGAAATAGTTCATCATATGCAGAGCAAGCTCTTTCGTATCGAAACAGCTGAAAGATTTCAAACCCTCTTATCAAAAAGGTATAATTACTTTGTAAGCTAGGGAAGTTGACGTTGAGAATCAAAATTTATCACGTTTATCACCTATAAAATTTATAATTTCAATAAATAAACAGGGCGTGAAACATGAACCGAAGAAAATTACAAAGGTTTTATCAGGTGTTTAGGAGAGAATTCACTTTTAACAGGTCACACCTTAAACCCTGAAACGTGTATAATCACCGGATAGACAGTACTTTCCGTGCATAAATGTAGTAAAAAAACTAATACGAAACACTTGGTTTGAAACATGTCTACCAAAAAGCTACGTTATTCTACGAGAGGTTGTATTTGCCAACAAGGTCTTCTTATCGAGCACATCATTCAAATAAATACTTAAAATGAGGTTGTTGACATCGTTGTTTCCTCAACTTATCTGTGAGTAGTATATTTTTTATTCAAAAAATCGATGGAACTCAAGACAAGTTATTGAGTTGCAAATGAGTTGCGACACGAAAACAAAAATTATTCAATAGCTGATAGAGCAATTTAACTTGTAAGCTGTAAGGTAGCCTTTATTGTCCACAGTGATCAAAACATCCATCTATGTTAGATATCAAGGCACAGTTGTGAGAAAATCAACAAAATATATCTTATGAGGATTGAATGTTTCATGTTTATACCTCCATTTAAAAAATATATATATATATCTTAAAATATGCATTCCCAATCATGGCAAGGAGCACACGGCGGGTTTGACCGGTCAGCAGGGTATGCTCACTCCTCCATGACACTTGATCCCACCTCTGATGTTTTAGAGGCCCGTGTTTGCTGTACTTCTATTTTGTATTGTTTTATGGAATTTGATATTGAATACTGTTTGTTATCTCCATATCCTTCATTTTTACCTTTTGTTCTGTATAAAGTTATTTCATTGTTTGCTGCATGCTCCACATATCTTTCAATCTTGTGACTAATGTTCAACCTATGCATCATATAAATGACATGACATACTGGTTATATTTTTATATATATATTAGACATACTGGTTATATTTATATATATATATATTATATTAACTGGTATTTTTTTTCCTTTGGTTTCTTCATATGTAACAGTATTACATGTAAATTGATGATTTAGCGAACATTTCTTTTTGGTAATATGGCAACCGAACCGCATACATTAATCAAAAAGAGAATAACAACTAATGCCATTTATATATTTTTTCAAAATATCTATCATACACTATTCACGTGCTTCAAAGCGATTTTTGCTTCGATATGTCATTAAGCAGCTAATGATTTTAACAGATGACAACAGTAGAAATTTTACTTTCGACCCCATTTATCTATGAGATCTCTCTATACGTTTACGTAATTCAAATGTTTTTGATTTGTCGTGTTCATTTTAACAGTGTATACGAGTTTTTTTTGTCGAACAAGACTTATTTTAACGTTTGCATATTAGAATATCACACACAAAATTATCCTATCATAAAAAAACTTTTAAAATCTTTTTTTTCCAATTTTAAACCAACAGTCGTTAAGCAGGAAGAGTTGACATCTTTTTTTTAATTTTAGCAAATAGACGCCTGAGGAGATACAAGAGGTACATGAGTCATTGCAATAATATTCTCTTAACGAATGAAATCTACTCTTGTTATTTACCCCTTAACGTAATCATCTAAGTCTTTTTTTTTAAGTTCAAATCAAGGAAAAATGTGAAGATAATGAACAGTAATCGATTTAATAAAAACTGGAATTCATAGAAATTGTGTAAAAGGTTAAAAACATGCATCCCAAAATTCCTGAGGAAAGATCAGGTACGAATATGGAGTAATCATCGCTTGACTTCATTGGGACACAAATAAAGATCCCTCCCTATTTTTACATGAATATACATATCATTGCGTAAACAGTTGTGTCCCTAAGTAAGTATCTAAATTGATAATAACCTTCATGACAATAGGGATTTTTAAAATCTAACAAAATATAATTGTTAAAGCTTTCTTGTGATGACATTTAAAAGAGAAATATATCTTATAACAAACGAAGAAAACATTTGAGTCGAAAGCACCTTTTTTCAGGCAAAAACATATACAGTACATGCCAACTTTTATTTCCCTTGAAACATGAAAAAGGAACCAGCGGCACATTCGTTGATAACTGTATATTTATAACAGAATACATTGATGTCAAACTAACAATCTAAAATGTTATTTTGATTAAAACTGTGCTACCCTCAAGTTATTATGGTCAGCTTCCCTGCTTTGTGTAGCAAATTTATAATTACTGTGGAATCATTTTAATTCGAGGGAAAAGAATTTGACTTCTACAATTCACAGAGAGTAGTTTTCCAATTTTCTAACACTATACTGAACATACTTCAGGTCATTGTGACAAGCTCTCTTTAATACCATTGTGACAAGCTATCTTTAATACCATTGTGACAAGCTATTTTTGATAACATTGTGACAAGCTATCTTTAATACCATTGTGACAAGCTATCTTTAATACCATTGTGACATGCTATCTTTATTATCATTGTGACAAGCTATCTTTAATACCATTGTGGCAAACTATCTTTAATACCATTGAGACAAGCTTTCTTTAATACCATCATGACAAGCTATCTTTATATGCATTGTGACAAGCCATCTGTAATAACATTTTAGGACGACCTATAATGCAACCAGACATCACTACGTGTATCTATAACGAGAAGGAAGAACTTCCGCTTCCGGAGTTTCACCGGAAGTACAGGAACAAGTTTCCGATGCTGGCTATTGTTGTGGGAGGACACTACGGACCCACGAAATGGGACGACCTTCCAAGTGACATAGTAGGTATTTGATCCATAAAGTGATTCCGTCAAGTCAATCATTTGAAATTATGTTTGAGAAAGCTGGCAGGTTGTCTAACATTCGTCATACTGACTTGCTGACCACTAGAGATAATGATAGGATAAAAAACATTCAACACGTGAACTTGACATACTGAGCTTTAGAACTGAAATATATGGAGATAACGAACGGTATTCAAGATCAAAAGTCCATAAAACAATACAAATAGGAGCAGAGCATAAACGGATCTCCAAAACATCAGAGGTGGGATCAGGTGTCATGGAGGAGTGAGCATTCTCTGCCGACTGGTCACACCCGCTGTGTGCTCATTAAAGCAATAAAATATTCATTAAAGAAAAAAATATCTTTTTAACAATAATTACCATAACCGGTCCTTCGGATGAGACAGTATAAACCGAGATCCCGTATCGCAGTAGGTGTTGGCACGTTAAAGACCCGTCAATGTTCAATGGCCCTGAATGCCGAGTATCGGACAAAATTTGCAGCTCTCCATCGCAAAGTGGCGCCTCAATATGAGTGAAAAAATCTCGAGATCGAGGTCAAACGACAAGCAATCGGTCAGTCAATCAAAACATTTTCTTTTGTGTTTAGGTAATGAGAATCGACAGAGAATTCAGACAACAGCGAGTTCTGGCTAAGGATCCTAGAGCTTACCGTGACCAGTATCTGAGTATCCCTGTTAACGGTCCTTACAGGTTCCACCTTGTCAAATCCCTCAAAGAGAGTACGTGTACCTCATTCAGCATAATCAAGGAGAACAAATGTATCATTATCATGCTTTAGATTAGTGAATAGTGCATCAAACAAAAAAGTTCACCTATTGTATACTAAATACGCGAATTTCAAAGAAAGTGTCTGGAAAGAGTTTTATAAAGTCTCATCATTTTGTTATGAAATATATAAAATGCTTTCAAATAATCCAATCATCATTCTCTTATATTTGAGAAATACAAAAACATAGTCATGTAAAACTGAACTTTTAGAAACTATTATTTTGCAGCAATTTATTTTTTCTTTTCTTCTCTTTTAGAAAGTGAGGATCAAACTCTGGCAGAAATTTTGGAGAAGAATCCTCTGCCTATCTTAGTTCAGTTTTCTCTGAGGGGAGAGGTTCCGAAGGAGGGGAGAGGGGGACCGGATGGAGGGTTGATCAGTTTTCTTTTAGAATATCGTTACGAAGAAATTTACCTACAAGGAAATTTTTATTCAAACGGAGCTATCGCAAAAGACAGTGCCTCTGTGACATTGTGTCCCCTCATTACCATGGCCCCTGTTCATGGATTGAAAGAAAAGACAGAAGAGGAATATTATCAATATTTACAACGCATGACGGACTACGTACACAGAAAGAGTACATTCGGCGAGGAGACATGTAACGGAGGTACAATCACAAGAGATTTGAAAACTTTTAATGTAAAAGTCAAAAATATTTAATTTTTGTGAAGAGGTTTAAAAGTATAAATATCTACAATAAAAGAAAAAATGTGTTGTATATGTAAATAATTATATTGATGAAATGCTTTACGAACAAAATTAAAACACAAACATGTCGATGTTTGTCATACTTTTAATCGGAAACATATCGACAAGAAATAAGGTATATGATACAAAATCATAGTCATACTGAAATTTTCGTGTTTACACAGGTTTAAAAGTTATAGAAACATCTGATCCAGAAATCGCCAATATTATCCCCCCAAAACCCGAAATAAACAGAGGACCACCTCCAGCACTCCCGAAAAGGAGAGGATCTGATGACAAAAACGAGCAAATCCAGCAGAGGAAAACCGTGAACACTGGAAACATAATTTCTCACCTTTCAGATCGACAGAGTGCTCAGGCACCTGGCATTGGGGAAGTTCAATCGAATGTTAAATTTGCTAAAATACCCCCAAAACCGAAACCAAAACCGAAAATAAATCCTATACAACCTGTAGCTACCAAGGAATTTTCTGCCGAGGACACTGATGATGAAATATATGGCGATGATTATGAAGTGATAGATGACGAAATCAAACTGAATCCTCCCAGTCTACCAGCTGGAAAAGGGCCTGGTTACGCAAATGATATTCTGTGTCAAGTGCGACCCTACAAGGAAACAACAACACAAGATCCGAGTGACGATAGTGATGAGTATGAAGAAATTGTAGAGAAAATTCCGACACCAGAGAAAAACGTAAAACAGGTCGCCTCCGTCCGAGCTGTACCTGATTATAAACAGATAAACACTCTCCAACTGGATTCAGAATGTGAATACGCTGAACCAGAGCTTGATGACGTGGAGGAGAAAGAAGCTCAATCGAACATTAGTTCTAGCGTTCAACCAACAGAGGACAAAGATCAAGCAAGGTCAAACCATGTGTCAGGAATAACCATCAAAGAACTAGGGGAAATTCTGGTGAAATTAAAGCTCAATAAATACGTAGAACGATTTTCTGAGGATTTGATCGACGGTGAAATTATCCAAGATCTTACTGTACAAGACTTAAAAGAAGATTATAACTTTACAAAGACAGAGGCCTTAAGGTTGAGAAAATTTATTGAACTTGGTCACGTCCCGATATGATTTTTCTCTCCAAGATCTGAAAAACAGAGCCATCCATGCCAAACAAGATTCTCTTATTATCGACATGATTTGCTTTTATTCAATATGAAATCGTATATAATGATTTTGGTAATGCTACATTGATACACATTTTCGTTTGCAATACCTTAGTGTTTAATATGTATATTGTATATGCAAATTGGGTTGTAAAGATAATGCTTTTAAGATTCGTAGCAATAAAAACATTGTATTGGCTTTTACTTCACATGAAAAAAATAATAGTTTTAAAGACTCAACAGACTTATGGCGATATCATTTGACAAGTACTTCCTATTCAGCATATTTGTTTTAATGCTTTTTAAGTTATGATTTTAATGGAAAATACTGAGTATTAAAAACGCCTTTCATTTCTACGCAGGGTTTTCCATCATTAAAATCTACTGTGTTGCAGAGTTTACGCGAAGCACTAAAATTTCGGGGTATTTTTGCTATCAAATTCGCAACCTTAATCACTATTCATTATAATTACAAAAGAATACATGCACACATTTTTTTAAATCGCTTAATTTTTACAGTAGTGAAGGAAAAAACTTCAAGAGTACTGTGCATCAATATATTCAAGAAGTGGTTTGAATCAGATGTGGATACTCAAACATTTCAAAGAACTTTTGGAAAATTTGAAATCACAAAATTTTACAAAAATCAGCAGCTTAAAACTTACGACTTTTCAACTTTATACACAACCATTCCTCACAATAAATTAAAGTCCTGGCTTTATGATATCATTGACAGTTGCTTTTTCAATAAAAATGGAACTCGTAAATTTACTTACCTTCTCATTGGTCATTTGCAAAATTATTTTGTTAAAACTCAATATGATTGCACACACAAGTACTCTGAAGTTGACATCAAAGAGATGCTTGAGTTTCTGATTGACAATATCTATGTTGTTTTTGGAGACCATGTATTCCAACAATGTATTGGAATTCTCATGGGTACCAATTGCGCTCCGTTATTAGCAGACTTATTTTTATATTCATATGAAGGAGAATTTGTGCAAAATCTTATGCATGAAAAGAAGGAAACACTTGCTGTAGCCTTCAACTCGACATTTAGATATATCGACGACGTATTGTCAATTGACAATGGTAATTGACATTCCTACGTCGGTACGATACATCCTTGTGAGCTTGAGATAAAAGATACCACAGAGTATTACACATCTTTTCATACTTAGATATTTTACTTGAAAAGCACTTTAATGATAATCTTACAATTAAGCTGTATGATAAACGTGATAACTTTAATTTTTCTATCGTCAACTTCCCTTGTTTTTGCAGCAATATACTTTTATCACCCGCATACGGGGTATATATATCTCAGTTGATTCGATACGCAAGAGCATGCGTATGAATAATATCTAAAACGAGGTAAATTATTGACAAACAAGTTGATGAAACAAAAATATAATCGGTCTCGTTTAAAGTCATCATTTCGTAAGTTCTATGGTCGATACAATGACTTTGTCAGCAAACACAATTTATCATTGATTCAAATGCTGACTGACGTTTTTCATTCATACTAATTGTTAGTCCATTATTCATACACTGAATTGACAACGGATTTTTCCGTTATCTCCTGATCATGACAAGAAGCACACGACGGGTGTGACCGGCCAGCAAGAGATGCTCTCTCCTCCATGGCACCTGATCCCACCTCTGATGTTTCGGAGGTCCATGCTCCTATTTTGTATTGTTTTATGGACTTTGAGATTGAATACTGTTCGATATCTCCATAGTTTTCCTTACACGAGTGGTATGGTCGTACATATTGATAAAAGTAAAAACACATGTTCAGAAAAGTAGAGTAAATTCTGGTCAATGCAGTCGAACTACTTAACATTTTTGAAATTTAATTTACTATGATTATTTGTCATTTTTCTTGTTTGAATTACCGAATTACTAAAATACTTTCAAGAGTTCCTTGAACATGTTGGAAATTTTATTAAAGCAATTTATTTACATCAATGAAATTACTTTGGTACGGTGTTATGTTTGACTTACAGTGCTAACATAATTCTAGAGTCGTGACTCTACAGAAAAGACATTTTAAAATAATTTTTTAAAAATAATTAACCATTACATGGAAGTGTGAAAACAAATTATTTGTCTTTGTTCCTTCATGCGCAAAGTCCGGCGAGGGTCTAGGAAATAATTGACTATGCAAGGTGAAACCCTAGTATTTAAGTGCTCTATCTCTTAGAATTGAAAAACGGTAGAATTGTTTGATTAAAATTTCAGTTAGAGAGAATTTTTACTAATTAGAGAATTAGCAAATTTTTCACTGTGTTGCACGCATAAAATTTGAATCGTTACTGTATCGGAGAAAATTTTACTGTGTCGGGAGCAACACAGTAAAACAGCTCAGGGAGAACCCTGTCTATCTGTGTCAAAGTATCTATTTTTATATGATTTATTAATTTATTGAATGATTTTTTAATTAATACATGTATTTGAGAACTTTCACCCCCATAGAGACGGTGTTATATACCGGCGAAAGGCTTCAAAATCAGAGCCATTATTATTCCAACACCTGCCTCGACATTAGTCCTAGGTTGTAAGATCTTATTTGAAGGACCAGGAAGTTAAATTTCATATTGCCGAGATTTTATTAATGACATAAGATAAAATTATAATACAAGTTAGTCTACTTTGTTGATAGCATTTGATTATGAAAATTTTTAATGCAAATGTGGCGCTTCTTATGGATCATATCTTGCGTATAAGTGAAGTTAATGGTGAGTTGGAGGGGACCTATTCTCAATAACATTTTGGCTTACATTTAATCACACAATCGATGAATATTTATTTCAAATTAAATACATGTAATTAATGGTAAAAGTCGCAGTTAAACATTTTGTAGAAAAATCATTAAAACTTAAGATTTAGAATTGATACTTTCTCAATATATTTATTTCTTTTTCCTGTGAGAGGCTGTTTGTTTAACTTCAAATAGTTATGCTTGGAGATCTGTGTGCTATAGATATGTTTAATCTGGTTATTTAAAAATTTAATTTCTCATTTGCATCATCTTTTATTAAAATTAAATTTACATAAAGTATTTGAAAAGCAGTAGTAAATTTAGAAGAAGGCCCAGAACACATTTGTGTATATTTTTATCTCTTGGTGTGAAGGCATATTCGTCCTCCACCATTTGGTTATGGCAATCAAAAGAAGATAAGGAGCTATGGAAGTGCAAATGAACATGATCATCAAAATGCACTTTTCTGATGAATAGGACAGCAATACTAGAGCATATCAGAGAAGTTTTATTCAAGAAGTTTTAATGGTTATGCATGTTTACATAATTGAAGTTAAGTATGAAAACAAGGAAGACTTTTTTAGCTGGCTTAGATAGAATCTAGATTTTGCTTAACTACCTTCCGTGAAAAGAAGTTTCATCAAATAGTAACTCTGAGTAAGTAGTTTTAGTATTTTTTCTGATTAATTATGGTCATTGAATATATTTTTTCTGTTTACTTAGTGGACATATATGAATATTTATTCATCATTTACCTTATATTAAATACGATTACTCTAATTAATATTTTCTATTTATTAAGCAAACATGTATAATGTTTATCACCAACATCCCGATTTCATATCATTTCTTAAACATAATAAACTTTTGTTTACATTAAAAGAATTCCCTTCTTAAGGTGAAAATTATAAAGAGCTCATGTCGTCTTTTTATATAACATGTTCTTTTTCTAGATGTAAAGTACTGTCAATTAATTTCTGATTTAGGATGCATCGACATAAAATAAATATATGTTTATGTCTTACAATTCAGCTATAGATATAGCAAGCAATACTTATGAAAGGATTACAGATAGCACAAAGGAATGTAATTTTTAATAGCTGTGAAAATTATTTGTCAACAATGAAAAAAGTGTCCAGTTATTAGATTTCCCTTCCTTCTTTAAAACGCACATTTTCTTCTATTTCCTTTATTTTCCTTATCAAGAAATAACAGACATTCTAGGAAATGCATCACAGCATCTTTAGTAAAGTAAAGTAAGTTAAGTAAAGTAGGCGATATCACGATAATTATATTCATTACTTTGTCATGTCTTGATACCTTTCAATATTTCAAACTGTCCTAGATACGTGTCTCACAGATTTATTTTCCCTTTTTTACATTTTGAACGATTTTTATTCATAGTTTAAAGTTAAAAATTGCTAAATTACTGTCAAAAGTAACTTCGATATGGTGCGTCTTTCCAGATAATATATCCACCTGATATTTTTTCAGATAATCAGACAATCAGCTCTCAGTGAAGATATGGACTACACCACCTGTATCTACGATGTAAAAGAAGAGCTGCCATTGCCAGAATTTCACAAGAAATACAGAGATCAGTTTCCGATGACCGCCATTGTCACTGGCGGCTACTATGGCAATACAAAGTGGGATGACCTTCCAAGTGACCTGGTATGTATACTGGCTAATAACCTGTTGTGAACAATTTATGTAACCTCTTATTTATCGCTTATAATATTCAGTGTTAGTAGACAGATTATGTTGATTAAACCCATTGATCAAATAAATATATAAACTAAAAAATGTAAATATTTCATTAAAAATATCTTACTGCCTTTTTCTGCCTTTTTACATCTTTTGATTGGTCAACACAACAGTCTTCCACAACTGTTTCATATTTGGATGTTTCACTAGACATAGACAATTGTAGCCATTTGTATGACCAACAGTATTATGTAACCTTTCTTACTTAAGTTGTAATATGGTGTATATGTCATCAAGAGCGTACTCTTAGAAAGATTCGGTTTTAAACCAAAACAGGCTATTGACAATGAAGTTGTTATTACAAGAATTTTAATAAACACAAGTATTATAAATGATGATCGTTAAAATGACCTTTTTAACAAATACAGTCTCATTCGGGTCATGAATGAGTAAAAATCCTCTGTTGGCCGGTCACACCCACCGTGAGGGTTTTGATTTATTGTCACTCTTCTTAATTGTCTTATACAATTTTCCCAATATCTTTTAAGTCACTTTCAATTATTCATATCATGTTAGATTTACAGCTCTAACTTACTCCAATATAAGATGTTTCTGATATTCCCCAACAAAAGTTAATTATTCTTTTTCGTTTAAGATAATGAGAATCGACAGAGAATTCAGACAACCCAGGGTTCTGGCGAGGGATCCAAAGTCTTACAAGGAACAGTACATCAGTATGCCTGTCAATGGTCCATATAAGTTCAACATTGTCAAGTCTATCAAAGAGAGTAGGTATATTATATGTATCCATACTCATCAAGTGAAATAGGACTAAGGTCAAGATTTACTTTGTCAAATCTAACATAGAAACGTAAATTGTTTGCATGCCCGACCTAGAAATATGTTTCACATATCTGCATTTATTGAAAGTTAATCTGGTATAGAATTAATTCAATTAAATCAAACAATTTATTGTAAAAATGAAATTTATTTCATAGCATTGTCAAATCTACAAAAGAATATATCAATGGACTAGATTTAACTCATCGTATGCCTAAGTTTAAGACAAAATATAGTCTTTATATGAAAATAATCTTTAGTTATGTTTTACAATGTTAAGAGACTATATTTTTCTTGAAGTTTAAATAGGAATCTCTTAAAGATAAACTCGTAATTTTCTTTATTCATTTCAAGGTAAAATAAATTAGGATCCTTGAATTCATCGAACCCATAATATAACGAAAAGTGTATGTATTGGTATGGTAGTTGAAGACTGACGAAAACAAATAATATTTTCAAATTTTCAGTGCTTAATGATAATATATCATATATGGTAATTAACCATCATGCAGTAGATTCATAAAAAAATATTATTACAGTACCTTTAACTATCTACACAACTATGCACAAAAATTTGGATGTTCCTAGAGATATTTTATCGTAGAAAGACTAATCACAAACTCTTCTTTAATAAAGAAAGCCAGGAACAAACAATGGCAGAAATTTTGGATCAAAACACAATGCCAATCCTTGTTCAATTCTCTGAAAGAGGTAAAGTTCCCAAGGAGGGAGTAGCTAGTGAGACAGGAATGCTGATCAGCTTCCTGATAGAGTATCGATATGAGGAGATTTACCTCCAGGGGAACTTCTACAATCATGGAGTCATTACCAAGGAGACAGCGTCTGTCATACTCTGCCCAATCATCACCATGGCACCCGTCCATGGTCTGGAAGACAAAACAGAGGAAGAATTTAACCTATACTTACAGCGAATGAGTGACTACGTTCATAAAAAAAGTCAATTCTCCGAGGACACATGTGATCTCGGTAAGAGAAAGAACTATAAAAATATTGAAAAGACTTTGTTTTAAATGATAAAGTATCAATAGGCACATTCTATCACACATCTATCCCTGTCGACCATCGATGCATATCAATGCAGGTCGGGTGAAATATTAGATAGTAATGCCATTCAATTAGATATTGATATGCGGAAGTCTCGGTAATTGGGCTAATTGCTTTTCCTGTTGTCTAAAACTAAGGCTGAAACCATAATATATTATGTATTATTATATTATTAATATTGACACAATAAATAATACATGAGTATTATAATTCTTAAAAGTTCAATCCAACAAAGCAGATATGATATAGACAGCAGAAAAAACAAGGATCTTTATGATCTTGGAAACAGGAAAAGCATCCCATGTCAATTACACACTTTATGAATCTTTTGTCTTGGTAAGATAAAATGAATAATTCAAAGACATTTCAGTATGGAAATAATAGTCAGAAATTTTTTTTAAAAAATGTAAGTCAATTTTGCCTTACGACAAACTGCATTTGCAACTCATTTTATTGACCACATAATGTGCGAAACATTGACCTTGAAGTGTTGTCAATGTACCATAGCAACATGAATCGTTTTTCAGAGGTCTGCCTCTAAATAAAAAAATCAAATATCACAACTTTCCCTCAATGCATTTAATTAACTGGGATGTCTAAAAAATTATGGTGCAATTGGCATAATGCTGCATGTTAAATGAAATATTTTTGCTTCAGTATTTGTCTCATATGGAACAATCAAGTGGAAAATAGTCAAGTTAAATTTGACAAACCTCTAAACCAAATATTTTGTTTAGGTGTTAAAGTCTTCGAGGCCTCCGATCCAGAGATTTCTAATATCATCCCCAAAAAACCTGACATCGACACAGGACCAGCCCCAGCTCTACCAAAACGGAAAGCACTTAATAATGCAAAAGTAAAGAATGGTAAACCGAGCCTCAATTCAACAGAGCAGAAGAAAGAAAAAGACTTGAAGAAAATGAAACCTATTGAAAAACTCTCGAATTCTAACCTTAAATCTGCAAACTCCAAGGAGGTACCAGGTACCACGCAGGTTCCAGTAGATGGTAGCTCGGATGATGAAATCTATGGCGGAGACTACGAAGAAATCACAGAAGAGAAGAAATTAGAAATTTCAAACGCTGTTGTTCCGAAAAAACCTGGATATGTAAACGATGTTCTCTGTCAGGTTCGACCCTACTCAGAACCTGGGACGGAAGAACCCGGGGCCGAAGACTCGGACGACGAGAATGATGAGTACGAAGAAATTAAAGAAATTTATTCTAAACCAGGGATGAAGGACAAAGGAATCGTCTCAAAACGTATAGACAACCGAGAACAAATGAAGGTAATTGAAACTCCTGCAGCACAGCGGGAATATGATTATGCTATTCCTCGATCCAATTGTTTTATTTTACCACAAGAAGACTATAGAGACATGGAATCTGATATAGTTCCTGCAGAAGAAAA
The DNA here is from genome assembly GCA_003671525.1 of Saccostrea glomerata. Classification (NCBI taxonomy): domain Eukaryota; kingdom Metazoa; phylum Mollusca; class Bivalvia; order Ostreida; family Ostreidae; genus Saccostrea; species Saccostrea glomerata. The sequence continues at coordinate 282,549 of PRKT01000412.1, forward strand.
TATTCATACGCCCAGTGTGTCTAACCATGTGTCTGGAAAGAGCATAAAGGAACTTGGAGAAATCCTTCTCAAACTAAAACTTGATAAGTTTGTGAAAAGATTCTCGGAGGATATGATAGACGGTGAAATTGTCCAAGATCTCACGGTGGCGGATCTTAAAGATGATTATAACTTTACAAAGACAGAGGCCATTAGATTAAGGAAATTTATCGAACAGGGCCACATTCCAACGTAAACATGTAAACCTTTTTACCTAGCTTTATAAATTGGACAAACGTTTTTGTTGTCATATTTGTCAAAATAGTCTTCTTACTGTTTGATTGACCCCGAAATCAAGCATTATTTGAATTTTAATATTTTATATATTTGAATTTTAATATTTTAAAGTATTATCTACCTCTGGGCAGAGGAAGAATAGGGATTGCACTAAATAAAATGCAAGGAATGACAGAAATGATGCTAGAAATATTTTCCTTATTTTTGTATCATGTCCACTAAAATATGGATAGGTTGTATCGAGGGTAATATTAATTATTTTGTTTCTTGTTTAACATTCTTCTCGAAAAATTTTCCTTACAATGGAGACGCCACCAATTGCTGATGGAAAGCTACGAATTTTGTTCTATACTCGGTACATATGGCCAGTGAGCATTGAGAGATTGTTTTCGTGCTAACAACGACTGCGACACAGAAGCTCGGGTTATACATGTACGGTTTCATCCCAAGGACAGGTCTCCGCGTCCCACAGTGCCACTGGAACCTGCGACATAAGGATCAACTCCTTACACCTCGACTCTAGGGCAGACTCTCACGCCACTGCACCAAGAGCCACGAAATCAAGTATGCGCTCTAGTTAGCATTATACATTATATATATTTGTTTAATTGAACCACATTTTCACTTTGTCTTGTATTTATAAATTTTATTAAATTGACAAAATAAATGATCGATTGATATTGACCTTGCCAATTCTTGAATAAAACTAAATGTGGCAATATTATTTAACAAGCAGCATTAAAAGGTTTATAAAATAAAATTGAAATTGACTAGGTAATATAAAGATGCAATTATCTCTACCTCAGAATGATCTCTCTCTCTCTCTCTCTCTCTCTCTCTCTTTCTCTCTCTTTACCTCTCTCTCTCTCATATGTCAGAGCATTTTTTTTTATAAACTTTAAATCTCAAAAGACGCTAAGGAAGGTGAAGAAACGATTATTATATATTAGTATCCTAGTTGAACAAAATATGTCAATGGCATACAAAATTAAAATATTTAACGACAATAAAAAAAATAGATAATAAAGTTTAGAATGTGCTAAATATGGTGTCTAATGAATTTATGTATAATTAACTCTTTAAAAATCACACAAAGCAATACCTACGTCCCTTTCTTCCCTATTTGCCTTGTTTCTTTCATATTCTATAGAAGTACTTTTTCCGCGCGGAATTAATTTAAGCTTTGTATCCAGTCACGCTTTTGCATTTATTGTCCCTGTGTATGAAAATATATATTTATGGCGAAAAGTTTAAAGTATCAATGTCAGATATCTACATTTTTTTCTACCAGCAAGATAAAAAAGAAATTGTAATTTTGTTAAAGTAGCTGATAAAAAAGGTTGCATTTTGTTAGATAAGGCCCTCTTAACTGTTTGAGTTTATCCAATCTAATACCAAGTAACTTTGATTCTATTGCAGTTTACACTGCAGGAGGATATTAAGGAATTAGATAAGTTGAATCTGTTCTGTTATTTATACAATGAAGCTACATGTACCTGACAAATGACGTACCAATAAACCATGACAACTTATATCTATGGGTAGGATTGGCCCAAAAGGACGTCCAAAAGGACGTACACAAAAAAATTTCCAAGTGTCTGAGAAAAATTGCTGAGTTTATTTTGTTTTTTTTTTTTTTGGTACAAAGTAATGGCGATGTCACTGTCACGTGGTCAAGCTGGCTATCTCCAAGAATCACACAAGTTCAATAAGTTTAATAAATTTATTTACCAAAAAAAAAAAATTAATAATAATAACAAAGATCTCACACAAACTTACCAAACACAAATTCACACCCTCTTTCTCACTATTTAAAAATTAAACTAAGAAAAAAACAATAGATAATCAAAAATTACCCAATTAACAAATTCATTAATCAGCCAATCACCCCGGGTATCTAATTCAGTTATTAATTCCAAACATGTTCACAGATCAATGATTATCCTCGTCATCATCACGATCATCATCATCAACATCATCCTCATCCTCGATGCAGGAATGAAATCATAAGTTTGCCTTTTCTTATAAAGCGCTAACTCAAAGTTTCTTGGATAGACTTATCTGTTATCCGTTCACCAACATATATTTGGATCCACGCACAGCACTCTTCCGGGCCTTAGTCCCTGGAACCTTTCGCCGTCACAATGATCCCCTCAGCTCAGTCTATGTATCAAGCAAAGGTCATACCAATATCCATGACACTACAATGATGCATATTTATAAATCACATGTTTCACTACACATGTTTGGCAATACCACTATATATGTTTGGCTATTCATTCTCAATATAAAACTAGAGGTACTGTGAGCAATGAGCTCACTAAATGATACCCCCCGCCTCCCATATGGTTATAACCGATGACAAAGTCCACGTTTTGTCAAGGCCGGCAAACCCAAAATATGTGTCAGATCAAAAAGTAAAATAGGAGGTGCACAATGGCAATATGTAATAAAGATTCTTTGAAAGTTTTATTAAATTTCACTCAGTGGTATAAGAGGAGTTGCGGATAAGAGATGGGTACCCTAAAGCGTATAACAGACGGACGGACAGACGGACGGATGGGCGGAATTAACGATTACTATATACCCTCCCGCTTTTCAAGCGGGGGGTATAATAATCAAAAAAGTATTAAGTATAATGGTTACCAGTTAACAAAGTCAAAACAAATTATTGCCAATTTGGCGCACCTTACTTTCAACTTCCGGTCATTCACTTCCTCCCAGACATTTAAACCAAAATTTAAATGGACAAAATATTCTACACAAAGTAACAAAACTGAGTACAAGAAAATAGCGAACATTTAACAATGAAAACTTTAAACGTTATCGATATAATACAACAGCCACTCGAACACTCTTGCAAACCTTCACACTTGAGTGAACAACAGGTAAATTGGTGAGAGCTGGCCAAGTTAAGAAATAAGAACGAAGTTGTACTCAATAATAAATTTGCATAAAAAGAAACTATATACATAGCAAATTATATCATAAGTAAATACTTACCACGGACCTGTCTCCATGCCAGTGTCAAGATAAAGCTTGTACTGCTGCTATGTACATATACTAGCTGCTTCAAATCAGAAAACGTGTCTGCACTACGCTTCTCTGCCGGGAATGACCAGGCCTCAATTGTTCTGGTCGGCTAAGCTATTTTGCAAGGACTTATGGGTATAAAAAGCATAGGGACAAAACGCGGGAAATACAAATTATATATACAAGTGCAATTGTGATTGTTACAGTCACATACGAAATCGCAATGCGAATAAAGAACATTTCAAAACATAAATTATATAATAATTGACATGCATGGTTTAATGAAAACACTCATTTGATCGTTTAACATAACATGTGTTAAACCATCTATTAAAGGCCTTTTAAACGCTCACTGATCTACGAGATATCAGACGAGTGTTACAGGGATTCATCCGAGAGTAATGTCAAAACCTGCGATAAGATCTTATTTATCAAACGTTTTCAGAAAATGAATATTTATGTCTCCATTTATTTTTCCTAAATTTCATTCAGATCTAAATATGCAATACCTCATAAATTTGAATGAACACTGCGATGGGTTTTGTCCATATCTGCACGACAAAAATGCACGACTTCGTTATGACGTTTCTGTGGAATATTTATTTGGAATCTGAGGATGCATAAGATTAATGCAGAACAGTATTACTTTACTAATACCACTTGGACATTTTTTTTACCTAACTTTACTTCAGAACATTCCATCTATTTGATAAATGCTAAGGGTTAGGGTTAGGGTTAGGGGGGCTAAGTGGATTATAACGATCAACAGGGGTTACGTACTCTTTCCAGACCTCTTATCCAACTTCTGAAACTTTCAGGGGTACGTCCACATGTTTTATACCCTCATCGCAAATTTTATTATTTAGGAATGTTTGAGATCGATTATTGTATGATTTCTTCATTTTTTCATACCAGGGGCGTAGCAACAGGGGGAGGGGGGGGGGTCGGGGGGCTGCAACCTTACTTGTAGTATAAGAAATGTTAATTGAAAGTCTAGTTTTTTTTTACTTGTCAACCTTTTCAGGTAAGTAAAAAAATTTCTCTGGCTGCCCCCCCCCCCCCCACTTTCAGAAACAATGTTACGCGCCTGCAATATATTAATATTACCACACAAAACAAGGCTATTCATATCAAAATTTGTGTAAAGACTTTATAAGATGAATCATCTGATACTCAATAAAAAGATCTGAAAATGAGATACATAAAGTAATGTTACAACGACGTTTGTCACTTTCTTGCAGACAGAACGCCTTGGTCTCTGTGTGTGACGCTAAGTTTATTACATAAAAAGTACATATTTTTTATTTGAATGAAACTACTGGACAACAATAAAAAAAATAGGAGAAATAACATGTTTGTTGAAACCATCTGATTGTTAAAGATGTGATATCGCAGTATCAACATTACTTTTGAATCAACACATGTGCATTTGTAAGTGTATCTGTACTCAGGATTTGTGTCTATTTTTATCTTCTTTTTTTTTTTGGACCCTTAACGGTTGATCTAGAAGGCTATTTTCAGCAAAAACTGGAATAAACGACATTTAACAAGTATTGGCCATAGACTTTTAAATGATCCCGGGATGGTATATATGTGTCCTGCTTTTAATCAATGATTTAAATAAGGGACCGATTAACGCATAACAATTGTGAATTATAAAATAACTTTAATATTAACAAAAATATTCTAATAAATCTTCATGAAATATGCATATTGACAACCGTGATATTACTAACATTTCGGTATCTTTACATTACATCATCCTACTATAAAACGATTAATTATGTGCTGAATATTCTTAAAATTTATTTTGTAAAAACTGTGAATGATTGAAAGAGTCTTATTTAGGAATATTATTGAAACCCTGCAGCAAGAACCATAAAGAAAATTATAAATTCTTATGAGAAACAACATAATTTAGAATATAAAACACAAACACGGAAACAGTAAAACAATGAGTGTCCAGATACTTACAGACATACTTACAGACATACTTACGAGGGGTTATCAAAAAGTTCGTGGACTGAGGCTATAAAATTAGTACTATTTATTCTATACTTTCAAAATTTATAAGGTACATAAAGCAACAACAAATAAAGAAATGTTGAAAATTTTAGCTTGATTCGTTCATTTTTTGCTAAAATATGATAAAATAAAAAAGACATTTTATGGTTACCCGGCGCCGTCGCCGTTTAGTTTCATGACGTCCCACAACGCCATTTTTTTCAATGTCCGCTTCTTCTACCCCATACACTTAATTTGATGCGATTTCCTGGAGTTGAGTAAGGACTTAAACCCGTCTTGTTTTTATGACTTTACAATGTCAGAAACAGCGGCTTTAAATGCATATAATATTGCAAATGGATTGATACACTGGGAGAGATCCTCGCTCGATTGTGCCAGCATATTTTGCTTTTGGGAGTTTAATATCTACAACATATGATCAACGTCATTTTTTGACGTGAATGATTTTTCACACTTTGACTAAGAATCGACATTAACTGTGCATCCCTTTTCTCTCTGAACCTCTTTTCCATTAATAAACAAGTACTCTGGATGCATTTTATTTCTCCATATCCAGTTTAAACATTTCCTAGGTCTATACCACTTTTTTCAGGGCCAAAACTTTATAGAATGTTGGAAAATGAAACCCCTCCCCCCTTTAGACGTCATTTTCAAGGACTTATTTGTTTAGACACTCCATGTCAAATTTACGATAAATTTTCATACCAACTTTCAGAATGAACTGAAAACTTCATATTTTATGAAGCAATAGTGTTCCAACATATACCTGAATTAATCAGATTTTTAGATCTCAAATATTCATATCAAAAGAGTTTTTCTTAGTTATGCTTCGGTCGAAAAAACGCCGTATTCGAGGTTGCGCCGCCTGAACATACCATAGCTTACAAAACACTACTAATTTATTTAAAAATAGAATTTATGATCTGCAGTTTATTCTATAGATAAAAAAGATATTTTAAAATTCATTGATGTATCTAAAGCGGTTGTAATTTTATGGCGCCAGTCCACGAACTTTTTGATAACCCCTCGTACACGTTATTTTGAAATGTTTGAAATATATGATAAACGTGATGACTTTAACTTTTCTATCGTCAACTTCCCTTACTTATGCAGCAATATACCTTCATCACCTGCATACGGCGTGTATATATCTCAATTGATTCGATACGCAAGAGTTTGCTCTACGTATCAACAATTTCTAAAACAAGGTAAATTATTGACAACGAGGTGAATTGTTGACAAGCAATGTGATGAAACAAGAATATCAGCCTTCTCGTTTAAAGTCATCATTATATTTTCGTTAGTTCTATGGTCGATACAATGACCTGACAGTTGTCAGCAAATGCAATGTATCATTGAGTCAAATGCTGACTGACGTTTTTCATACTAATTGTTAGTGCATTATTTCTACACTGAATTGACGACGGATTTTTCCGTCATTTCCTGATCATGACAAGGAGCACACGGCCAGTGTGACCGGTCAGCAGGGGATGCTCACTCCTCCATGGCAACTGTTCCCACCTCTGATGTTTCTGAGGTCCGTGTTTGCTCTGCTCTTATTTTGTATTGTTTTATGAACTTTGAGATTGAATACTAATCGTTATCTTCATATCATTCTTACTTAAGAGTCGATTTTATTTACTACAAAAATAAAAATCTTTTTCACATTTTTGTGAGTAAACTTATTACATGTTTGTTGTATTGCAATTGATACTTCTTTATTATAATTGCATATTTTACATCATTTTATTCCTGTGTAAATACAGAATAGCACTCTTGGTTCAATGTTTATCTAGAATGAATCAACCAATGCCAAAGTTCTTTTTCTCCAGCTGTTTAAATTTCTGTGGATCTTAGTTATGTGTGACATACCCGTGATCCAATGTAAATTAAACTTCCTGCTTGTGATAATGGCTGTTACACAACTACACCCAATGTAACGACGTAAAAAGTCGGCAATGGAAGGTACGTTTCACCTGTTTAATTTGTTACATAAAATTAAATTTGTACAAATGCTACAGATTGAAGACTATATTGCTAGGTATATCAAAAGACCTATACATTTCATAGGCAATGTTAACTGTCAGTTATTTTTTTTAAAAAAGTATTTACAAATGAAATCTGTGAATAGAACACTAAATACGGAAATTCCAGAGGCTGGATAAGGTGCCTTGGAGGTTAATGAACCTGTTATTGACCTGTCATACCCGACATGAATCATGTATCGTGTATGTAACCGTAACATTTCTTATACATTCATTCTCATGACATTTTAAATGTTGCTACTATTTTTATCTTATAATTTGAATGTAAAATTAAAAGAAAAAGTCATGCACAAAAAGATATCTTGTATACTGTATTTATTTTTGTAAACTTATCATACGTATATTACGAGATGACTTTAATATTTGTAGAAATAACATTGCATGCCCCATTAAATATCTATACCCATGAGGGTTTATCACAAAAAGTTTTATCAATTGTAAACAACATATGTTTACACAGGTTTACATGGTTAAAAAAAAAACACTCTGGCACGGAGAAATAAGTTTTCTGAAAAGCACATTGCATTCAAAGAAGTAGACAAAATCAAAATATGAATATCAGAACAATAGCAGTATAGAACTGAGAATTACACGTGCTTACAATCGAAAGCACTGACAGTCAGATTGAAACGCATAATTCAGAGTACAAAATGTACAACACAGTGTTATTAAGAGTATCTCTGAGAATATCTGTTAATTCAACCAAGAGACGAGAGTAGCGTTACAATATAGAGTACGAGCACACATATATAGTAGGACGATGAATTTCAGATGAACAAAAGAACTCCTCAGTTCACAGATATATCACAACAAAAAGCTTATTCGCAAAGATACTGTATGTGATCATAGTTTGGCGTATTCAAAATTTAGCGCAATCATAGATATGGAGTTGTTGGCGTAATCATGAATTAATCACACGTCTGTACTGTGTATCTTATATATTAATGATTACCTAGCGGTATTTATGAATAGCGCATTGCTGCCTGTGCCAAAGCCGCTAAAATATAAAGCCCGCTTTTTAAAGTACACATACAGTATGTCATAAAACCGGTGGTTGTAACTAGCCGATAGATGCTTACTCCTCTATAGCACTTGACTCACTACTGATGCTATTTAGAGGTCCGTGTTTCTTCTTTCCTTTATTTTTGTTGTGAATATATCATACCTGAGGGAAAACATGTATTTTAGCATTATTACCGTTTCGCTATCTTCATGTATCATCTTTATTTCAAAGTTTTTCAATTGATTGCCTTGTTTACAAATCGTTTGTAATCAGAAAAAAATCTTTCGTATCAAATCAGTGAGAAGACATTAACCCAATAAGCAGGAGCAATGAGTCCTTATGTATCAATGCATAAAATGTGTAGTTGACGCTTGAAAAAAAATGAAGATATCACATTTATCATAGAATTTTTGTAAGGTTTACAATAAACGCCTTAATCTAGTGAAATATGGAAATAACGAAAAGTATTCAAACTCAAAGTCCATTTCAATTAAAACAATTCGACTGGGAGTAGTACAAACAAAGACCTCTAAAAATATCAGAAGTGGAATCAGGTGCCATGCGGGTATGTAAACTCCCTGTCATGTGCACCTTCTTATGGCTGAAAAAAGCAGAAAAATTCGTAGATATGTATGAAAAATTTAGTCATTCTACATTTGACTTAATGATAGGTTGTATTGCTGACAAGGATATTGTAAACATTCATGTCTAGTACAGATATGTCGGATATTATGGTCACAGTTATAAGCCACATCAAGATCGAGGAGAACAAAGGCCTTTGTAGAAATAGAGATGTAGGCTTGAATTATGATAAACTAGTTTATAATGAATGAAGTTGCTAAATAAACAGCTACATAAGGTGCGGAGGACACAGGAAGCTACATTCTCCTATTGAAGTTACAAAATCTCTTGAATGCTCATTTCAAAAATTGATATCAAAAAAAAAACTCCAGCAAGGATACATTGACCATGCTCTATTTTGTGAAAAATATCTTCTCTTTATTATATGATTTATAATCAAATGATGATTGGATGATTTTCTAACATTAAATTTACACTTCTATTTTATAAGGTTTTCTTAATTGTGCTGGATGATGAAAATGACACTGCAATAGTGTTCTTTATTTACTATCGAAAACTTGTGTCAAATAGAGAGAAAAACGTTAAACGACTATAAGTAAACAAATGTAAACTTCGAATGAAATATCCTGCATAGTTATTAAAATATAGCTTTTCCTTCTTTTCAACTTGAAATGTAATTATTTCCTTCCTTCGCCTGTTAAAATCTTAATGTGGCTAAAAATGTTACATAAGAACTAAGGATAAAACACATTTAATTCAGACTTTTTAGGTTACAATAGACAAATCAATTCTGGAGGGAGAAAACGTTCTTATAAGTATTCATTACATTACGTGTGTCTTTAAAATATCTAGTACATAATCATGACAAAGAATGTGAAACATCACTATACATGTAAATGATTGTTGCACTCACGTATTCAATGAAGACAATTCTATTTATGTCAGCGATTTTTCATTGGTGCAACCTAATAGCTATACACCTTATAATAAGAAGAACGTTTAAATGGTTTGAAAAGATATCAAATTGCAGTTCATATTTCAATATGTAGGTTTACAATGTGATATTTATGAAATGTTACCATTGTATTTTGAAGAAAAGTCAGGGTTAGGGTTAAAAATTAGTTATGCTATCATATAAAAAGACACACAATTACAACAAAGGAGCATACTCGTTCAAGAATAATAGCGTTTGTATTTTGAATTGATGCAATATGCCATTAACTTCTGCATCTGACAGAGAGAATGCATAAGATAAAATAACCTTGAAGATTTCAAAGTGAAACTAAAATAAGTAAAATAAATGAAAAAAAAGTAAGCACTTGTTGTGGCCTTCAACTAGACATTTAGATATATCACCGGCTTATAGTCAATTAAGAATCATATGTAGAAACGATATATCCCAGTGACCTCGAAATATAAGATAGCAGAGAGTCTGATACATCTGTTTCGTATTAAAATATCTTACTTGAAAAAGACGTTCATGGGTATTTGACAACAAAACTTTATGATAAATGTGATGGATTTAACTTTTCAATTGTCAACATCCCTTACTTATGCAGTAATATACCTTCATTTCCTGCAAATGGTGTTTAATTATCTCAGTTGATTCGATACGCAAGGGAATGCTCTACGTATGAGCAGTTTCTAAAATGAGGTAAGTTATTGACAAACAAGTTGATGAAACAAGAATATCAGCAGTCTCGTTTAAAGTAATCATTTTTTGGGTTCTATGGTCGATACAATAACCATGTCAGCAAATACAATTTATCATTGAGTCAAATGCTAACTGACGTTTTTCATACTAATTGTTAGTCCATTATGTACACAATAAATCGGATGTTTCCATTTCGATCCTGAAAAGGAACACATGTGTGTCCCGAAGCTCACTCCTAAATGGTACCTGATCCCACCGCTGATGTGTTGGAGGTCCGTGTTCTTCTGCTCCAATCAAATATTGTTTAATGGACTTTTGATCTTGAATACTCTTCGTTATCTCTATATATACCATGCCAAAAACAATGACACGAACATCCATATACTATATTATAATCTTCTAGGTGACTGTAAGATCTCTACCATCTGTTTCTCTGCCCGTCTGTCTGTTTATCTGTCCGTTTAGCTTTCTGTCTGTCTGTTTGTCTGTCCGTTTAGCTTTCTGTCTGTCTGTTTGTCTGTCCGTCTGTCCAGTTATTTCTGTTTTTCTGAGTGGGGTATGTCAGATTACCTCAGTGTGTCACAGATTGAGTTTGCATATTTCGCCTCGAAAAGTTTTGACTGAAGTATAGCCTTTTGACTTTGAGTCTCAGTATTTCTTGATGTATCCGAAATTCACAATTGAAGGTAACTTCATCAGTTTAACTAATACTCTCAATATTTGAGATATTTGTACAGTATTTGTAATGTATAACACTACGTCATCATGCTCATTTTGACTTTATTTAATGGAGGAAAAAAATGTGTATAATTTTTCCATTTCTTATTTTAGGATAAATTATCATGACGTTTTTAATTGCGTGTTTATAATGGAGTCTAACAATACAATACTGACATTGTGACTCAATCTTATCTAGTCTACTTATCTTTAGCTTTGTTTTAGTCTCGTTCTGTTATTTGGCTTAATTTAGTATATTTCGATTGGATCAACCACCTAATTTATACTATTTTAACTTTCTGATTTAACATTATGATTATATGGCATGTTCTTATTCAGAAAAAATAGGATCCCTCAAAATTAATGTTTCAGAATTCCATAATTAAAAAACAGTGAAAACATTCAGCGAATTCAATAATAGTTTAATCTATTTAATGACAACAGCATCTAATGACATATTTGGAGAATTATCTGACTTCTGGACAATGTACCAATCCAATTTTTTTTTATCGTATTGAATACCTTATTAGCGAATCTGATAAGAGACAAAACTTTACTACGTGTCTTTTATCAGATCCAGGAATCTGGCCATTAGACCAATTTTTTACATTTTCCTTGATATAAAATTTGAGTTTATATTTTTAGAACCAGAGGACGACCTCGGGTCGGTGTACCAGCTTTATAATTTTGATGTTTCCAAGGAATTAGATCTCCCTGACTTCTACAATCAGCGTAAAAATGAATTACCTATGCTAATTATTGTCAGTGGGGGAAACTATGGTCAAACGAAATGGGATGAAATATCTACAGACCAGGTAAAAGAAATATAGAAAATGTATATTTTAAAAAATGTTTAACTATGTACTTTATATCTCTGTATTTGGTAGGACTTTAAGACATAATATAAGAAGAAAGGGAAATTAAAAAAAACAAAGTTTCATCTGATGAAAAATAAAATTTTGAATTACGAATTAAATTTCTACGTATAGCGAAGGCATTTTAAGCTACAATTAATGCCTTTTAATGTTTCCCACTTAATCTGTACAATTGTTTTTATTTAGGAGACGTTGAGGTGAGATCAAATATTGCATTGTTAAGTAGTTTTTTTTTTATTTCGGGTGTTATGAGGTTATCAAAACTTGTATTGCTTGGTGTCTTTAGGTCATGTTGAGTTGTGAGCAAATCTCATATATACATAATTATGTCTTTATTTAGGTGATGAGATTACACACTACACACTCAGTACGGCGAGTTTTGGCGAGAGAACCAACAGAAGCCAACGACATTAAACTGGAATATCTCAGTATCCCTGTCAATGGCAACTTCCGGTTTCAACTGGTCAAGTCTCGAACTCAACGTAGGCATCTCAACTGCACTGTTGTATTCTAGGAAAACAAAATACTTATGTATTTCTTAAGCTCAAAACAAAATTTCATGCATTGATTTACTTTTTCCTTGTTTAAGTTTTCTAGAATTGTATACTTGATGATAGATATACATATACTAATTGATATACATATACTAAAAAATTTGATTTGAAGTCTGAGATTTGTTCCTTTTCACAAAAACATTTCAGACTATTTTATCTTAAGATCTCTGCACTTCACAATGAACTTTAAATGCTAAATTAGTATACTAGTGCTGTCTATAGTAAATACATTTAAGAAATGGGATAAAAGGTTCACATTGAACGTTTGCTATGCCTCGTAATTCACAAGAAACGTTTGAAAAAGTTGGTTAAAATATCGGATATAAACCTTGTCTCATGAAATAAGTGAACCTTAAAACATATTAAAGTTATACGTTTTAAAAGCTCTGCTATTTACAGAAAGTACAATTTTAGAAATATTTTTATTCAAAAATTCTATTTCTCCAAACATCCCTTAGAACTCAATTATAAAATAGAAAATCGTGTCAATTAAAAGGAAAAGATCTTTCTTTTTTAAAATTCCGATAATTTGTTTAAGCTTAATGGTAACTTGTGAAAAATATCCCGTATATCTTCTTGGTATTGTGTTAAAATTTGGTAACAGCTTCTTTTTTAAGTTATCTGTCTTAACATTTTTTTTTGTACAGAGAGTTCTTCCATGACAATGAGCGAGGTCCTGGAGTCCAGAGAACTTCCGGTTCTGATTCAGTTTTCTAATGACAAACCAATTCCTGACGCCGGCAAAAACCGAGACGGGAGTCTGGCCTCATTCCTTGTTATAGCAACACACGAAGAACATTTCATTCAGGGAAACTACTTACTGATTGGTATGTCTGTTTTCTGATATACATATATGTTTCAATGTCCTATTTAATAGGATATGAGCATATAAATCACTTGTCTTCTCCTGTCTTTCTCCTATCCTGTAAACAGTTTACAACAAATGCCTACTGATTATTGCCGGTATGTCTATCTGTTAATTCCTCAACTGCTGAGTGATAGCATTGTCCGTTTTCGAATCCAGTGAATTTTCTCAGTGATTAACATGTTTGTCTCAATATTAATCGCTTGCAGCACAAACAGGGACCACTGAAAAACATCAGAGGTCGTATCAGATGCCATGGAGGAGTAAGCATCCCCTATTGACCAATCACTCCCGTTGTGTGCTCCGTGTCATAAATACATGAAATAGCAAACAAAAATTCTATGAACAATCTATTGTCGTAATAGTAACCTGAAACAGCCTGAGTTTTTCAGTTAGAATTCGACTTATTGATTAATTATATTTTTCAAGTCAGCCGGTTTGTACGTTGTACCATGCTCGGAGTACGATAAATCTTTTTTAAGACATGTGCTCTAAGGTCGATACAATGACCTTGTCAGCAAATACAATTTATTGAGTTAAATGCTGATTGACATTTTTCATACTAATTGTTAGTCCATTACATATACACTGAATTGACGACGGATTTATCCGTGATTTTCCGATCACGTCAAGAAGCACTAGGCGGGTGTGACCGGTCGGCATGGGGGATGCTCACTCCTCCATGGTATCTGATCCCAACTGTGATGATTTAAAGGTCCGTGTTTGCTCTGCTCCTATATCGTATTGTTTTATGGACTTTGATATTGAATTTTAGCTGTTCGTTATTTTCACGTCCTAAATGTACGATGAAGTTGGATGTTGCAGCATTTTCACCTATCTCTTCAAAATTTTGCATTTTGCAAATATTTGCCATTTATTGATGAAGTAGGTCAAACTTAACAAACAGTATACAAATTTAAATAAGAAAACCTTGGTCGCACCATATTATAGTTAACTGATAATTTTCATCAGTACAGTCATGTAGACAGGAAAAAAAAGAAATATGTGACGTACTCTGTTTTATAATTGAAAACGCTCTGCTGAAATATTTCGAGTAAACATATGAAATATATGGAGATAACGAAGAGTATGCAAACTTAAAGTCCATAAAACAATACAAAACAGGAGCAGAACAAAAACACCTCTAAACCATCAGAGATGGGAGTGAATATCCATTGTGGACCGGTCACACCCATCGTATGCTCCTTGTAATGATTGTGAATTAACGGGAAAAATCTGTTGATGGATTCAGTGTGTAATTAACGGCCTATTTAGTTCATTAAACGTTGTTGATAAATATAGATTTCGAATTCAAGGCCAAATCAAGTTTTTTTTTCACCTAATGTACATGTCACTTTTAAAAGAATATAGAACATAAGCGATTTGTAAGACACATTAAAACTGAGTATTCTTCAGCTCTTCATTTTCAGGTAAGATAAATAACAGCACGCCCCCTGTGGTAATCTATGCTTCAGGCCATCTCGGGGGAACACCTGTATTAATCTGGGCATTGTTTTATATTTCAGACAAAATAGGTAAGGATACTGCAGCTGTTGCCCTCAGTCCTGAGATTTCCGTGACAGAAATCACTGGGTACAAGCAGAAATCTGACGAAGAATTCCAAAACTTCCTCAAGGAACTGGACAGCTTTGTGGATGAAAATTGCACCTTCCCGGAGACCAACTGTGATCTTAGTAAGCTTATTGTTTTTTCTCTCATAAAACAAATTTACCAAACTTAAGATATTTAATAAAGCGTAAATATTTTTGATGATGTTCAGGTAAAATTCGATCAAAAGTGGCAAAATATGTTGTCCCGTATCCCAATTCAACATACTAGCAATTAGAAATACACATTATTCGTATTCAATATACGCGATCATATTTGATGCAATTGATAAAGCAATTGTTTGTTTTATTCGTTTAGGAATAAAGAAATATAATATTCTTGATCCTGAGATAAGAGAAGTGGTTAGAAGTGACAATATATTTCCTTCTGGTATCTATGGAGACACGGGGGAGAGGCTACCAGCGCCCCCTGTACCAGCACGTGGTAGATCCCTCAAACTCAAACCAGACGATAAGAATGAAGAGGAATTGGATGAACATTACACCAAAATTAAGGACATACCACGTGCCAATAATTCAAACTACACAAAACTTGCTAAAACTTTCGACAAAAAGGTGGAGCCTTCTGATAATACTTCTAAAGAATCAGTGGCACTGGTCAAGTTCACTCAGAGAAACATGTCAGTTAAGGAGGTCGGAAACATGCTGAAGAAATTAAAACTCGGTAGACACGCAAAAAGATTTAAGAGTGAAATGATTGACGGCGAAATACTGAAAGAGTTGACGAGATCAATCCTTGTGAACGATTTCAACTTCACTCATGTAGAAGCTATACGATTGGAAAAGTACATCGAATCTGGTCACGTGCCAGAATAAACAAGGTCTCAACATCATTGTCAGCAGTTCATTACATCATCAGGACTTAGCTAAAGTGTGTTCATATTTTAACGCTGTGTTTATTGTAATGCATCAACCACTCAAGCACTCTTGTAAATTATAATATCTTTTCAGTGATTTTGTTTTACAAATATTAAACCATCATAGTGGCAGAATGGTGCATCTTTCTTCTTACTTTTTATTTGTACAAAGATTGACTTTATCAAGAAGCCCTGGTATCACTTGTGAAAAGCAAATATACTAAAGATTTATAAAGGTTTACGCCTTTAATTTTGTTTGTAATGTATTGAATTATCTTTTAAATTTATTATCGTATCAATTTTAAGATCGAGCACAACCACGATTTTAACTATTTTCTTATCACGTCTACTGTAATGATAAACTTTAGAAGACGAAAGTAGTATTCGAACAACGAATACATTAAAAAAGAAGTTGATTCAGAGAAACATGAAGGTCTTTCCCTTTTTATGGAATTCGTAAATTATGATACAGATATGTTAGAATTTGTGGCGTATCTTTCATTTCAAATTCATCGGAATATATTGAATAAATGTATGAGTGAAAATGACAATCTTAGTTTGATAAAATGACTTAAATATATTAAACTTTCGAATTTTAGACCACACCAAGAAATGCATGAAATTTTTTCTGCGTTTTTTGATAAATTCTGCACACAAAGAGGTCGATGAATTCCAAAGATTGAGTTGATGGGGAATTTCAGGATTCTTTTCATTTTTTAGCTTTAGCTAATATTTAAGTATTAAATCATAGATGGTTCGTAAGAAAGATGCCCTGACCAATCATAAATTCACTTACTCGTGAGCAGACTTGAGACAAGTTACTTTGTTAAGAAATGCATTACTTCAAGCCCTGAAATAAAGCATTACCATCTTTCGTAAAATATAATACATTACTATCTATTTCTTTCAAACAAGATATAAAAAACTTTTGCCGCTATTTTCATAAACACCATATATTCTGATGTTTATGAGATCTGAGTTTTTCTGCTTCTTATTTTTATTGTTAAAACGGACTTTGGGGTTCGTATATTATTTGTTATCTCCATATATTTCATTATTTAAACATACATTAGGTAAAGTAATTTTTGAAGGAACTGTAAACTCAGTTTTTTTTAAAAAATCAAAGCTATATATCTTAAAAGAATAAGTAGGGCATTAAAGTTCGAAGTAAATAAAATTTAGACAGACTATTATAAAATCTAAACCTATATCATTCATTTATCCTTTTCTTTGTTTAAAATTTAAAAATACTTATTGTATATTATTTAAGTGATAAGTGTACACCAAATAAAATATTGTAATGCTATGTAATTCCAATATTACTCTAGATTTAATAAAACAATGCTTTGCGTTACCATTTTAAGGCATTTTTTCGGCATGACACATTACAAGCAATGCGGTATTCTGTCCTGTTTAGATTTACCCACAGAATTTCTTTAAATATAAACAATAAAGTTAATCATATTATAAAGGGAAAATTATCAAATCTCCGATATTTTTACAGAAAAAGCGAATTGGAATATTAGCATTACATTTTCTATTTGCAAAGTGATCAACAAATATATTTTAGGTTAAAAAACGATTGGTATCCAGGCATTCAGAGAAACTGTCATGATCGTTATACTTATTTTGTATTTTTTGTCTTCTATTTCCATCAAATTCTATAATATATGGTGTAAAAGGCTTTTGCTATCATTGCACAACACCACAAATCAGTTCCTATTTTATATCATATCAATAAGCAGTGGTGTCTAAAGCTGCATTCAAGAAAATCTTTTTTCTCTAAAACTGTAAGAATTTTTTTTTCTCTTTTATAGGGTACTAATGTAAACTTTTATAAGACCTTCTTTAAGGCTATCAAAAACTTTGAATCTTATAAATTTTTGGAGTTATCCTTCCTGGCTGAGGATCGGATATTTAACACTTTTTTCATATGTAAAATTAAGAGTTATTTTTCTTTACTCTTTCACATCATATTACTATTATTATTTAGAGAACAATGTTATTAATTTAAATATGTTCTGTATTGTTGAGATCTTATATAAATCAATTCAAAGATCATTGAATGAAAGATATGCAGATAACGTAACGTATTCAAGCTCAAAAGTCCATTAAACAAAACAAATCTTTGAGGAACGCAAACACAGACCTCTTGAATATCAGAGGTGGAAAAAGGTGCCCGAGAAAAGTAAGCATCTTTACCAACTGGTCACGCCTGTTGTGTGTTCCTTATCGTGATCGGAAATAACGGAAAATCCGCTGACAATTCAGTGTGGAAATAATGGCCTTACAATAAGTATTTAAAAAACGTCAGTCACCATCAAATATAATGCTTAGATTATATTTGCTGACGAGGTTGTTGTCATTGTATTGCCAATAGAAGCTACGAAATTATTACCTAAAACCAAACTGCTGATATTCTTTTTTAGCAACTTGTTTGTCGACAACGTACCTGGTTGTAGAAATTGTACATACATAAACATGTTCTTGTGTATCGAATCAACTTACAGATATAAACCCCGTGTGTATAGGATAAAAGTATATTAATGCATGAGAGAAGCTGGCAATTAAAACGTTAAAGTCAAATTTATTGCTATAGTATATTTTTTATTATTTGTTTCATTAGTTGAAATACACATAATTATTCTGAAATCGATGACAGTAAGTAATGTAAACAAATTGTATGCAAAAAAAAAAACTTACAAAATGTTTGAACATGAGGGATATACATTACATAATGACAGCAAATGTATCATTTTAAACTTCACTCTTGATTGAAATGAATCTTTTCTTGCAACGTTTCCTGTATTTCTTTCTGTTGAATCACAAATACTGTAAATCACTTTTTTTATTCGCGAGAACTTTAAGGCTGAGAATTTACACTAGAAAAACGGTTCATTTTGTAACGAATAGATCAAATGTATTCACAAAATAAAGTGTATATATGTCAGTAATTTTACAATGAATTGAATACATATCTTACATGCTGAAGAAAAAAGATAAGATTTACTCATTATAACAGTATATTGTATTTTCAAATAATTTATTTCTTACATGATACAATATCTGAATATTTGTTTTAAAGCACTAAGGACATAGATTAAAGGTTATTGTCATGATTTAAAAAAACAAACAATAGATATTGTTCAAGACTGAGATGCTAAAAGTATTAAGGGACCAAGTATTAATGACTGTATGAATCGAGGCTCTGATTAGAGGCGACATTATCACGATCACGGATGAATCGACAAACTAGAATTGAATTGAAGAGAAAATCGGTCAACAGTAGGTGTTTAACTGTTAAACAATAACGACAAAAGAATCTCCCCCTTTCAATCCCGACGATTTGATAAAGGCATTGAATGCCTCCATTTTGACTTCCCGTTCCATCACGTTAACGGACATTACAGTCGCCCCACTACCGCCCTCTAGTGTGAACGAGAACGGGTAAGCGTCGCAGTAAAAGGGATATCTGATTCCATGTGACTTGATGAAGGCGGAGCACGCTTCCTTTTCGTTGAATGATTGAATCCCTTTGTTTTCTGTAAACGTCATCGTGTCTCCATGGTCCTGTTTTCCCATCCTTATGTTCGCACAAATCGCCATCATTTTAGAACAGTACGGTCGGAGATCCAGTACTTTCGAAGTGGATGTCAGTATAGACAGTTTTGGATGCTGTTGCAATAAAACTTGATTTTTCATTATGCCTCCATAAACTTGCATTATTTCTGGACTATAAACCAAACTAGCCAACAGATTTATTAGAGGCAACATGACCTGTCTAACTTTACCGTACTCATTTACCTGAACTACATTACCTACTCTATTTAAACCGTAATAATCACCACTATTAGTAAAAAACAATGGTATTACATGGTGTGTAGTCAAGATGAAATTTTCTCGGAATTGCTTAAACAATAAAGGGTCAAAAATATATACTCCTCTATTCAATAAACCTTGTGCAAACCCTAATGAACAGTTTTCCTTGTTCCCTGAATTTATACATGTTTTGATTGAAGAGAGTACCGAGAGAGCTTCGGACAATTTTCTCTGAAATGATACATCAGTAAGATTTGTAAGAACAGGGTACAGCATGCTGTATTTTTGAACTTCTGTTTTGCTAGATGACTGGAGAGCATTTGCACAACAAAATGATTCTGATACAGTAGCTGATACTTTACTTCCCGGCCAGTCATAGAGTTCATATTCATATGTCTTTTTGAAAATAGAAAAACCAACTTCGACAAAAAGGAACAATCTTCCCTCTAACATCCCCGCTTCAACGCTTATGAAATGGCAAAAGTTTTTCTGTTGCAGGTTTAAAGCAACGTTGGTTTGAGAACCTCCTGACAGAACATCAATTTCTCCCTTTATTCCGGCACTTACTAAAATAGCGCTGGCATAGACGCTCACACTTGCAATTAACTTTGCCTCTGGTTTTCCAATGACAATTATTTGTTGTGGTGACATGCGTGCAACATTTCCCACAACGTCTAACCCAAAACCAAAAGAAATAGATCCGCCAATACCGACTTCTAGGTTGACAGAGGCTATATATGGTATTCCATAAGTAAAAGTGTAGTCTCCGAAATGAAAATATTCCGAATGTGTATATCTGATTGTTCCAATATTTGCTCGACATGGATTTCTAACATCAGTCAAGAAATAGAGCGAAAATTTCCAGGATTTCTTAAATAAATCGTAGTCATATCCAAACAAATTCAAAGTCATAAAAGCCGAAGACATAAACACGCCAGATTCAACAAACGAGGTATCAGAACCTGCTTTTAGAATATTTACACGTTTACCAAACACCTTTATGTCCAGGTTTGAGTTGCCGTTGAAATCAAATTCATAGCCCCGTTTTGCAGAATCCACCGACATATCAATGTAAACACCAAAGTTTTGTGTTGTTCGTTGTACCGTAAAAGATTGCATTTCAAGATTTTGAAGCTTCATAATGATTTCATTAATCACCTTCACTTTGGATTTAAAGTCCTGTTTCTGTTTCTCTGTACAACCCTCACTTAACTCAGTAAACAAGTTTTGAATGGCAATAATTATATCTGCATCTTTTGTTTTCTGAGCTATCTGTAGAATAGCATTTGAGTCGTTCTGACCGATCCACATTCCTTTAAACATCAGTGTCTGTAAACATCGAAGGGCTACTTTCTTGTTTCTTGTTTTCATAAGTGCATCAAAAACAAGTTCATAACTTTTGTACCCTGGGATATTTTTTAAAGCTCTGATACTCAATATTTTATAGAATGTTCCGTTGCTTTTTAGAGAGTTTGATAGAGACTGTAGCGCTTTTTCTGAATGAGTATTCCCTAAAGCAGATATCAACATACATTTTTCATCGTGGGTAACATTATTTTTTAATAATGCTTCTTTTAGGATAGGGATAACTTGCTGGTCCAAACCCCTGCTCCCTAGCACGCCGAGAACTAGACCACCCCGAGTCTTTACATCTTCATCCAGAGAATCTCTCATCAGTTTGCTGAGTATTGAAATCAACTCTTCGGACGGTTGTAACATTTGAGCCACGGAACCTAAAGCAAGAAAATGATCTCCCTTAACCTTCTCCTCTGCATCCAATATTTGCATTAGGATTTTCTGGCCCGACAAGGTTTGTGATGATCCAAGAAGCGCTATGAGAAGTGATCTCGACTCTTTATCTGGAAGACTTTGAGAGAAAATCATCTTTTTTATAATGTTAATGGCAGATTCACTTTTTCTCACCAAATCAAGACCAAGTGACAGCCTGAGATTTTTAGATGAGTGCCGAAGGACGTTTTCAATATCCTGATATACAATGCTGTGTTTACTTTCTTTCTCTGAGGAAATCTTTCTGAAAGCATATTCGTCAATAGAAGAGGACTTGATGTTATCAGATGCTAAATCTAGACGTGCACTTTCTAGTTCATCTTCTGTAATATGACTTGCCATACTCTTTATTGAGACCAGATTACCGAATGCAAAGATTTGTCCTTTAAAGGATGGCAGATGCGACAAATTCATTTCGTCTTCGCTCAAGAAGTCTCTACCACCATCACTCTTATTCTTACCAATGTTATAAAACTCTGACATGGTGATCCTTTGTGGGGCACCAGTCTCGCCCAAACAAACCTTTTTCTCCTCTCGGTCGGTTATCATTTTCTCTTTATTTTTTACTAATCTAGTAAAATTAAAGCATTGCAGTCCAGTTTCAGATTTTAATCCATTGCGCAGCAAATAAATTTGCTTCCCGTCTGATGTCGATTTCTCTTCCATACTTTCAACATTCGATGGTACTGTTTTACAGTCTATGAAGCGAAGTAAGCGAGCTATGAAAATGGCCTGGTCTTCGGTGGAGGAATTATAATAAACATGCATGATTTTCCCAGTTGTTAGGTTCTGAGAAAACATAACTTTAGTGTGCAATAAATTCTTTGCAGAGTCTTGGTCGCAAGTAGCATTTTGAAAATCTTTGGTCTGATTTCCAAAATCGGAATGGCAAATTGCATTCAAAATTTTTAGCATTCCTATAGAGTAATTCGCTTGTGTTTTGACAGTAGAAATAGACAAAGTTAAATTGACACTGGAAACAAATTGTCTACTGTCAGCTTTGCTTCTGTAGACATTAGTATTCATAATTATATCGTATTCCATTTTAGAGGATATTGAAATGTTATAGATATAAATCATAGTTGGATTAAAGCCGGGAGCAAAGGGCATCTCACATGTCATTCCATGCCATCCATTCTCACACGTGCATGTGTTAGGTGCTGTACACGCACCATGCTGTGTACACGGCATATCACACATCGCTTGGTTGCAAGCATTACCGGTCCAACCAGGATTGCAACTACACGTGTCTGGACGGACACAGTCCCCATGATGACACATGGTACTACAAACTGGCTCGTCACAAAATTGACCTGTGTACCCAGAAGGACATGATGCTGAAAATAAATTTCAAATGATATAGGATGTTACAATTTCGAGTGCTCTGGCAAAACAAATTATCTTGTTAAAAGTAATTAGTCGCTCGCGTGACACAGTGTTTAAAGCGTTTGCTATAGAGTCCCAAAGAAAAGCCATGATCATTACGTTGCGGGTTCAATTCCAACTGTAGGACGTGGTGACCTGTCCTTCGATTAGAACCGTATAACTTGCCCCGTGTCGCAGTAGGTGTTGGCACAAACAAGATCCCTCACTGCATAATGGCCGTAATTGTTGAGTATAGTACAAAATTTGCAGGTGTCCATCGGTAAGTGTAGGCGTCTTTATATAAGTTAAAAATTTTCGAGAGGGGCATTGAACAACAAACAAACAATAAAAGTAATTATGTTACATATACATTTGCACAGCTGTTCAATTATTTTTAACCTTGGGGGTCAATATCAATTGGAAAGCAAAATTTCACATATATGTGTGGACGTTTATATACATGAACAGAAGATTTAATGCGCCAATACTTCTTTACCATATTATAGCAATGGGACGTTGATTCGTTGATAAGGTTTACCCAAAGAATCCTTGATCTCTTACAAACAAAGACAGTTAGCACTGTCTCATCTAGAATTTTCTTGAATTAAATTGCATAGAACAAATTTTGATGAATTAAAGAAAGGTCTGGAAGTTTTGGAATCCTAAGTAGGCTTTATAAATCCATTTAGGGACCCTTTTTCAAAGATTTTTTTCTATCAAACTTGATTTGAAAAAATAAACGGATAGCAAGCAGATATGAACTTACAGAGAGAGCTGGGGTTTCCAGGTTCCTGGTCATCCTTTCTCAGAGATAGACTAAGTGTAATGGCCAAAACAACTACTACACCAAGGACGGCAGCAGCTATCAGTCCAATTACCTTTCTGCTCATTGCCTAGAAAACAACATACAAAACCATTTTGAGGCAAAACTAAACAGTTAATTTTTTTTTTTTACATTTTTACTTAACTTGCTCCTCTCCTTCCATTTTTTACTTGCAAATATCACTATAATATCTCTGACAAACCTGTGGAACATCAGTCTCTGTCTGAATACAAGTAAATTTTAATAAAAATTCTCAGTGTTATACTTAACAAATATTTCTTTGGTTATTGAATTCGCCCTATCAGTTTCTTTGCCTGGGTCTACATACCTTAGATTCGTTCAATTTAAGATTTTTTTGCCATTGTAATGCTTGTTTTGGCCACTTTTTTTCAATTTTCATGAATATGATGAAAATGGTGAAGACCTAGGAGGGGTTTGAAGTCGACGAGTCATACCCGCCATAAGCCCTTTTGTATTGATAAGGTGGTCAAATTCAGTATCAAATAGTAGGCGTATGATTGGTATGAAACAAGTTAGCCATGATACGACCCAGTGATCGGTTATATTTGCTTACAAGGTCATTTAAAGGACCATAGAATTTACACAATGTTTCAAAAGGATGTTAAAATCCCTGTAATATCAACATGATCAAGGTAACGCTTAATATTATGCCTGTGTCTAAAAACTATCATTCTCGGAGCAGGAAGGTGATTGCGGAATATCTTGAAATATATGGCGATAACGAAAGGTATTCAAGATGAAATGTCCATAAAACAATAGAATCTAGAAGCAGAGCAAACACGGGCCTCCAAAACATCTGAGGTGGGATCAGGTGCCATGGAGGAGTGAGCATCCCCTGCCGATCGGTCATTTCATAAAAAAGGGAAGTTGAGGAAGAAAAGTTGAAAGCACTTCGTTTGTCAAACAATTTATTTGTTAGTTGGTAATTTTCTTCTATATACATGTAATCTAAATGTGAAACAGGTGCGGCAGACCCTGTTGTGTCTTTTATTTTAAGTTCACTGGATATGTATCGAATCGATATATGAATAAAAATACAATAAAAATTTATCGTCGATGAAACTAAATGTCGAGTTGGATGCCACCAAAAAGTAGAAGTTTTTGAATAAATTTTGCTTCATATGTATATAAAACAGGTCGGCTAATAAAGAAGCCCAATAAGTGTCCATGGCGATTCCAACACTTTGTTGGCAGACGTTATCTCCAAAGAGTTTTCAGTTTGTGTAGAATCAGATTTTTAGTTATTTTGTTTATAACAAATCACAGGATTTTTTATTGCAAAGAAGGTTGGCAAAAAGCCCACTTTTTAATTAATTGTCTTCATAGACCAATTTTGCTTGTTTTGTTTTTTTTTAAGTGTGATCCTTTGGATTTCAATATTTGTGAAGCATATTTATCGGGAGAAAATTTGAAAATACTTGCGTAAAATTTTTCATATAATACCTTGAGGGCTGTTATCAATACAAATGTATATTTTTGCAAAATAATTAATGGAGACAAGCGTTTCTGAAATAGACTTATTGATTTCTTAAATTTTCAAGGTTAGCAAAATCCAAACGTAATGGGTCAATCTGAAAATGAAGAAGACACCAATTATTTATGTAACTTAATACAGATTTCCTTTATCTTTGTTTGATGTCATACAAGATTGCGATCGTTTTCTTATCATAACATCAATATTCAATTACCTTACAGCTTTAACTACCAAAGAAATGGTTATTTTGAATACAGTAATTTTTATTTTGCTCTGAAATTTATTAGGAGTTTTGTTATTATCAGTAAGAAGTTGTATTTTAATCTTGCTTAAAAAGATTGCTTATTTTTGGATTTATGGTTCAAACGTATTTTGTATCCTTATTAAGAAAACCAGTCAAGGTCGCCTAGTGGTAGGCTAGGTCCTTTGCTTTGGTATCAGTAGGCCCAATTTCGATTCGCCACGCCGCAATTTTACATGCCTGCTCATCCGTGACTGTTCCGCTTTTCTACGATTGAATTTAGCTATAAGCTCTGTTATTTCTTGATGTACGTCTCCAAATGAGTGAAAAATTATATAACGGGACGTAAAACAGCATACAATCAATCGATCAATCAATCCTTTCTAGATACTTTCTTTTGTGATTTTTAAATGGTCACAGTAAGCACTTAACATCAAACGGTTGCCGATGTATACGTAATGGTTATAAGCCGAAAACTGTCAGATATTAGAGAGTTCGAGACGCGTTAGCGCCAAGGAGAGTTAAAATATTTGAAAAAATGGCCAGTTTCTTTATGGCTTAAACTTACTTAAAACTTTCTCCAATGTCGAAAACTCCAATTATAAACTTAATGGACACCTTCAGGTTAATCGATGTCTTTCTGCTTTCATGTCTTTACCTGGCACTATCAAGTAAGTTAAATTTTAACTTACCACTGTTATTTTTCCATCGAATCACTGTTTCATATGGTAAAAATAGGGGTATTTAACTTTATTGACTCTTATTTCTCCGCATAGAAGCATTTTTAACTATGCATGCGTAAAAGCCTGTGCTATAAATGAAAATTCTTAAAAATCAGTTTTGAATATCTTTAATATTCCAAACAACCAAAATGACTTGAGTTACCAAATCGATATTGGATACCGTAACTTCATAAAAATCTTACAAAGAAAGATACATAGTGGGTAGTACATAGTACATTAAATGTTCTACCAAGCCTCTTTAATTACTCCTCGCAAAAATATTTACAGTAGTGAAGGAGAAGATTTAAGAGTACTGTTCAACGATATATTCGAGAAGTGGTTTAAATCAAACTTAAAAATATTCAGCTTAAAAATTCTAAGGACATTTGAAATCATCAAATTTTAACAGAATCAACAGCATAAAGACTTATCACTTTTCAACTTTATATCCAATTACCCACGATACATTAAAGACCAGGCCTTGTGACATCATTGAGAGCTGCTTTTTCAACAAAAATGGATCTTGCAAAGAGATAAGTTCACTTCATGCATAAAATGGCTCTGTCCTTTTATCAATTACCGGTAATTGACTATCTCCCTCCGTCCAACTTCATATGTATATCAAAATGAAGAAGAGACTTAGTGCTTTCATTTTCTATGATATAATTTCATTTTGTGATCTAAGTATTGGAAAACAGGAAAATTCAATATTCTTCAATTTTGCAGAAAGCATACGTATTTCACTACCTTCAACAAAGAATTAAAACATGAGCGCAGCCCACTATTGAAAAATTACATGTTTTTTATCTTAAGAAACAGATCTTTCATCATGTATTCCATATTTTGGATCAGAGGTTGTGTTCTATACTAGTATAACATTTTGAAAACATGCTTCAAGTTTAGGCCATTTTCAAAAGAATTTACAGGATATGGCAAACATGACGCATTTTATGACGTCACAATGCATTGACTAGAGAGAAAATGACTTCATGTTCAATAGATACATGGTCACCAACAGTCCAAGTGATAAATACTGCATTTTCAACCTAAACTGAGCAGTTTTGATTTTTCATTAATTCTCAGGGCCCAAATAGGCCCTAAAAGGCTCTTGCTCTTTACTTACCTTGTCATTTGACAGTTGCAAAATTACATTGCTAAAAACATTAAGATCACACAATTACAATGTACTCTAAAGTTGATATTGAAAAGATTATCGAGTTTCTGATTGAGAATATTTATGTAGTTTTTGGAGACCAGATCTTTAAACAATCTATTGGAATTCCCGTGGGTACCAAATTCACTCCGTTATTAGAAGACCTATTTTTGTATTCATATGAAGCAGAATTTGTTCAAAATCTTCAAAATACTGTGGCCTTCATCTCGATATTTATAAATATCGATGATGCATTGTCAATTAACAATAGTTACTACTATTTCGTTGTTTTATGTCGACACGATATCTTCCGGTGAGCTTAGAACAAAAGATACCATAGAGCCTGACACATCTGTTTCACATTTGGACTTTTACTAGAAAAAGGCGTTACTGGTTATCATACACTTAAGCTTTATGATAAAGGTGATGACTTCAAATTTTCAATCGTCAACCTACCTTACTTACGTAGCGAATGAATATACTTTTTTTTCACCTGCATACTTATATTTATCTCGAAGTTGATTCGATAGGGAAGATCATGTTCTACGTATGAACAATTTGTAAACGAGATAAAAGTTTGACAAACAGGTTGATGAAGCAAGAACATCAGCAGTCTCGTTTTAAGTTTTCATTCCGTACGTTCTATGGTCGAAACAATAACCTTGTCTCCAAACAAATTTATCATTAAAGTGCGGGTCTGGGGTATAAATAGCAGCCAATGAGAAAAATGGAGGAAATTTCAACTTTCTTGCCACTCTTCACTTCGCAGGAGATTTTTTTGAAATTATATCTATACCGTCAATATACACCTTCCGAAAGTTGTTGAGTCATCTAACTAAGTTATCAGATGTGTTTGGGTGATTAAAATACAGTGTAAAAAAATTAATACAGTCTATAATATTCATTTAAAATTCTGAGGCGATCGAAATTTCAAATTTCTTTGGAGTTTGATGGACAGCTGCTGAATGTTTACATTTACACCGGAAATGCTCGTCGCTATTGACGCATGCTAAAATGGCCGCCATATTCTTACCTCAAAAGAAAGACAAAGATACTCCGAAAATAATCCTCAATACTTTTTATTATCCTTTCCTCGAGTAATAAATTAGAATCAAAGCCCGTGATTAGATCATAGAGAGTGTAAACAATTATCACTTTGGGTCAGTCATGCTGTTTCAGTCACTTAGTGAAGCATCACATCGGCGAGATAACAAGGATTATCAGCGTGAACACGTGTCTGTGGCTGCCAGAAGGTTAGACCCAGTAAACAATCAAATAAAAAATGGAAAACAAAATAAAAGAAAATATCACAATTATTAGTCACACTATTAAAAAAGAAATCTTGGACATTTTTTTTTCTTTTAGTTCCAACGATGCCCCATGTATGGCTTATTTTTTGGATTAGGAAACCAATACCTTACAAGTTCTAATACACATTCTGGTAAAATATCTCGACGATGGCACACAGTGTTTCGTAATCTTGGATCGTTGAGTAAAGCAGTTCTTTTCCTAGCTATATATCTCTCATCCAAAAACACACCTCTATGGAAAAGCATAGTCCAAAAGAATTTGTACCTTTCTTTTCTAAGGGAACTGTTCCGTGTGTTTGGTGGCACAGGTTCCGATGCCCACCACATTTGTATATTTCGTTCATCAGTTATGCATGGTTTACATAAACAATTTTGACATTCTTCACAGTCTTCATTTTGCGGGATGTTGTATGTCCTTTCAAAGTTCACGCCCTCCTCCTCATTGTTATCAGTTTCTCCATTCATCTCATCTAAATCCCAGTTATTAAAATTAAAGAATTGTATAATGGCTTCCCTTTGTTCTGAATTTACTCTCAATGAAATAACACTTTTCTCTTCTTGTTCCTCCATTTTGCTAAATTGAGACTGCGTTTTGTTTTGGAGGGAAGTTTT
Source organism: Saccostrea glomerata (assembly GCA_003671525.1). Lineage (NCBI taxonomy): Eukaryota > Metazoa > Mollusca > Bivalvia > Ostreida > Ostreidae > Saccostrea > Saccostrea glomerata. Next base: position 311,991 of record PRKT01000412.1, read on the forward strand.
GCAGGGGAGAGGTCTATTAGGGGACTCAGGATTTCATTTAATTTACTATAATTAAATATAATTCCTTATTTATTGATAAAACTGGAAATTATAAAAGTAGATGACGAATTCAATAAATTATACATATGTATATATTTGGGATACTGCTTGTATTTCTCTCATGCATATGTTTTATGGATGTTCCCCACTGAGCCTTCTTATCCTGCTCTGTATCACAGCTAGGCTGATTTATTGACATTTGGCGGGAGGTCCCTCCATGTGTCTGTGGAAGTTGGTCAATTCCATCTGAAACCTAAACAGGGGTAGTGGGGGCAACCACATTGTTATTATTCTGTCATTAATGTAAATAAAACTATTCCCACAAAATTTATAAAATCTTTTTTTTAATTAGTAAAGTGCTAATAAACTTTAAAACCGTTAATTATTATTCACAAAATTGTCAATGTTTTCTTTATTAGATAACAACTTGTTAAAAAATGGTACAGTCCACTGAAATATGACCCCCTTTAGTATAGATAATGTATCTATATGATATATTAAGATACAAGCAGGAGTAATTCAAAGAATACTAGTAATCGTCATTAACTAAGCTTTATTATCACTGGGAAACTATATCATGGCTGAAAACAAACGAAAGCGTCCTCCAACTTTTAAGTTAGAAATACCAGCTAATGAAGACAAGAAAATTAATATTATGCAAAGTCTTCAGGAAGTCAGGGAAATGTTAGTCAAACAACTGGGTAGACCTGTCAACAATGCCGACATCATTGAAAATTTGCTGTCTACCTGGAAGAAGTCAGTAGCCAATGACGATCATCCCAAAACACCTGGAACTTATATTAATGTTAAGAAAAGTCAGGTGAACCAGGACTTCTTTGTGACATCGCTGCCTTCTGTGAAAAAACTCATGGATGTAGCTGCTGTACATGGGAAACATTGTGGAGGAAAATTGGAGGTAAAAAAGGCAACAAAACGGGGACATGTCACTTCTTTGAAACTGTGTTGTTCGAGAACCGATCGTCCTAAACACAGGTATATTTGGGCATCTTCACCATACCTTCCGAACGGAAAGTATCTTATCAATGAAAGAATTAATCATGCTTTCTTGTGTAGTGGTATGCTGCCATCCTGTTATTCTAGATTTTGCAGAGAAGCAGGAATCGGTGTTCTTTCTGTAGAAAAACGGAATTCGTTTTTTAAAATGTACAAGACATTTGTCCAGCAAGAGTACGAAGACTCTATTCACACCGCTTTACTAGAGGAAGTGGGACTATATGACAATTTAGACGGAATTGACATCATAACTGACGCACGGCATGGGTGGCGGAAAAATGCCCAGGACACCAGTGTGGTGGCAATAGGAGAAAAAACGCATAAAGTTCTCAACTGTGTGCATGTTGCGACCACTGATGATCCAGTTACCCAGAGACATGAAAAAATTGGAACTGAAAAAATTTACGAGGATCTTGACAGCAAACAAGTTTCTGTCAACGTCCACACGCATGACAGAAATATGTCAATTAACAAACTAGTTAGGGAACGTGAAAATGGATTTACCTGCAACCAAAACGACATTTGGCATGGCATAAAAAATATTAAGAAGGCCATGTCAACCATTTCAAGTGGACCACGGTACAGAGAAGGTAAAACGTGGTCCGAGGAGCTTTACGACAAACCGGATGCCGTTTCTACACATTTCTACTGGGCCATCAAACACTGTGGTGGAGACTCAGGTACGCTCAGAGAAATGTTGGACAACATCTTAGATCACTACAAAAACAACCATGAAAGATGTCATTCTTCCTCAAGATGTAAAGTGGATCCAAACTACGAATCTTCCCGAGTGGTGATTCAAAACCCTGTTGCAGAAAAACTATTAAAAGGTGTTATTATCAATTCAGTGATCTATAAAAATCCGGATGATTTTCGATTAGGACGTGATACTTATTTTGTTGAGAGTTTTAATAACACTTTAAATATATATGAGGATAAAAGAATTGCTTTCGGTAGTGAACAGTATAAAGTGCGAGCATTTCTTGGTACGTGTCACTGGAATGAAAATGTGGGTAGAGACATTACTTCTATCACTTACAAGCGTAATCCTAAAACCCCACGTAAGCAACTTGGAAAAAAGAACTATAAAAAACAAAAATTTCAGTTCAGGAAAAACATTTGGTGGCGTTATATAAAACATGTTTTTTCTAAACGTAGAAATAATTAAAATATCTATGTATTTGCACAATCTTTGTTGTCTTATTTTAAGCACGTGTAAGTGGCAAGCTGCTATCTATTAATAGCATAACTCTGCAGTCTTATCAGATGGGAGGTGTGGCCAGCTCCCTAATATGCTTAATTGCTGTCCGTGTGGATATTTATCTAGGTCAGATCCGGCCTTTAAGTCGAGTGCTGAATGAGTTGTTTCATACTGACTGTTAGACCATAATCTACACACTGAATTGACGACGCTTTTTTCCGTTATTTCTCGATCATGACAAGGTGCACACGGCAGATGTGACCGGTCGGCAGGGGATGCTCACTTCTCCATGGCACCTAATACTACCTCTGATGTTTTGGAGGTCCGTGTTTGCTCCGCTCCTATTTTGTATTGTTTAATGGACTTTTGAGCTCGGATACTGTTCGTTATCTCCAAATATTTCATTTTAGTTTAATTACTAGTTATCAGTCCCCAATTAATGAAACGAAGAGACTGGGTTATTTCATTCTTTCTGTCAGCCCATCTCTCCATTTGTAAGTCGGTCCAATTTGGGTTTCTGCACCTTAATTTTCTAAATGCTTCTAGATATTGAGATAATTTTAGTATGTATGTTATATTCAAAATTGAATGTCGTGTAGCTTCAATGCTTTTGACGGAAATTGTGGCATTTTCAATATAAAAAAAAACATTTTGCAAATATTTCAACAGTTAAAGATGATTTAATCTGATTTGTGTAGTTTACCTTGATGAGTTATAAATAAAGTTGCAATTCATTTGGCCTATTTGCATAATTTTGAATGAATTTGGCACTTTCAACTTTTACCAGATTGCACTCGCCGATAACTCAGAACTCACAGAATGCTTCTTATCTTTCGTTCAATTTTTTATATATTATTATTGATGACATTATTTTTATATGTTTTTTATATAGTTAAAAGGTTGTAAAATTGAATTATTACTAATTTGTAAAGCAAATAATTCATGAGTAAGATTTTTTTAATACTAAATTCAATAATGTTTCAGTATTGTCGAAATAAAGCTTTACCTTCATCGTGCAAATGAATCCAATCTCCTACTGTGCCACTCTGCAAATTCTTACAGTGACATAACCCAGGGTCTGCTCTCCTTACAATGCCCAATGTCATACGGTCCACCCTTTAATAACAAGGGTTTTTTGTGGGCGTTTCATATGCAAATCAACAAATCCGAATAACTACAAAAGTTAAAAATTATATTTTGTAACAAAAAGCGTTAAAACGTTAAAATGAAAATTTAGGGTTAAGTGAGATTCTAAAATAAAAAGTTTTCTCCTGCCTGAAAACGAAATGAAATCATTCAAAAAACAGATGAGTCCGGGGCAAGCTTGTTTTGGATGCTTTCTCTTGACATAAGGATATATTTTCAAAATCAATAGACCGTATAAACCGAGGTCCTGATTCGCTGTTGGTGCTGGCACGAAAAAGATCCCTCGCTGCTCAATGGTCCAGAATGCCGCGAATCGGACAAAATTTGCAGCTCTCCACCGGCAAGTGGTGGCGTCTCCATATGAGTGAAAAATTCTCGAGAGGGACGTTTAACAATATATACAATCAAGAAATCAATCAAAATCATTAGCACCAAACCTTGTGATTTTTAAACACAGTCTTACAACAAACTAAAAGCAATGCATAGTGACATCAAAGACGACTGATTCCTAAAAAAATGGAACTCATAAAACTTTGTCGTGATCATCAACAAACTAGTTTGTCAAAAAATGACTACTCTACACATTAGAACTCTAATTATATCTCAAAAGATTCCCAGTTTCTTATTGACAATCTTTTTGTGGTCTACAAACAATCTATTAGATTCATCTATTATACCAAGGAAGAAAGATGTAATTATTTGCTTTTATCATAAATCAGATGGTTTGGTGTTATACAAATCAAAATTTATGTATACTATTAATTACAATCAAAGGACGCATGAACAACCCTGAACATGATTTAAGGGTGCTGTGTTAGCTTTCAAAATATATCCTTCGCTCATTTTTTCTTCTTTAAAATGTCTAAATCCTTGTGCTTATTAAGTCCAGGTACCATAGAATTTTAGCTATCCATTCCAATTTTCGAAAAAGTATTCAGAACCGGGCTCATTTTCATGTACTTTAAGATCTTATTTACAGCTAGCAGGAATAGTTCCCAACCTGAAACCAAGAATCACAAAAGAAAAGAATCAAATGTCTTCAGGTTTTTAAACATGTTTGTTGGCATTTAAATATGAAAGAATTCAAGGAAAATAAAATGAAAAAAAGATGAACGAAAAACCAGGTCGGATAAGTACATATATTTTCCGAAAACTCTAAAGCAGACTTTTTACGAGTACATGTTACTTTGTGCTTTGTTTTACAAGCTAAAGCATTAGGTTTTTTTTTCAAAAATAAGTTTGATTAATCAAATATCAATATAAACCCTATATGATAATTTCTAAAATATAGAATGCTTACCTTGCAGGACTTAAATCATTAGGTTTCCCATTTTCGTGTAATTTTTCTTCAAATTTCTGTAAAATTAGACATTGTTTACGGTTAATATAGAAACTAAGTATCAACAAAAAGGTTTTTTAATTAATACACATGTCCATGTATAGACAATTAAATTGGAAAGCCATATCTACCTAAACCAAATTTAGTTTCGTGCACTTCAAATTTAAAAATAAATGAAAATAAATGTAAATGAGATTTCTTTTCATGAGAAATATAAACATGGAGATAACGAATAATAAACACTCAAAATTTCATCAAACAATACAATTTTTAGCAGAGCAAATATAGAGAAGAGCGATTAAGTGCCATTGAGGAGTGAGCGTCCCCTTCCAACCGTTCATGTACGCTGTGTGTTCCTCGTCTTGATTGGAAAATAACGGAAAATCCGTGGTCAAGTGTGTATATAATGGCCTAACAAATAGTATCTGTCAGCATTAGAGTTATTCATTGTTTATACTTGATGACAAGGACATTCTATCCACCACAGAACTTACAAAATGATGACTTTAAAAGAGACTGCATATCTTTATTAGATCATCTTGTCTATTTATAACTTGCCTTATTTTGGAAATATTAATGGCACCTGATCCCACCTCAGATGTTTCGGTCCGTGTTTGCTCTGCTCCTGTTTCAATTGTATTGTTTTATGGATTTTGATGTTGAATACTGTTCTTTATCTCCATATCCTTTATTTGAAGAGCATATGTTCTTGTGTAGCGAATCAACTGAGAGAAATGAACCCCGTCGAAGGTGATGAAGGTATATTGCTGCCTAAATTAGGGGAGTTTATATTTGAAAAGTTAAAGTCTTCACGCTAATCATATAGTTTTCTTGGTCTGCAAATAACGGGGTGCAGCCATTGGTACCCATGGATTATTATTATTATTATTTATTTATTTATTTTTTTTTTTTTTTTTTATAGATTTTTGGAAGACCTGATCTCACGAAACCACATAGATATTGTCAATCAAAAATCGTTTGATTAACTTCAGAGTTCTTGTATGTACAATCAGATTTCTTTTTTAACAAAATGATTTTGCAAATGACCAGGTAAGTAAATTCTGGACTTTAATTTATCGAGGGGAATGGTTGTATATGATGTTGAAAAGTCGTAAGTTTTTATGCTGTTGGTTTTGGTAAAATTTTGATTTCAAATGTTCCAAATGTTCCTTGGAATTCTTACGCATCTGATTTACCCCATTTCTCAAATATATTGTTGCACGGTGCTCTTAAACTGTCATCTTCACTACGGTTAAAATTTTAGCGAGGAGTAAAGACAGAGGTTTGATAGAACATTTACTGGAACTCGGTATGTGTCTTTCTTTAATTGCAACTGTGTAAGGATTTTTGTGAAGTTTCGGAATCCAATAAAGATATTGTAATTCAAATTTATTTTGTTTGATGCGAATATTAATAAGATTGAAATCTGACATATGATTCGGAAAATATTCCTGTTTGAAAGAGAGCTATGTGTATACCAGTAAGTTGGATTGCCACTTGCATTTGTAGAATTTTATCCCAATCCCTCTAAAATACAATTAAGATATGAGCCTTACATAGACAATATATTTACAAGCTTTCTCAGTAGGGGCCAGTACATACAGATCTTATTTAATTATTTTTTTTACTTCTGAATTATTGAACAATGAAGGATAGTTGGGTTTCATTTTGCCCTCATTTTGCTTTATATGAGATTTTGAATTCAAATATTCACAATTAAATTATTAAATATCAATACCGGTAGTTACTTGGCACATGAGTCTTTAAGGTACAAAAATAAAACATGAGAACGGTGCTCAATTACCATGTTTACAAAGTAATGACCCTGTTAACATTTATAATTACAGCCGGAAAGAAAGGTTCCGAAACTGAAACTTTACATAGCAAAAGAAAAGAATCAAAAGCAATAATGCTTTAATGTCATCTTCGGTTAAAAATGAATACTAAGAAACTAAAATGAAAGAAGAAATTCCAAGAACTGGGTCAATTGCTTGAACTAATCGGGTACAATATAGCTAATTGGGTACAAATTTAATAAAATTTAATATAATTATATCTAATTACATGTATTTTTAATTTACATTTTGTTAAATATAAATAAATGCAATAGTTTTGCTGAAATTAACTTTGCGTATCATTCTTACAATTGTAATAAATCAAAAAAAAAGTTTTGCATATTCTTGTATTATTGTATGAAATAAAACGTTTATTTTATAGTTATTACATACTGTCCACTGTTCTGACGCCAGCAGTCTATTCCAAACCAATCATAGAATTCGGAACACTTCATCCACTTAACTACATATGAACATTATGCATAAAAGTATTTTTTAAAGATTAATCAATTAATAATATTCTGGACAAAAGGAAAATATTTCATTTGATTTCTTCTGCATGTAGACGAGATGGACCAAAATTATATTTTTAGGTGTTTTAAAGTGAATGATTTTTTTTTTGTTAGCCTTATCCACTTTATTGGATTTGAAGAAAAGAAATGATTGCAACATCCTAACAATAAATAACAAAAGACCCCGGTATGGATCATCATCGCCAGACCAGACAATAGGAACGCGCGGAGGAACAGACTCAGCGCCGTAAGGCTCAATGTGTAAATAATGTAAAAAAATTATCATTAAATGTATGTGGGATAAAAAACAGACTGAATTATAAGGAATTTACAGATTTCATCTCAAAATATGATATAATTGGTTTCACAGAAACTAAAACAGATAATTCTGATAACATACAAATACAAATACCTGGATTTGTTACTTATATGAAAAAAAGTAAACTTTCCAATACCCAATCTAAGGGGATTATTGTAGCTATTAAAGATACTGTTGTGAAATATGTTAGCATGATAAATACCGATTGTAAATATGTCATGTGGTTCAAGATAAACAAAATTTTAATCAATACTACCAAAGATATAATATATACCTCCGGAAGGAAGTAGATATTCTTCCCCTGATTGTTTTATAGAAATTGAAGAAAAGTTTCTTATCTTTAATAAAGATTCAAATTATTTTTGTATGCTTAGTGACTTTTATGCTAGAGTAGGTAATATGAATGATTTTTTCACTGCTGACGAATTTGTATTGAACCAAAACAATTTTAATGAGAACATGTATACTGATATTTTAACAAGATCCATGATTTTTGAAAAATGTAATATATCATTAGAAAGAACTGTTAAAGACACCACGGTAAATAACTATGGACATAAATTGATTGATTTTTGTAGGAATAATGAAATGTATATTGTAAATAGCCGTGTAGGCAACGACAAATTTAAAGGAGACTTAAGTTGTAAAAGTAACAGCGCTGTAGATTATGTTTTAGCCAGTGTGCAGATTTTTTATTTGTTCATCGATTTTGATATTGTCGAATTATTCTGATGTACATAATGCCTTATCAGAATCTTTATCTAGTTGTAAGAGTGTTATTTTAAATGGCACGGGTGTAAATCACTCAGTTGTAAAATTATGGTGTCCTAACAAATCAGCGGAGTTCTGTTGTAATATTGAAACACTTGCTGTAAATAATATTGAAAGTAAGCTTGATGAATTAGGCGGTGATAATACTCATGTAACAAAGGAAAAGATCAACCTTGTTACACGCGATATATGTGACGGGTTCTTTAGTGCAGCAAAAGAAACATTTGGATATCACAAAGATAGAAGGGCTGGGGTTGTTTATAATTGTAATAAACAATGGTTTAATCGGGACAGTAGAAACGCTAGAAAAAAGTTTTATCTCGCTAAACGTATGTATAATCGAAATAAATCGACCGAAAACAAGTGTAATTTGAATGTTATGAGTAAAATGTATAAGAAAACAACGGATGAGAACATCAAAAATGATAGAAAGAATATTGCCAAAAAACTCAAAGACTTGCTTCTACAAATCCCAAAGATTATTGGAAAATATTGAATAGATCTGATAAAATGTAATGTTGCTCCTGATAACTTAGATGAACAGGAAAATGTAACGAATTTCTCAAATGATTTCTCAGTTGATATCCTGAATTGTGCTATCAGTGATGAAGAAATACTGAAAAGTGTTAAAAAGCTTAAAAATAACAAAGCATGTGGTTTTGACAAAGTGTTTAATGAACATATAACTTCAACAGTTACTATATTTCTACCCGTTTACAGAAAACTGGTCAATTTAATATTTGACTCAGGTACCGTACCGGATGAATGGTTGATTGGCATTGTTAAACCTATATATAAAAATAAAGGTGACCCAACACAACCAGAAAATTATCGACCCATAACATTATTGAGCTGTTTAGGAAAATTATTTACAAGTATTTTATGCACACGATTAGAAACATTTGCTGAAGATTTAAATTTAATTAATGAGAGTCAAACAGGGTTTAGAAAAGGGTACTCAACCTTAGATCATATAGTTACCTTACAGTTTTTATGTCAGATTTTTTTTTCAAAGAAAGAAGAAACTTTTCTGCGCATTTATTGACTTTAAACAATCTTTTGATACGGTTTGGAGATTTGGATTGTAGCATAAGCTTTTAAAGAATGGAGTCAGTGGCAAATGTATCAACTTCATCAAAAATATGTATATTGGAATTAAATCTATGATAAATTTGAATGGTACAACCACAGATTATATATAAATTACCTGGAAGAGATTCTCTCTGACAGAGGTATTATTGGTCTACAAAGTATAACTGATGTTATTGAAGAAGAATTATATGTGTATCTTAAGCTTTTCATTTTGTTATATGCAGACGATACTGTCATCATGACTGAAACAGATGTAGATTAGCAAATGGCTCTAGATGATTTTTATTTGTATTGTTCACAATGGAAACTCAATGTTAATGTTAGTAAGACAAGAATTCAAGTGTTTTCTAAAGCACCAATGTCAAAAAGGTATTTTATTACAATAATAATGCAGTTGAAAACGTAAAAGAATTTAAGTATCTTGGGATAATATTTTCACGCCCAGGCTCATTTTGTAAGGCCAAAAAACATTTATGTGAACAAGCACTGAAAGTAATGTATGGTGTAATAAGGAAGATAAGACAATTTAACTTACCAACTGAATGTCAGTTAGATCTTTTTGATAAAGTTGTTTTTCCAATTTTGACTCATGGCTATGAAATTAGGGTTAGGAAAACGTTGACATCATTGAACTTGTACATTTAAAATTTTTAATACATATTTTCCATCTAAAGAGTAGTACGCCCTCGTATATTGTGTATGGGCGAATCCCATTGTATATTATTATTTTTACAAGAATGATCTCCAACTGGTTAAAATTGCTTACACCGATTTCTTCAGAAAACAAAATAGACAGTGTTTTGTATAAAAATCTATGTTCTCAATATTTTCAAGGAGGTCCAAAAAAACCCATGGGTAGATTTCATTTATAAAATTTTAACCTCTTGTGGGTTCTCTAACATTTGGTATGAACAAAGTTCCATTGACAGAAATTGGATACTTGCAGCAGTGAAGCAAAGATTAAGAGATCAGTTTATTCAAAAATGGCATTATAATATCAATAATTCATCAAAAGGTCAAATTTACAAAATTTTTAAGAATGATTTTGGATTTGAAAAACATCTAAGTATTTTATCAATTGTAAACTCCAAAAAATATTGATAAAATTTAGAACCTCAGACCACCACCCCCCAATTGAAACTGGTAGATGGTCAAATATTCCATTAGATGAAAGAGTTTGTAAATTGTATAATACAAGGCGAACAGCAGACGAATTTCATTTCATTTTAGAATGTAAAACATTGAATAGTATCAGAAAGAATCTTTTAAAACCCAGAAACTGTAAAACGCCAAATACACTTAAGTTTTGTGAAATTATGTCATCGACTTTAAAATCTTTAAAAAACCTTTGTATAGTATTATCTAAAATAAAGACACCGTCTGACCTCCACAATTTAAATGTTACCATACTCTCTGTTTTTTTTAAATTCTTTTTTCATTGTATGTTTATTGCTATACTTTGCACATATGTTATGCGTCTCATTTATGCTATTGTATCATAATTAGATTTATTATTTTTCTTACAATTATGACGACTAACTTACATATCAGAGAGGTTTAGCAAACCAACGTGTACGCGTACGTGTACGTGTAGCACCAAAAATCTGTGCATTACGTCATCACTTTCGCTAATGACGAATTTCTACACGTATCTTCTTACGCAAATTACGTGTACATTGCCAAGTACACGTAATTTAAACTTGTAGCTTATAATTCTTTCACTAATGTTTATTTTTCAAGAAGTGTGCGTTTTTCTGAAACCTGAATATTTAATGCAAATACTGATATAAGAACTGAACGTCAGTAATTGAAAAATGTTAATAGGGAGTTAAAATTACAACATCTAGATTTTCGAAAAAGACTTTGACCGATTAAAAATATAAGAACTCTGTACAATCTTTTTCTCATAAGTACATGCATATATTTATGTAGAACGGTGATATACGTATTAAAATTATTGCTTTTGCGGATGATTTTTAAATGTAAACCACTTTTACATGTAAAAACTTACAAGTACAAGTACAGGTTATACTTTGCTAAACAAGACAAAAATGTTAAAGTGTACGTGTAATTCTAACTTGTAGTTTACACGTACATGTACACGTACAAGTGAGCTTGCTAAACCTCTCTATTGTACCTCATGTGCCACTGATGTTTGTGTGAGTGAAATAAATGAACTTGAACTTGAACCTGATAAGTACAAAATTATATTAATGATAATTGTAATACTTCTTGAATTCTTTGGGGGGTGGGTGGTTTAGAGACATCTTTCAATATCAATACAGATAACCTTTCTTCCATTCCTAAGCTATGATACAGACTTTAGCAATTAAAAAGTTATTTTACCTGGACAAAGTCCCTCTTTACACATTTACTTAATAAAGAATAATCAAAGAAAAATGATATAGCAGGGATATTTAAACATATGAATTATGATTAATTATAAATTTTGAAATATTTAACGACTTATTACCGGGAAAAAATAATTAACAAAAGCGTAAGCAATACATAGTTATGTGGGTTGTTCGAGAGTTGGTGACGCAAATTAACTGTAGAGTTTATACTAAATTGAGAGAATAATCTTGTTTAGTATTATCAGGAATTGGGTCTAGTTTACGTTCATTCTGGTGAAGTCATTCAGTTTATTAATACCATTAGGGCGGAATGACTTCAATCTGTGCATCCAGAACTTTTCTTTGCTTTTTCTCTGAGCATCTGTCCATCTTGGGTTATGGTCAATCACCACTACTGTCATGTCCTCCCATTTGTGACCCTCAAGGTTGAAATGTTCCCCAACGGGTTCATTGAGTTTTTTGGTCCTAATGGTCAATTATGTAAATCGCACTTCACCCGAGTATACCCGATAGACCGGACGCATTTCATAGCGGTCCGGATTTCTTTCTTTATTAGTGCTCTAAAAAATTTCCAATTCAACATGTAATTAAGTATGTAAATATTTAGTTTTTAGTAGTTTAGTAGTAGTGCTAGTTGTTTTTGTTTCTCTTTTTCCTTTGTTCTTATGACTTTTTAACTTTTCTTTGTCCTGAGGAAGGGACAGGGCGTCCCGAAAATTTGACAATTTTTATTGTTCGTGTCGTTGGTCATTTTAAGTGCTTTATGTAATGGTTATAAGCCGAAAACTGTCCATTATGTCAGATATTAGACGACCCGAGGCGCGTTAGCGCCGAGGAGAGTCTAATATCTGACATAATGGTCAGTTTGAGGCTTATAACTTACTTAAAACATTTCACCATTGTCGAACACTTCCATTGTTAACTTATTGGACAGTCACAGGTAAGGTCTCGTTCTGCTTGGATGACTACCTGGCACTGTTCATCAAGTTAGGCCAAAGAAAACCAGTTTTGGTTTTTCTTCTGTCTTT
>PRKT01000412.1:326920-368022 GCA_003671525.1 Saccostrea glomerata
ATTATTTATAAAGCACATTTTACAACAACTCTTAAACTAACATAACTGCCCTAAGTGAAGAAATATTAATATAGAAAGCACAAAGAAATTCACTTTTACATGGATACCCACTTCCGCCCCAGCCCGGGGTTGAACTCTCGACCTTCGGAATCTGTCTCCTAGCATATATATATATTTATATTTATATATATATATATATATAAAGCACTAAAAAACCTACAAACAACACTGTATATCCCAAATGTCGGATCTACCAAGTAGATACAAGGTCACGGATGGAAATTTATATAAAGCACAAAAAAATGACCAACGACATGAACAATAAAAATTGTCAAATTTTCGGGACGCCATGTAATTTCCTCAGGACAAAGAAAAAAGTTAAAAAGTCATAAGAACAAAGGAAAAAGAGAAACAAAAACATCTAGCACTTCTACTTAACTATTAAACACAAGTGCGTTGATTTATTCTAAATTTAAAGCACTTTGATTGATTGATTGTATGTCATTTAACGTACCTCTCGAGAATTTTTCACTCATATGGAGACGCAACCATTTGCCGGTTGAGAGCTACAAATTTTGTCCTATACTCGGCACTCAGGGCCATTGAGCAGTGAGGGTTCTTTTCCGTGCCAGCACCTACTGCGACACGGGACCTCGGTTTATACGGTCTCATCTGAAGGATCGGTCTCCACGTCCCACAATGGGATTCAAATACGCACTTTGAAAATTTTTGCAAAATGCGTAATTTTTTCACAGTACGTTGCCACATACCTCATTATCAATAATAAGTTTGCAGTTAAGTAGAGCAAACTTTATATTGGATATCCAAGCTTTCCAGTCAATAAATATATACAAGTATAATATCACATAATTATGGACTCTTTTGGTGTTGAATATGGTTTGTGTTATTCTCCAGAAAAATATCGAAAAAAATCTGCCATTAATTTTTCTCTAATTCATAATTTTCTCCCCTTGGAAAAGGGCATGGCCCTTCATTTGAACAAACTTGAAATCCCTTTACCCATGGATACTTTGTAGCAAGTTTGGTCGAAATTGGCCCAGTGGTTCTTAAGAAGAAGATGAAAATGTGAAAAGTTAACGAAAACGACGACAACAGACAAATTTTGATCAGAAAAGCTCACTTAAGCGTTCGGCTCAGGTGAGCTAATCAAAGTACTCAGAAGTACAGAGAGCCGGGCTCATTTACAGAGTAGAATGGATTTCTTACATGAATCACGTTTATATTCTGATGAAAGAATTATTTTAAAACTATTACTATAAATGATAAGACACTGACAGTGAGTTTTTCAATCCTAATACCACGGTCCGATTTTGTCAGAATCAGAATTAATCTGGTACCGCAGCTAAATGTAAACAAACAGGCCAGTCTGGTTCCCTCTCCTGCTTTACCTCGTATGTGTAGAGAACTACTGATTATCAAAAATCCTTACGCTAATGAACAATGTTCTTTGACTTATGAAGTTTTCAAAGTCATTCTACTAATGTTTATTTTATATAGATAAAACTTCGTTTTATTTTTGTTGCTTTATTTAGCGTTTGTATTATCTCAAACGCGGTTGAGAGTAAGAACTATATTTTTGCACGTAACTTTAAAATGGCGACTATTGGGTCAACATCCTGCCTTGAACAGGATCCCATAAGCCGGCAATTGCTCTTTGAGCAATAAGCCCGGCTAAAAACTGCAAGAAAAAAGTGGGGAAACCTGAAATGGACATCTTGAAGGGGGGCAGGGAGGGCAACCGAGAAGAAGCATAAACAAAGTTTTATATGAAATATGAAAGGATTACGAAAAGCATGAAATATGTGGAGATAACGAACAGTATTCGAGCTTCAAACTCCATCAATTATTACAAAATAGGAGCAGAGCACATACGGACCTCCAAAACATCAGAGGTGGGATTAGGTGCCATGGAGGAGTGAGCATCTCCTGCAGTCCGGTGACACGCGCCATGTGCTCATTGTCATGATCGGGAAATAAGGGAAAAATCCGTGGAAAACTCAGTGTGTAAATAATGCCCTAACAACCAGTATAAAAAAATCAGTCAGCATTTGACTAATGCTAAATATATTAGCTGACAAGGTCATTGTATCGATCATAGAAGTTACAAAATGATGACTTTCGAAAAATATGATTGCTGATATTCTTGCTTCATCAATTTGTATGTCAAAAACTTAAATCGTTTTAGAAATTGTTCGTGCGTAGAACATACTCTACCGTATCGAATCAACTGAGAGATATAAACTCCGTATGTAGATGACTTTGGTATATTGCTGCATAAGTAAGGGACGTTGACGATAGAAAAGTCAGTCATCACGATTATAATAAAGTTTTGTTGTGAGATAACTGAAGGCTGTGGGTGTATATTATTATCATTGTGCAGTTACAAGTTTGGTTTATATTATTATCCTTATACAGTTACAGACTGGGTCTTTATTATTATCGCTTACAGTTACAGGCTGGTTGTATATCATT
This sequence comes from Saccostrea glomerata, assembly GCA_003671525.1. Taxonomy (NCBI): domain Eukaryota; kingdom Metazoa; phylum Mollusca; class Bivalvia; order Ostreida; family Ostreidae; genus Saccostrea; species Saccostrea glomerata. Next base: position 329,414 of record PRKT01000412.1, read on the forward strand.
ATCGTTTAACAGTTACACAGACTAGGTGTTTATACAGTAATTATAATTTTTCACTTACAGGCTGGGTGTACGAAGAAGACCCTGACACTCAGACCAGGAGATGGGTTCGTACACCGGATGGGGATCCCATTTTTGACGTCTCACGTGATTAAAAAATAAGAGGATACTATAGCATTCCTATTTAAAATATTTAACAATGCATAAGATAATGTATTTCTTGTTCTGGCCTATTAAATATCTATAAAAGTATGCTTTAGTGTTGTTATTTTTTTTTAATTTCTATAAAAATGCTAATACCTTGCTATTTGAGTATTACATTTCTGACATAGTGATTAAATAGCTGAGAGGTGTCTGAAAGATGTTGCTATATATGACAAAATTCCTTCATTATTTATTATGACCTATACATGTACACTGTACAACTAAATAAATCAATCTAGGGGTTTCAACGTAGTTCATGTAGCAAACTTAATTGAAAATATATTCATCTTAAGCTATAACTAACTTTGTAATTGTTATTTATTTATATTTATTTTTTATTTATATTATTTATGTATTGAAGTACTTTTATTGTGTAAGATAATATGTGCCTGTTTCGGATTTAGCGACTTTAAAAATCGTATTCAACTTGAAAAATATAAAAAAAAAAGTGTACACTTTTTACCATGTCCATAATTAACTTCATCCTGTAACCAACCTAAATAATGTAGTCTTTACATTTCTTTTGGACTTTAAATCCAATGATTGAGAAACTTTAATCGAAAAATTAAAAAAAGCATACATACTATTACATTTATTCAGCTTAATTATACAATCACGACTAAAGTCGTAATATGCAAGATGCTAAAATAAAAATGGTATATATGTATGCTAGTAATTTGTCCTTAACTGCTCCCTAGACATCCAGTTAGGTGAAATCGTGTAAAATACCACCAAGAAGTGTATACATTTAACGTTAACATCTCACCATTTAAAGAAACGTAACCCCTACTCAATGAATCGAAAACATCTTATGAAAAATGAAAACACTTGTGTGTGCATACTGCATACTCTCACTGAAAACATAAATGCAAGGTAAAGATAAAAAAAAATGGAGACTAATAATGAATATCTTTATCAAAGTTACTTTTTTTCTGTATCAATCCAAATTCCTTAAAAATTTTGATGCACGATTCACTGCTCTCCCCAATCCAGAGGTTTTCGTCACCATCAATGCTGAGAACGAAGGAGTCTTTCAAACTGCAGTTGATGTAGCATAAGAACTTCCCGTTCCTGTCAACCACGTTGAACAATTATGGTCGCAATCAACAACAAGAATACAACAAAAGTTGTCATTATCTATTCATTGTGGAAAGAATTCTTTGTAGCTGCGAGAGAGACTTCCGGTGTAACGAAATCGGAATTATCCGGATTTCTTGGTCACGACGACAACCGAGGCGTTCCAGTCAGAAACACAAATGTCCCCGTTTCCATTTTCGGTGACATACTTGTTGTTCCGGCCTACAGAAAACAGTGCCTTATAATTATCATCAAATTGAATTTTTTTTTTCAATTTGCCTTCAGAAATCTTGCCAATCTTGGCCTCTGAGAAGTCGTTTCGTCGCATGCAGACCATCAAGTCGTCCTCTGTGTTGAAGCAAAGACCAAATAGAATCCAGCCAGTCAATTCTATCATCTTCTCGACAACTAGTAATTCAACACATTCATCCGTGATGTGTGAAAAAGCAACATCGCCGTTTTTGTTTACCGCAGTGTCTTTCTGACTACTTCCCGAAATCGCCGCTATGGACTTCAGCAAAGTGCCATGTTTGTCATACTGCTTGAGGTTTTCATCATCTCTATAAACCCACACCCCCTTTGTTGCTTTACAACAAATTCCTTTTAATTTTCCCCTGTTGGTTTTTATAGTAGCTAAAGGTTCTGGTCCTTCCAGTAACATGCGGGCCGCTACTGCCGATACCCCACAGGTTTTGCTAATCGCAAATTCTGGTAAAGTTGTTCTATTGGAGGGTAAAGTTGTTCTATTGGAGGGTTTGAGTGTAAAAAGCTGGCTAATAATCTGTTCTTCCGAAACATCTGAGGGCATTATTTTTCGCGGTAGGATGACTTTTCTACTAGGAACAAGTCGCAATTCCTCGACCATAAATTCGTACTGTTATCTTTCAAAAGTTTCTCGTTTCCCGGAATGCAGTTCTCCACACGCTTTAAAATTGCTTGCATTTCTTCAATACTATGCTGCATGTGTTTCTTGTCCTTTCTAACCATGACATCCAAATCCTTTCTGAATTGTTTATCCTTACATCAACTTTCTCATGCCAAGTTTTCCTCAACTCCTCTAGAGTATCTGCTTCTTTTTACTGTGATCTGCATACTCAAAAAAAATTTCTATCATTTTCTTCACAACATTTTCGTATTCATTTTTGAAGTGCCTTAATTCCAGTAAGTAGCTTTGGACGGCGCTTTGAGTTGTTGAGGTGATTTTGGACAAGTTTACACTTCTGTGTCCCTCATGGTTTCCCAAAAGACACTGAAAGCAAATAGGAACTGTGCAATCTTGACAGTACAGGACATTTTCTTGAGAATGATCAGTACATTTGTCTGGAGAGATTGTGGCTTGTATGGCTCAATTTCATGCTTCAATGCTTCATTTTCTAAATGTTCGTTTCTACAATCTCTGCAAAAGTTAAGACCACAACTTCTACATTGAACAGCGACCACATTTGTGCATTGACTACAACGAACTGCATCTTGGACCATTTTTTCTGCCTTTTCATCACTCATCGTTCACTTGTAACTGTAAAAAAATTGCTTTAACATATCGCTCTTTTATTTATATTTATACTATTGAATAGCTTTTCAAGTGATCGCCCTTTGAAATTTAAGATCCATTCTCTGTACTGAATATACCTGGTATATTAGATCAATGACAAGGAAGTCAAGGAATTTTTTCATACTTTTAAATATATGTTTTAATGCGCAAACATAGTACAGTAAACAAGCCTGTTATTAGCAAACATACTGCATGTTGTATTCATGCCTTTAACTCAAATGCTGACTTGTGTCTTTCCTACTGTTTGGCTATTTAATACTAGTATTTATATACTGAATATTGTCGACGGATCTTCTCGTTATTTCTCAATCCTGACAAGGAGCACACAGTGGGTGTCGACATGCTTTTCTGTGAATTAAGTCGATATATCTATGAATCGACCTAATCAAAAGGCTATATTTAAACATCGACGACGTATTGCCAATTGTCAAAAAATCAAATCACTACTAACTTTCAAATACATGTAGTTTCATAGAAATGGAAATATATTTTCAATATTTCATAAAATACCTGAGGGAGTATAACATGTTAAAATTGTACACCTGCCGCTTATACATGATCTGCATCTGCATTATGCTGGCATATATTCAATATATGCAGGAGAAAACACTTATATTACACATGTTAAATCCATTTGCTTCTTTAATTAAGCATAAAAAATTAGCTTATACGTACGTTATAATAGTTGTAGAATTCCAAGCTACTGCACAGAGTTATGTGGACGATATTCAATACGTCCGTAGTTTATAAATATCGACAGCACATCAATATTTACATATCTGAATCCCGAGTTATTCCGAACGTGCAAGCACATCGCTTCCGCCACGTTGAAAAGTGCACTCTCTAAAAACATAGCATGGCCTGACATATTATGAGTTTGAAATGAGGGTGCCAGAATTCACTGTTACATGTATTTTATAAAACATTTAGTATAATATGATAAATATTGCATGTAATTGGATGTAGCATTGAAAATTTTCACACCAAGAAAACTATTGTCAACTGAGGCGCAGTAAATACATGTACATATAACAGTGAACCGTGCGTGCATAAATTCTGCGCAGTCGCTATTTTTTTGTAATATCACCCGTCGTCAAGTACTGTTGACTGTTGCTACTGTGGAGGGCGTGGCTTCATTATTCTGCGGGTAATAGTGTTTTTTTAAACAAATATTTCTCGACCAATCAGATTCAACTAATATACATGAAAGTATAATATAATAAGCTAAGTTGTCAGTCGATTTTATGGAAAATATTAATAAAAATAATTATAATCTGGTGGTACTCTACGGCTTTCTATACATACTCTACGGCTTTCCATAATTATACGATGCGTGGACTTATTTTTAGAAATAATTTTTACAATTCCATTAGCATTTCTCCAGGAATCTTAATCAGGGCCTGTACAGGGACAAAGGAAGCTTGAATTGAGGAAATTTTTAGACTCTGATGTTTTAAAGGAAGTGTTAGGGAATCAATTAATGGTGCTTGGATACTATTTATTTTAGTTCAGCTGAGCTTAAGGACATATGATACAAACAAAAAATGGATGCCTGGATTGGTATACATATTTTGACCTAATTTCATTGCAAACGATTAAAATAATAAATTTCCAGAATATAAAGAAATTGTAAACCTTCTGTGACTTTCAAAATTCAACCCTTCTGAAACCATCCTTATTATTCTATACAAATATTTTTCACTTCAAATTCCATTTTTGTGCAACTTTGAATAAAAATTAAAAATTACGCGGTCAAACGTATTCAAATGATTTATTACAACATGACCCAAATTGTTATTTTTAAAATTTTAGACAAATGTTTGTTTGTATCATCTGTCCTTAAAGCCCAAGTGAGTATGACCGATTAGCTAGGGGTGTCCACACAGTGGCTCGAACCTACAACCCTCAAATTTAAAATCCAACGCTCTACCGAATGAGCTAAAGGCTTAACCCACTAACTAGTACTAGTAGGATCGTGGCTTCGCTATATACAATACAAAGCCACTTTAAACACTGTTACACTCCTTCTTCTTAAGATTTCTTACCCCTAAGAAAATCTCACACACGAGACTCTATAAACATCACTTACCATGTGGGTTTTGTAATAGGGCGCCAATATGACCGATTAGCTAGTGGGTGTCCACACTGTGGCTCGAACCTACAACCCCAAATTTAAAATCCAACGCTCTACCGACTGAGCTAAAGGATTAACACACTAGCAAGTGCTAGTAGGAGCGTGGCCTCACTATATAAAACACATAGCGACTCTGTTACATAAGCTTTTCTGATCATCCGTTGTGTATTGGTCTGTCAAGCTGTCCGCCCGTCTTCTGCATGCTTTTCACTGAAAGAAATACCTAGGTAATTTAATTTATATGCCTTGTAAAGCATTCATGATTAGTAATCATTCTCTTTTCTATAAAATATATTATTACTATATTAGCTACGATAGTGAGTAGTAGATGTCACGTGGAGTGAGGGTCGCATAGATACCAACTAACTTAGTGAAAGTAACTTATTAATTTTAGACTTACTAATGGTATCTACTCAATACCAAGTAAAACTACTCATAAGGTAGGGATTGTATGGGCAGTAAATTTACAAGTCTTCTTAGTGACTTTAATGACTAGCTACATGTATTTGTTTCAGTGTTTGATAAATAGTCTTCTTCTTTAAACCACTGGGCCATTTTTAACTAAAGTTGCTACAAAGCATTCTTAAGCAAAGGGGAGTTTAAAATGTTGAAATGAAGGATCATGCCCCTTACAAGAAGGATATGGAGATAGCGAACAGTATTCAACAGCAAAGTCCATAACACAATACAAAACAGGAGCAGAGCAAACACGGACCTCCGAAACATCAGAGGTGCGATCAGGTGCCATGGAGGAGTGAGCATTCCCTGCTTACCGGTCACACGCGCCGTGTGCTCCTAGTCATGTTCGGGAAATAACGGAAAAATCCGACGTCAATTCAGTGTATAAATAATGGACTAAAAATAAGTATGAAAAACGTCAGTCAGCATTTGTCTCAATGATAAATTATATTTGCTGACAAGGTCATTGTATCGGCCATAGAACTTTCGAAATGATCACTTTAAACGAGACTGCTGGTATTCTTGTTTCATCAAATTGCTTGTTAATAATTTATCTCGTATTAGAAACTGTTCATACGTAGATCAAGCTCTTGCGTATCGAATCAACTGAGATATATGGACTCCGTATGCAGGTGATGAAGGTATATTGCTGCATAAGTAAGGGAAGTTGACGATAGAAAAGTTAATGTCATCACGTTTATCATATAGCTTGGTTGTTAGATTACAATTAACGTCTTTTTCAAGTAAAATATCCAAGTATGAAACAGATGTGTCAGACTCTGTGATATCTTTAATCTCTAGCTCACCAGGATATATCGTACTGTATAAGGAGATATAATCAAGAATACTTGAAAACAAAAATGTGGTTGGGTTATTAATTATTTTCTCAAAAATACTGGGCCAGAAAATCTGAAACGCACGTATGTAAAAGCATCTTGAGGTAGTGAAATTAATTAGTTTTCAAATCATGACCCGCGGGGGACACAATAGGTATTACAAAGGGGAAATCCAGCGAAGAACAGCAGGATCAAGGTAACTCAGGTTAGTGTTGGCCTATCAATCTCTTGCTAGTATTAATTCCAAATTTACTTAAATTACAAAGACAAATACGATTCACTTCCGGTTGGAATTACAGTTGTGTCGAAGTCAAGAATCCTTTTTGGAAACAAAACGGACTCAGTGATCCATTTTAACTTCATATATATGAATATCAAGGATGTGCATTGTAATATTTTTTTTTCAAGAAGTCATACTACAAGTAGATTTTTTTTTTACATTTAAAAAGTTCTGTAAACAGGAAATTATAGCCAAGACCATTCATTTAACAAAAAACGTCTTTCAATAACTTCTTTTTAAGCATTTAACATTCAAATTAGTTCGGTATTGTGTGGGGATCTAGAAAACGAGCTTAAAAATCCTTGACACCTAACACACAACTAAAAGCCGATACAGATCTTACCAAATGACCCAACAAATCGGAAGGTGACACAAGACGTAGAGTATTTTCGCTGCATAAGGCATCTCGTATGTGTGTGACATTCATGCAACTGTCTATTGTTCGATCGAGGAAAAAATCAGCGTTTTAATTCAGAGATCCCTTTGTAGCCTGTGAAAAAGTTTAAAAAAATAATAATGCATGCACTTGGACAAAGAGAGTTTAGCAATGATACAGTTTTAGATTCCAATGGATAATTTTCAAAGATCTAGAATGCTTGAAATCTGGGGATATCTGTTTTCTCATACATTTTCTTTTTATATGCATGATAAAACATTAAGGTTCCCTTAGATAACACAAATAATTGCTCAACGCATATCATATTTTCCCTGTCGATTGCTATATGATATATTTTATATAACAAAGATCAAGAGCAGAGCAAACACGGGCCTATTTAATTTCAAAGGTGGGATCAGGTGCCACGGAGAAGTAATAATCCTCGTCAATCGGTCACACCCGCCATTTGCTTCATCATGTTTGCAAAAACGGAAAGATTCGTGGAAAGTTCAGTGTGTGGTCTAACTATAAGTATTTTACTAGATTTTATTTGCTGAAAAAGATATTTCATTGACTCTAGAACTAAACGAAACAAAAGATTTTCTTGTTTTAGAAGCTTCCTACCTTCTCCTAGAGCATTCTCTGACCTAGTTTCATAATTAACATATTGTTGCTACTAAGACCACAAACCTTAAGAACTAAACATTTCGATTCTATGGCTTAATTTATAACATGATGAAGCATGTGGGGCTACCTATCACATGAAATGTTAAATCAATTTTAAGCTGGTAGAAATAGGGTGCATGATTATTCTCAATTTAACATGATAAAGGAACTCCTCAGCACCAGCTCCCACCTCTTAAAAATCTCTTGAATTCCCGATTGTACGTGTTTATTCCCTGTTCACATAAGTGTTGAGTTATAATGAGATTCCTATCTTCACCTTCTTTTTTAATTTTCCTGAAACATTTAAATTTACCTTCAAGACTAATGTTATATCTTAAATTAATCTTTAATCCCTCGCAAATTGTGTAATATCCTGTCGATTTCTTCCGAGAAGCGACATCATTTTCTTACCAATTATTTAAAAAAGATCCTGAAAGGTTTTCTTCCTTAAATGCATAAGACTGAAAGTAAGCCAAATCGAGTGCATGTACTGGTATAAGGTAATGTATCATAACGTACTAACGGATTTTTTTTTGCAAGAGGGAGGGTGTTCCTTCTAGATAAAATTAGTAATCATGTCTATGAAATATTAATAAATAGAGGTGAACATTAAAATGAAATGAATGTTGTCAAAAACCTAAGGGAGCTCTTTTGAATTAACTACAATAACAAAACAAATATTTATATCCAAATCTGTAGCCTACACTACCAGGAAAACTTAGGCTTGGTGTAAAATGCGGAGGATAGAGTCTCCGAAATGGAGGGTCAGAGAGTGCAAAGGGTGGAGTTTCTTGAGTTAGATAATGCATGAGGTGGAGCATTAATTGTGCGTGTTGTAAATTTAGCATGTGCTTATTAGATCTGTCATCTCATTTTCCGTTATTCGTGAGAACTTGTTTGAATGTTACATTATCCAAACAATTCAAAAATGATTCCTTTGAAATTGACTAAATGAACACTGCTATTTCGCACTTTTGACAGATTTTATTAGCATAGGTATCAAATATCTAAATAGCAAAAAGTTAAATGTTAAAGGCTAGATCACTTCCACTTCCAGGGAAAACTTTAAAAAAAAAGAAACATTTATGTAAAGAAGCACTTTTTTGCTAAATTTCAAATGCAGTTGACATTTTTATTGCTTATTCGTTTCGTGGTTTACACATACCCAAGCTTTTTCAGCAATGTGAGATATACTTTCAGAAAAGTGATAATCTGCAGACAAAGTGATCTGTAATATGTAATGCAAGACATATTTATCTGCAGTAAAATTTTAGGATATATCTAGACTCGGTAATTAATTGTTACAGGCACTTTTTTCACTGACGGAGAGCTCTACAAACAACCCAGTTTAATTCAGTTTCTAAAATGAATGAAAGATAAAACAGGCAAATATATTAAAATTGACACAAGAGGCTCCACCCTTGCACTCTCTGGCCATCCAAATTGGAGACTCCATCCTCCGCTTTTTACAACAAGCGGAAAACTTACCATCTGGGTATTTTAAGTACATGTTCCTCCAAAACTATTACTATTAATCACTTTTTATTCGCGAGAACTTTATTTTCGCGTAATTACAAGAGTCTTTGTGATCACAAAAATTAATTCTTGCGTTTAATATTCCATAGTATTATTTAGAGCGATTACCACAATTTGTGAAAATTTTGTCTCGCGACTCAAAAATCAATGGCTATCTCGTAAAAATAAGGTGTCATGAAAATTAAGTGATCCATAGTAAGAGTCTGGGCGGTCAAGAAATTAACCGTTAGATATAACTGAATTTTTCAGACATGATATTTAAAGCTGTCAAGAGAAGGATATGGAGATAACAAACAGTATTCAATATCAAAGTCTATACAATATTAAATAGGAGCAGAGCAAACACGGACCTCCGAAACATCAGAGGTTGGATCAGGTGCCATGCAGGAGTGAGCATCTCTTGCTGACCTGTCACACCCGTCATGATCTCCTCGTCAAGATCGGGAAATAACGAAAAAATCCGTCGTCAATTCAATGTATAATTAATGGACTAACAATTATTATGAAAAACGTCAATCAGCATTTAATGATAAATTGTATTTGCTGACAAGGTCATTGTATCGACCATAGAACTTACGAAATGATAACTTTAAACAAGACTGCTTATATTCTTAGAAATTGTTCATACGTAGAGCATGCTCTAATCAACTGAGATATATAGACTCCGTATGTAGGTGATGGATGTATTGCTGCATAAGTAAGGGACGTTAATGCTGGAAAAAGTTGAAGTCATCACGTTTATAATATAGCTTGGTTGTTAGATTTTCATTAACGTCTTTTTCAAGTAAAATATCCGAGTATGAAACAGATATGTCAGACTCTGTGATATCTTTAATCTCAAGCTCTCTAGGATATATCGTATCGACGTAGGAATGGAAATTATCTTTGTAAATTGAAAATACGTAGTCAATATATCTAAAGTCGAGTTAAAGGCCACAGCAAGTGTTTCCTTCTTTTCATGCATAAGATTTTGCACAAATTTTGCTTCATATGAATACAAAAATAGTTCTGCTAATAACGGATCGCAATTGGTACCCATGGGAATTCCAATAGATTGTTCGAAGACCTGGTCTCCAAATACCAAATAGATATTGTCAATCAGAAACTCAAGCATCTTTCTGATATCAACTTTAGAGTACTGGTGTGTGAAATCAGAATCTGTTTTAACAAAAATAATTTTGCAAATGACTAATGACCAGGTAAGTAAATTCACGAGTTCCATTTTTATTGAAAAAGCAGTGGTCAACGATATCAAAAAGCCTGGACTTTAAATCATTGTAAGGAATGTTCGTCAATCACATTTGGTGGCATATTTATTTTTGTAGTGCCATCTTTTTGCTGTGTTCTTATATTTTTTGCAAATATTGTTTATCTGTAAATTTAGGGGATCAGTATATTAATATGTATTTGTGCGATTACCTTTTGATCTGATCCCCTATCATGTGATGTATATATTTTTTTCTTATTTCGTCATTTCATTAAATGATATATTTCATCTCAACAATGGTGTGGATTTTATTTGATTATATCTCAGCAAAAACAAAGCTGCGGTGAGATTGTGCAGCATGAGGAAACATAAACATACTGTTGCACAGTACTCATAAGTTTTTCGTTCACTACTGTCAATATCTTAGTGAGGAGTGACAAAAGAGACTTGGTTGAACATTTACCGGAACCCACAACGTATCTTTGTAAGAATTCTTATGAAATTTCGGAAATCCAATACTGTAGGGTAGTTAAAATTCATTTTGGCTTTGTGGAATATTAAAAATATTCAAAACTGACATACGATTTTGAAGAATTTCTTCCTTAGAAAGGGAAGTATGAGTATAAGTAAGTTTACCACTTGCAGAATTTAATTCAAGTTCTTTTAAATTTCAATTTACTTAATGAGCCTAACAAACGAAGGCAATATTGTTACCTGCTTTGTCGGCAACTATCATTTGGCAAAGAAAAATTTCATACATTTCAGTTTTAAAATTTGATCATGTTTTGATATCTAGTCTTCTAAAGGAGCTCAATATAGTCTTAAAAGGGCCATAACCTTCCAGTCCTCTGAATTTGCGATATTATGTGAATGAGTTCTTTGGCATTTCATTACAAATGCTATATAAACTTCTACATAAATGGGTTAATTTAAACTAGAATGAACCTGCTCCAAAACCTTTTACTTGCAAGTAACTAATCCAGAAAACTGAAGGTTTTGCACCCCAAGAAAGTCATTGTGCGCACCCCTTGATGCATCATTGATCGAGATTTGGTTTACGTATTAGATTTGAACAAATTTTATAATGCTAATATACATGATTTGAAACACTGTAATATTCTACTTTTCTCATGTGTATTGTATATCATTTATTGCCACATGTTTTCATTTATTCGATAGATTTGTTTCATTGCAAAGGATTTCATCGGTCATTTCATTCGTTTCAGAATACTTGAGGCTTTAAAAAAATATTTATTCAGTAAAACTGTGAAGCATTTGTATATGTCATGCATTGGCATGAGAAGGAGTTTAGATTGTTGAAATAAGGACCAGGGGCCCGTTTCATCACGACGCCCAGTCGTAGCGCTACGCCGGCGTAAAGTCGGGACTAGAACGAGGAATTGTGTTTCATTAAAGAGCGTATCGTTACGCCTGACTAAATTTAGGCCAAAATTTTTATGCCTACTCGTGAGTATGCGTAAGTTCGGGCGTAAAGTTAAAATTAAGCAATTTTACTGATTTTTTAACAAGTTAACGTGTTCTAAAGAAAAAGTGCGGTTCAAAGAAGTCTTTTAAATAAAAACAATGCATAATTTAATTACACATACTAAGAAGAGGTGTCGGGGGGGGGGGGGGGGGGGGGGGGGGGGGGCTGCTACAACCACTTGGGGACGTAGTTGAATGGATTAATAACGTTCTTAATATTTTAAAAAATTTTCTGAGAAGAAAAGGTTGTCATTTTAGAGATTTCTTCTACCACCATTTAGACCACCATATTTCATGTCGACATACCCATTTGATTATTGCAGCCAGGAGGACCGGACTGCTCTATACATATAAGTTTAAATGTTGGTGTATGGGGAATTGGGTGGGAGTAGTTATTGAGAATTAAAGGTTTTCTAAACATTGAAAAGATTGTTAATCAGAATGTTTTGCCCGTTTGTAAATTACGAGATACATTATATATTTACTTCCATAAAGTGAATCAGTAAAAATATAAATGTTTTTCATATTTAATATATAAAGTTGCTTATCATTTACTATCGAAAAAACGACAGGTCCCTTTTTTTAGAACATCGAATTTTACTTCTCGCATAAAAACGTACTCTGCACAGTTCGTGTTTTATATTCTATAATTGAAAATTAATACATTTTTGAATATAGGTGACGCATGTACGGACGCATGTGTCTAACTTCAATTTATATTTTATGCAGCCAACATTTACTTGAGGAATTGATCAAGTTTAAAATGGTATAGTTTTTGTTTGATTTTATCCCACTTTAAGTTTTCAAAACATTCCCGAAAATATTCTCTTCATCAATTAGGCATATGCCTTTCACACATATCGAAGCGGTTTGATGACCAAGACTCATTTTCATTGTTTACTTTATATATTTCCTGGGCGACAATTGATGGTTACATCAATGTTATCTTGTTGTATTGTATATATAAGGTATTGTAAATCGACTACACATGTACTGTATTTATACCCCCGCTTAAAAAGCGGGAGGGTATATAGTAATCGGGATGTCCGTCCGTCCGTTTGTTAAGCTTAAGGGTACCCATCTTTTATCCGCATCTCCTTTCATACATTTGAATGAAATTTGATGAGACTTTCACATAATCGTTATTACATTTTGGCCCCGTCCTACCCCTGGGGGTTATGATTTGAACAAACTTGAATCTACCATACCTGAGGATGCTTCCATATGAGTTTCATCTTTCTTGGTCCAATGGTTCTGGAGAAGAATTTAAAAAAAAAATCCTATACATTCCTTTGTAACACTTTGATCAGCCTCTGTGCTCCCCCCTACCCTTGGGGGTCATGATTTGAATAAACCTGAATCTACACTACCTGAGGATGCTTCCACATGAGTTCAATAATCTTTCCTGGCCCAGTGGTTCTGGACAAGAAGATTTTTAAAGTTTTTTCCTATATATTCCTATGTAAACCTTTGATCAGCCATTATGGCCCCGCCCTACCCCCCGGGGGCCATGATTTGTATAAACATGAATCTACACTACCTGAGGATGCTTCCACATGATTTTCATCTGTCCTGGCTCAGTGGTTCTGGAGAAGAAGATTTTTAAAGATGTTTCCTATATATTCCTATGTAAACCTTTGATCAGCCATTTTGGCCCCGCCCTACCCCCGGGGTCATAATTTGAAAAAAAAACTTGAATCTGCTCTATCTGAGGGTGCTTTCACAAGAGTTTCATCTTTCCTGGTCCAGTGGTTCTGGAGAAGATTTTTACAGAAATTTCCTATATATTCCTATGTAAAACTTTGATCAGCCATTGAGACCCAGCCCTATCCCCGAGGATCATGATTTTAAAAACTTGAATCTACACTACCTGAGGATGCTTCCACATGAGTTTCATCTTTCCTGGCTCAGTGGTTCTGGAGAAGAAGATTTTTAAAGATGTTACCTATATATTTCAATGTGAAACTTTGATCAGCCATTTTGGCCCCGCCCTACCCTTGGGGGGTCATGCTTTGAAGAAACTTGAATTAACACTACCTTAGGATGCTTCCAAATGAGTTTCATTTTTCTTGGCCCAGTGGTTCTGGAGAAGAAGATTTTTAAAAGATGCCATTATTTTTTCATTAATTCCTAATTATCTCCCCTTGGAAGAGGGCTTGGTCCTTTATTTGAACAAACTTAATCCCCTTTACCTAAGAATCCATCAGACACCGTCCAATTTTTCAGAAATAGAAGAATTCTTCACCAGGAAGAGTCAATTCTTCGCTTTAAATAGAAGCATTTGACTGGCTAGGACACTTGATGACAGCTGATCCATGGATGAACATAAGGACAGGGTGTTTCTCATCACAGGTGAGTTACACTGTATACTAAGACAGAAATTAATGTATGAAATATTAGAATACTTCTCATGGCGGAGGTGCATTTATCATAATATTAACGTGCTGCAGGTTCCAGCTCCGGCATTGGGGAAGGCATTGCTGTCCATCTCGCCAAGACCGGAGCAAGATTGTCCTTGACCGGAAGAAATAAAGTCAATCTAGAGGCGGTTAAGGATAAATGTGTGACGGAGGGTTTATCGCCTGACAAGGTTACTTACTGAATATTCCTAACATCCTCACCAATGATTTAGGGTAACTTTTTTAATTAATAAATTTTTTTTTCTATTTAGAATGGTAAGCGAAACTTCACTTGTACTTTAAATGTAAAAACCACGGCAAAACAACATGAATTCTTTCATGTTTTTACGCTTAAGTTTACAAGAAAGAAAGTTTGATTGAAGGTTTTTTAATCTATTCGTGGAATACTTTCGAAAATTCAGATATTTTGCCAATACGAGGGTCATTCAGAAAATTCGTAGACTTTTGTCCTAAATTTTTATTTAACGTTATATAATATCCAAATTTGGTACACAGATTTTAACAACAAAATCAAATAATGTGAGTAAAAATTTGGAATATATCTTCATATTTAGAAAAAAATTATCAAAGATTTAGAACAGCAAAAATGGGGTCGCGGAGCCATACCTCTAATAAAGGGAGCTGTTCAAAACAAAATAATTTTTTAAACATGTTTAAACTTAGGCTTGTCGTATTACATAAGACGGTATCAGGTTATGCTATATATCACTCCGTTTAAAAGAGTTTTTTGAATACACATTGACCTGATTAAAAAGGCCAAAAAAAAAAGAACAAAAAACACGACAATGGTGGACGTCACGGTGCACTGAGCAGAAATAAAATTTTGCATTGCATACGTGAAACTTCTTTACCAAACACCGACAATATTGTTCAAGCTACGAGGGTTGATCCAAAAGTAATGTCACAGTGTCTATATTTTTTGAAATTTGCGTCAAATTAACAAAAATATTATACCAAAAGATGCACAAATATAAATCTAATTAAAATTGAAATGTTCATTTTAAAATGTTTATTTGAATTTATTTTATGGATGTTTAAAACTTGGAGCACGGGGGGTGTCGCCGCGTCACAACTGAACGTCACGTTTTAAAGTGTATTTTTTCTTAGAATGAAAAAGACAAACATATTAAAAATATTCTAAAAAGCGCCTCATATAAACTAATTTTTTAAAAGACACAATTCAAGACATTTTCTAGTCTTTACTTGAAAATTTAATGACGGCATTGGTATCTGTGATCATAAACATTGTTCTTTTACGCTGTTGAATTAAACAAAGGAATTGTCGATATTGGCAGAAAACGCCTTGACTAATGGACTTTTGTTTTAATATGGAAATCGTCACTGGCGACATGTTACTTTGATTAATCAGACTCATAGAAGAAAAAATGCAAATAAGAGACTTCTGTATAGATGATTTCAGCAATTTTGGGCGGGTGATTGGTCATTGAATGATCAGCAGAGGACAAGAAGACTGAAAGGACAAATGGGAAATCGGGAAATATTCAATGGTGTCTGTGTGACAAATGTCAAAAAAGACAGACGGATACAGTGACATGTGAATTTTTAAGTTTGTCTTATGCTACTGTTCAAAAAATTTTGACAGAGGGTTTAAAAATGAAAAGAGTGAGTGTATGATGGAAACCAAGAATGAAAGAAAGTGAAATTGGTGAATGTGTTTCCACATCTCAATTATTTTTAATGAAACGAAGGGGAAATGCTTAAAAGTATGACGGCGCGTATCCGTCTGACGGTCATATGACATAATTTCTAGGTGCGGCGACTCCCATAAACGCACATTGTATATAATCCGATATTTTGGAAAGTATACAACATATTCCTTTGAATTTTTCAGGTCTAATCTGAAATAAATACAGCTTTCATTATTTATAATTTTGATGTTTTAAGTCGATTGGTAGCAATTTTATCAAAATTGTGACATTACTTTTGGATCAACCCTCGTATTTGCACAATAGTTAGCAAACAAGGTATCAGGTGTTATGGATATTCTCACTTAGCCAAAATTGTGAATTCCCTATTCTCATCTAGCCAAAATTGGGATTTTCACACCTGAGTGGTCACCTGTGTAAAGTCTGTTTTAGGCTAATTACCTGTAATATTTACCTGTGGTGTGAAAGTTGGATATCAAAATACATATCATAAATATCTGTTTTATCACATATTACATGTAATTTATCAGGTTCTACATAATATTAAAGAATGTTGAAAAAAATCAATTCATCCCTTAACAGAGAGATGAATATTATTGACAGTTCGTAATAATTATTGCATGTATTTGAATTCTTACTTTTCTGATACTTTACAATAAAGAGATAGGTAGATTGGAAAGAAAAATAAATTAATTTAATATTTAAACTAATTAGGAATTACATATAGTAGAAAAATTATATCGATGATTAAAATAAAGAGGTTGTGATTGTGATTGTATACGTATATGCATATTTACTTATTGTAAAAAAATTTACGCATGCACTAAATTAGAACTAACCTATGATCTTTTAAACGTCTGATAAGAATTAGCTTACATTATAAACAAAAAAGTTATAAGGATAGAAGACACATATTTTCTTCATGTAACATTTTGTAAAATTATCATAATACATGTATTATCGTAGTTATAACAGGTTTGTACTGGATATAATAAAGTGTCCATGCAAAACTGATATTAAATTCTTGAAGAGAAGGGTATGGAAATTACGAACAGTATTCAATCTCAAAGTCCAGTAAAACAATACAAAATAAGAGCAGAGCACACACAGACCTCCAAAACATCAGAAGAGGGATCAGGTGCCATGGAGGAGTGAGCATTCCCTGCTGACCGGTCGCACCCGCCGTGTGCTCCTTGTCATGATCAGGAATTAACGGGAAAATCCCGTTAATTCCTGATCATGACAAGGAGCACACGGCGGGTGCGACCGGTCAGCAGGGAATGCTCACTCCTCCATGGCACCTGATCCCTCTTCTGATGTTTTGGAGGTCTGTGTGTCAATTCAGTGTATAATCAACGGACTAACAATTGGTATGAAAAACGTCAGTCAGCATTTAACTCAATGATAAGTTGTATTTCCTGACAAAGTCATTGTATCAACCATAGAACTTTCGAAATGATGACTTTAAACGAGACTGCTGATATTCTTGTTTCATCAACTTGCTTGTCAATAATTTACCTCGTTTTAGAAATTGTTAATACGTAGAGCATGCTCTTGCGTATCGAATCAACTGAGATATATACATTCCGTATGCAGGTGATGAAGGTATATTTCTGCATAAGTAAGGGAGGTGGACGATAGAAAAGTTAACGTTGTCACGTTTATCATCTAATTTGGTTCTTAGGTTACCATTAACGTGTTTTTCAAGTAAAATATCCAAGTATGAAACAGATGTGTCAGACTCTGTGGTATCTTTTATCTCAAGCTCTTCTGGATATATCGTTTCGATGTAGGAATGGAAATTACCATTGTTAATTGACAATACGTCGTCGATATATATGAAGGTCTAGTTGAAGGCCACAGCAAGTGTTTTCTTCTTTTCATGCATAAGATTTTGCATAAATTTCTGCTTCATATGAATAAAAAAAGGGTCTGCTAATAACGGGGCGCAATTGGTTCCCATGGGAATTCCAAAAGATTGTTGGAAGACCTGGTCTCCAAAATCCACATAGATATTGTCAATCAGAAACTCAAGCATCCTCTTGATGTCAACTTCAGAGTACTTGTGTGTGCAATCAGAATCTTTTGAACAAAATAATTTTGCAAATGACCAATGACCAGGTACACATGTAAGTAAATCTCCGAGTTCCATTTTTATTGAAAAAGCAGCTGTCAATGATATCCTGGATTTTAATTTATCGCGGGGAATGGTTGTGTATAAAGTTGAAAAGTCGTTAGTTTTTAAGCTGTTGATTTTGGTAAAATCTTGTGATTTCAAACTGTCCAAAAGTTCTTTTGAATTTTATATTATCCACATCTGATTCACACCACTTGTTGAATGTATTGTTGCACAAAATTAAAGTATAGTTTATGAACACGGATTTTTCAGAAAAATGTTCATGTAAATTAATTTAGAAAAAAAACTTGTCAATAATCTTTAAACTTTTGGCATGCATTTTATGCATCAAAGAAGAATTCGCTGCTCAAAGCATATACATGTATATTTTAAGAAAATGAATGATAAAATAGGTAATTGTCTAAATATATCTTGCTTTAACATATTTTTCAAACAAAACAGAATATTCTGATGCAGGCATATTGGTATTTTTTTGTATTAATTTTTTTTGAAAATGAACACATATGCACATTAAAACATATCAACTAAAAGACTAAGATTTAAAAAAAAACATTTCATTAGGGTTAGGGTTAGGGTTAGGCATGCCAAAAGTTTAAAGATTATTGACAAGTTCATTCACCATTTACAAATTAAAAAAAAAATTAGGAAAAAGCTTATTTTCATTTATTCATTTTTAATTTAATGAAATAATTTTGATTTAGAATTATGAATTTAATTAATTCAAATTTTAAAATCCTCAAATATTATCTAAACTATTAACTTCATTTACCATTCATTTATTTATCAATTTTAAATCAAACTTCTATTTTTTCAAATAAATGGTAAATGAAATTAAACCCTGAGGATTTTATCATTGATTTACCAGAATTTAAGTATATTTTAACCTTTTTCCTGTGGTTAACTTAAAACAGACTTTAGGTCATCTGTAATTAATTTCTTTTGTTCTCTCCTTCCCCTTACCTGTGCACCATTCCCACCTAGCCAAAATCAGTCACCTGTGTCAATTTTAGAATTTTGGCTAAGTGGGAAGACACCAGTAAAAAAGGCAAAAAAAAAAAAAAAAAAAAAAAAAAAAAAACAGACGATGGAGGACGTCACAGTGTACTGAGTAGCGATAACATTTTGCATTGCATTCGGGAAACTTCTTTACCAAACTTTAAAAATTCTGTATAAACCAGGGTAAATATGAAAAATAAGCCATGTATTTGTATAATATGGAAAATACTATTTTTGAGTGGTAGCAAGTTTGAATCGGAAGATGGATGGTCTGCAAATAAACAGCTATAGTTTAGAAAAAAATGATTAAAAGAGTTAGGAACGAGTAATTTTTAAAAACTTTCTCGACCTTGTTTATAGCGTTACAATGTTAGTTAACCGTGCTCCGTGGCAACAAGTTATGTTGCTTAATTTTTTATTTTTTCAAAAAGTGACATGTAAAGTTACATACTAAGATTTTAAGTCACATTCACACAAACATCCACACTTCCCCTTTGATTTTAAATAAGAATGAAATTTAAAAACAAAATAGTATTCGATTCACAAAATATATAAAGTTGGTGTTTTAATAAATGTTTATAACTCAAAATTATTAATTCATGGTGACTATCGATTTTCAAAATAGTTCATTGTGAATTTTTGAATTGATAGTCATTTTTCTACATTGTACTTAAAAGTTAAATGATGTAGCAGCCCAGTGATCCGATGGATCGCCAGGACATCTGCGGGGTCAAGGTCAACGTTCACCGCTTCCTTGGGAGTCGCGCAAAGCCTTTGTTTTGTTTACGATTTTCACTTTTCTCCTCTGCCCGAGTCATAAATTTTATACTAGATTTTTGGAAATACTGCTGGTTTTGTGAGTGAATACGTGTTCACAATGAAGAACAATGAAGAATGTCTTAGATTTAGACAGTGCACTTGTTACGCTACACTAAGACCAAAGTTAATGCAAAACTCACCAAATTGAGTAATAAACGCCTTTCCACAGAATTAAACACACTTAAAACCATACAGAAACAAGGTTTAGGAATTAAACAACGGAGCCCAAACGTTTTGGTCAGTCACAGACCATCACGTGACCGGAAGTGAAGCTGCTTAAAAATTGGCTAACATGAGTTCTATTTAATCAAATGGAATGAAACTTAACACTTCGACAAAATAAATGATTTTAGTTATGAAAATGTGTTGATCATTAATCTTGTTATATTAATATGACGATGAGGAAAATTGTCTACGTATTTTGTGAATTACCCTTGTATATGCCAAACTTTATTAAAAGGTGTTTCAGTGACAATTGTTACCAAGCATTTTAAAATGAATGTGTGCTTCAACCCTAAATTGGTAACTGGCGTTATTGCACTGTGCCTTCTTGTGCAATCCTTTGCGAGACGTCGACGTTACAATATAAACTGATACCTCTTAGCGAGGCAGCTGGGATTTCAATGTTAATGTTTTCTAAGGAATTCTGAGCAATAATATATTCTACTGCTTGTTATACCAAATAGTTATACCAGATAGTCTGCTTTACCATGCAAAGTGAAATAAATCTCACCCATTATACCAAAAGGTTGGAATTAAAATTCCGCTTTTATGTTCTACTTACCTATTTTACACAGGTTCTCCTCTGCGTGGGTGACTTAACTTCCAGAGATTTTAGAAAGTCGCTCGTGGAACAAACAATTGGACATTTTGGAAGGCTGGATGTTCTTGTAAGGAATTCATTAGATATTTCTAATACCCCATTCATACGACTAAAATTTACTTATATGTGCAAATTTACATTTAAGTAAATCTACACATGTAAGTAAAAGTTAATTTGCTATGAGACGAGATTTATGTGCTGTAGGTAAATCTTCATATTTTCATATAAACTAAGGGGATGGACAGATTTATAATTGTGATTTTTTTTTTTAGAAAAAGGATATTTCCTTACCGTTTGGGTATAAAACTTACTTTTAAGACTAACTTTTAAATCTTCCTCAAAGAAATTACTGATTTCTTGGTACAACTTGGTTAATGACTTAAGGAGAAAAATGGTACACACGAAGAAGGAAAACTTATTAAAATTATCAATATGAGCTGCAAGATTGACATGGGAAAATTTTGTTGCAAATTTGTAATCAGCTATTTCAATGATAGAAAAATAGAACATTTATAAACTACAGTTGTTCATATTTGCGATGGAAGATTTTTGTTAAGCTTTAATTGAAGCAAAATGACATTATTGTCGTCCAGTGCATGAATGATTTCCTACATAATGCTATACATTCGATTGTACAGAGACATTTCTTCTGAAACAATTTCAGTTCAGTTCAGTTTTATTGAAGTCGAGAGACATACATCTCATAGACATAACACATGTACATGTATAATAATGAAATATACATACATCTTAACACGTGCAATAATGGAATAAACATACAACGTACATGTACAAAGCATATAATATTTCTGATAATCTATAAAATTGATAAAGATGCTGTTCTTAAGGCATTCGCTAATTGCAAAAATTTTCCTAAATTACATAATTCTTTTATATTCTGTGTACTGAGTAGCTGTACCAATTTGAAGACGCTTGGTCTTCGGGAGTAGTAGGATTTAATGTATTTTTGTCTTAATGTGTTGTAATGTGGACATTTTAACACAAAATGGAATTCATCTTCTATGTTACCTAATTGACAGAGACTACATGTTCTGTTATTTCTCAAAGTTTTATTATATCTTCCTTGTTCAATCATTAAGTTATGCGCAGATAGTCTTAATCTGGTAATTGTTACTCTATATTTTAGATGTATTGGTTTACATAAATAAGACTGAAGGGTAAAATTATCTACCAGGTGTTGATAAATGAGACATTTTGGTGATTTACCTAAATCTGACATAATGTTTTGGATAAATTCGTCACACATTCTCTGATATAAAATATCAATTGTGTTACTATTTATACAATTGCTATCGAATAGTTCTACTAAACCAAGCCTATAAAATTCATTCTTAATATTTACAATCCAGTCATCATTATTTTCTAACCTTTCTTGTAGACATGCTTGAAGAATGCAATTGTCACTATTTCTTAATTTTAACCAGTATTTAAAGATTTTCTTTTTCCTGACCAATTCAAGAGGCAATTTACCTAATTCACAATATACCATACTGTTATATGTATTCTGTCTAACTTTAAGTATTCTTTTACAAAATGAAAGATGTACTTTTTCTATATCTTTAGCTTTGTGCCATCCCCAAATTTCAGATGCATAACACAGTACAGGGCTAATATAAGTCTCAAACATATCTGATTGTGTTTTAACGTTAAAATTCAAATCTTTCATTCTATTCAAAACACTATACATGGCTTTTCTTCCCTGTGATGCAAAATGTTGTTGTGTTTTTGCAAATTTACCATTAAAATTAAACAACATACCAAGATAATTAAACTCATTAACTACTTCTACAGTATTCCCATTCCAATTTCAAAAAATTATTTTGGTTTAATCATAAGGGTTTAAATTATATATAAATCAATTATAACAACACATTTTATTTTAAATAATTTTCTCAAAAAATACAGCTCATATTGCTTTATTGTTAGAAAATGTTTTGGCTTCCGTCATAAAGATTGTAGGAGAGCCGTTAGGTGTAAAGAAACAGGTGACTCGCCATCTACTAAGTTGACGTCTTCGGCAAAAATAGGACCATTTTAAAATATTTTTGCTGTTGGGAAATTTACAGTTCATTAAGTGTGAGAGGCCATTATAAATATCTGCATGAATATCATATAATAATTATGTATTTTCCAGTAGAATGAAAAGAGTGAAAAAAATCTAACAGTGGTTGATCTAAAAAAAAATCTTTGAACAATAAAAATATGTTGAAAGGAAATTAAAACGAACCCCTGGACATTCATTGATGAGAACAGGTGCCAAGCATGCTTACTTTCAACATGTTTCAACGAAATTCCTGTAACATTAACTTATATATGAGTAGCTTGCCCGAATTAAAAACAGAGAAACGTATAAGAAAGTCATCAAGAGCTAAACTGTAATGGGGCCCGAGCGATTGATGGAATGCATGTTCCTATCATAGCTCCTGAGCATTCCCAAGGAGAGAACTTTAATTATAGTACGGACACCATTTACTGATCTTACAGATTACTTGTTTGCGACCACAGCTATATCTTTAGAGACATAAACATAGGTTTGCCAAAAAGGGTGCAAGATGCCTTCGTTTTTGAAAAGTCGAAAACTTATCATGGAGGGGAAAATGGCCAGCGTGGCGTAGTGGTTAGAGCCTGTGCTAAAGAGTCGCGAAGTAAGGAGTTGATCCTTACGTCGCGGGTTCGAATCCCATTGTTGGACGTGGAGACCGGTACTTCGGATGAGACCGTATATAAACCGAGGTCCCGTGTCGAAGTAGGTGCTGGCATGAAAAAGATCCCTCCCTGCTCTAAGGTCCTGACTGCCGGGTATGGGACAAAATTTGCAGCTCTCCACCAGCAAGTGATGAGTGAAAAATTCTCGAGAGGGACGTTAAACAATATACAATCAATCTGGCCACCATGTTTTACACGTCAATGCATACACAAGCGAAACAACACTTAAAATGAAAGTTTTGTAAAATCAACAAATCAAAATACATACAAAAGAAAATTTGCTGCGTGTTCATACGACACAATTTACACACATGAACTAATAATTTGCTACAAAGTGTATGCAAAAGTTAATTTGCACCTGACCAGGTGTAAATTTACTCAACTGTGCAGAATTTGCACATGAGTATATCAGTTCATACGACAAAAATTGCACATGTGAGTAAATAAACTCATGTGTAAAATATACTTAGGTGTGCAAATCATGTCGTATGAATGGGGTATTAGACTTTAACAATATGAATGTTTAAAACAATCACTGCGTTGTAAACTCAAAATTAAATAGATCTTAAAAACTGCCACAAACAAGCATATTTGTATGTTGACAATAGACGATAAGAACCAAATATCTAGTGTTTTGGAGATCGAATCAATTTTTGTCCCCTGGTTTCACGAAATGGGGGAATATTTATTTCGGCCCGTATGTCCTGTGTATTTCTGTCTGTCTGAAACACTTTCGTATCCAAACGACATATTGAGAAGCCTTTGAGCTTCTGTAATGATACTACCATCTGGCCTAAAAAGGCACCTATCTATTTAAGTTGAAATTGTCAAACTTCAAGTCGTATATTCATACATTCTGTGAGTGTGTATACCTTTTATTTTCGGGCGATATCTCAAGAAGTTTATGCAATAAATTTTAAACTATTATTCCATATGGCCCCTATTAACCTTATTAACAGATATTTATAAAACCATTAGAAGATGAGTTAGGTGTCATGGAAGAGAAAGCGTCTCCTTTCGATCAGTCACTCCCACCGTGAGATTTTTTCAGCATCTGATAAACGGAAAAATCTACAGAAAATTCAATTTGTTAAGGATGGCCCGACAATGAGCATAAAATCACTTTTCATTTTCTTTGAAGTTAAAAAATATAATCATTTAAATTTATGGAGAACACGAGCAGAATTTAAGATTAAAAGTCCATTAAACAATAGACACTTTGGATTTGAACAAACATGGACCTAAACATGAAGCATATGGAGATAACGAACATTATTCAAGATCAAAAGTCCATTAAATATGCAAAACAGGAGCAGAGCAAACACGGGCCTTCAAAACATCAGAGGTGGGATCAGGTGCCATGGAGGAGTGTGCACCTCCTGCCGACCTGTCAAATCCGCTGTGTGCTCCTTGCCATGATTGGGAAATAACGGAAAAATTTGTCGTCAATTCAGTGTATAAATAATGGACTAACAATAAATATGAAAATAGTCAGTCAGCATTTGACTCGATGATAAACTGTATTTGATGACAAGTTCATTGTATCGACCATAGAACTTACGAAATGATGACTTTAAACGAGACTGCTGATATTCTTATTTCATCAATCTGTTTGTCAATACTTTACCTCGTTTTAGAAATAGTTTATACGTATAGAGCATGCTCCTGCGTATTAAAGGTACTTGGACACAGATTTGAAGTTTTTATTTTCTCTATAATATTACGACATATATTTTAATAGCATTTCACACAAAAATTAATTAAAAATCTTATTTCATATAAAAGATATTAAAATTTTAAATTTTTTGGCGGGTTTGATTGACACATCCTAGCACTTTCACAAATTAATTTTATTCTTAATCCCTAGGAAAAGTGGCGATATCGTTGTGTATAAATGAAAAAAATTAATACTTTAATCCAGAAAATTCAGAGTAGACATGTTTGAAAGCAAAACAAACACACAATATGTTGTCAATCCATGCAGTGTTGGTAAGCAGACTGTGACGATTGAACGCACCCGGTATATTGTAAATATAAACAATAACAGTTTACAAAAACTGTGTACATAACACAAGTGTGCTCGATTTGCTCAACTCTTTAAGCAACCCTTAATTCGGAATGACGATACTTGTGAGGGAGTTTTGCTTTCTAACATTTTTACTCGGAATAAAACTATTTTTCTGAATAAAAGTTTTAATATTTCTCATTAATACACAAGATTACCACTTTTCCTAAGGATTAAGAATAAGGTTAAAATTTGTGAAAGTGCAAGGATGTGTCAATCAAACCCGCCAAAAAAATTGAAGTTTTAATAGCTTTAAAATAAAATAAGATTTTTAATCAATTTTTTGTGTGAAATGCTATTAAAATATATATGTCGTAATATTATAGAAAAAAATATTAACTTCAAATCTGTGTACCTTTAAATCAACAGAAATACATAAAATCTGTATGAAGGTGATGAAGTTATAACATCTTAGGGGTGGGATCATGGAAGTTTGAGCATCTTCTGCTGCTCACACCCGACGTGTGCTCCTTGTCATGATCAGGATAGAAGAAAATCTGTGGACAATTTCGTGTTTCAATAATGAACTTAACTTATATTTGTGTATGTATTTGGTCAACATTGAAAAGTTCAAGTCATCAAGTTTATCGAGTGATAATTTTTATTTATACAAGGTAAATAATGCTGGTATGGGGAGGCAGTTGCCAATTTCAACGGAAACAGAGGAGAACTTTGACGAAATCATGAACGTCAACATCAAGTCAGCGTATTTTCTCACACAGCTGGTGATACCATATCTCAAGGCAAGGAAAGGTGTGTATTGTGTTCATGAAATATAAGCAGATAACGAACGGTATTCAAGCTCAAAAGTCCATTCAAAATAAAAATTTTGAAGCAGAGCAACCTTTTTATCAAGAATCAATGGAACAGGAAGGATAAAATTGATGTGGAATCATATACAGATAGTGTAGATTCAAATTGGTTCAAAGTATGACCCTCAGGGTTAGGGCGGGGCCATAAAGTTTTACATTACATAGGAATATATAAGGAAATCTTTAACAATCTTCTTCTCACGAATAGCAAAGCTATGGTGGTCACATTTATATGGAATCATCCTCAGGTAGTGTAGATTCAAGTTTGTTCAAATCAAGCCCCCGGGAGTAGAGTGTGGCCGAAACGAACGTTAAGATTTTAAGGAAGAAAGTCATATTTAGTAAAAAAAAAATAAAAAAAATAAAAAAAAAAATGTAAGCATGCTTATTTAGTTAGTGTAGATTTAACTTCGTTCAAATCATATCCCTCTCCATGTTAGGTGTACTTTGGGACCACATATGCATTTAAGTTTTTTTTAGTACTGAACAGTCTTTGCCTATGTCCTAGTCACAGTGCTCTTGTGAGCGATGTGGCCCCCTGGTCCTCTTGTTTTTCTTTACTATATACTGACGTGGTAATAGCGATTGTTTGATTTTCTTATTGGTTAAAGAGTACGAAAATGTACTTGTCAAAATTTATGAAAACAGAATAAACTTTTGTTCACTCATTTTGTCTAGACAAAATAGACTGTCTTTATCTACTCTTAACATGTCACTTTACGCGTGATGTATCGTTGCTGAAAGATATTGTATTTTTTTCATTCTTTTCAGGTTGCATTATTAATATATCAAGTGTACTGTCTACTGCCACATTGAAGGTATTCTGAAAGTCAACGATTTATTAAATGGAAAAATCGTAGATATTTATAATAAAAAAAACATTTATTTCTTAAGACCCTTTTCTTTTATGTACATGTAGATGCCTGGAACTTGTTCTTATTCCATGTCCAAAGCAGCCATGGATGCTTTCACTAGAGGATTAGCACTGGGTCTGAATTAACTCATCTCTTCACTTTTGGAGCCGTTACCATTGTGTTTAGAGTGTGATGTTCTGGTATTAAGCAGAGCAAAGCTACTTGAAATTATTCATACTTATCTATGAAATCAATCTAAAAAATTGACTATGCTAATCTTATGTATGGGTAACAAATCATTGCACTCGCTAATATCAATACAAAGTAGTTGACATAACAATATTAACAGCAGAAATGACGCTTTTATTCTACTATTTCAGAGTTAGCGCCCCATGGAGTGCGGGCAAACACCGTAAGGTATGTTTATTCCAGTCTGAAAATTTGAAACATCTTTTATGTGATATGAGGTAACAAACAAATTGAACTATGCATTTCTTTAAGAAAAGTTATTTGTTCTGTCTATTCAGTTTTTGTTCTTTAATTATCATCAACAGGCCTGGAGCAATTCGAACCAATTTTTATACACGTGATAATATTCCTGGAGTGGTAGATGAAGAATCGTACAATAAGGTAATATAATTTAACGAATCATGTATCTCAAAATCTTTAATTTTAGAATGTCATTATTAATTGGAATTATTGCTTTAAATCGTTATTAAAGTAAGGAAAAAATATGGAGATTACAAATAGTTATCAGGTTCAAAGGTCAATTGAAACAGTATAGATCGGGACCAGAGCCATCACGGACCACTAGAATATTATAGGTGGGATCACGTGCCATACAGGAGAAAGCTTCCCGTGTCGACCAGACACACCCTCCTTTGTCATGATCGGGCAAACAAAATTCATTTCCGTTTTAATTTTAATAATGACTAATCTTTCCAGATATAATAAATCTCATTTAAAATATGTTACTGTAAAGAAAATAAAAGTAATCAAATGATTGAATAAATCAATCATTTACATTAAACAGTTTACAGATCAGTGCTTTTGCAGTTATCATAAATACAAAAGTATAAAATTATATTTTAAGAAAGATTCATTAATTTGAAAGTTCTAAATACGAGTTATAGGGAATTCCAACATAAATAAATACACATTCCTCATGATGAAGCAAGTATTTGGTAAGATATTAATATGGATTATCTCTTATCATGTTATATAATTTGTTTTACTGAGGTATAAGACTGAAATACATGGAATATTTTACTGCATGCATTCCAAATATCCTTTCTTCCAGTTTCTTGATGCGATTGCAAAAGAGAATCCCACTGGTCGAAACACTGAGCAGGAAGAGGTAGCCCCGATTGTCTGTTTCCTGGCCTCTGATAAAGCATTGCACATTAATGGAGCAGATATAGTCGTAGATGGTGGACGTCATAGCCTGTACTAGATAGGACTGTAACAGGGGCATCAAAAAACTTAGTAGAAGACGATATCATTGTCATGATGATATTTTTCGGAATTGAAACAAATAGAATACATAGGAACAAAATTTACATTTAAACTATTCGGATGTGATGTAAAATAAATATATATTCGTTACAAGTTTTTGATGAAACCAGAAGAACTCATTTAAACAGAGATAAATTTATAGAATAATTAACCTATTAATATATTATATGTTGATACATGTATTTATATATTAACCTGTTAATATATCTGATCGATGGTATTTGTAATCGATTAGAACATACGAAGTTTACCTGCATGTAATTGAATAATCGGAAAATAGAATATTTGAAAATCGGAAAATAGAATATTTTTAAAGTTGAATATTCAAAAACACTTTTTAAAAATGAAGCTTCTGTATTAAAATTGATAATTTAGCGTTTCGAATATCTATTCAAGCTAATTTGGAGGCAATTATGGTTTCTTGGTTGAGATCGAGGGATTATTTGCCAGTTTGTGAAGTGTTAATTACTGATATATCGTATTGTTACTCCATTGTCTTCAATGATATGCTGTGAACCATCGTCTATGTCTATTGTTTGTAGTTATCTATCAAATTATATTATTAGACATACGTTGTTAATTTGGAAGTTCAGATTTAGTTTTTATAATTTTGAACACAATTTTTCTTTTTTTCTCTTTAATATCAAAAATACCTAACATGAGTCAATAAGTAATTTATCAATAAGTAAATCTATTGTTACGTACTTTTAAGTCAGTCTTTTTCCAAATTTATTATTCTATTTGTTTATCTAATATTCTGCAGTATTTATATAACCCCCGGTCACTCGTTCTATTTTTAGAATAGTTTGTTTACACCCGGTCACTCATTAGGAGTGACGGTCATTTGTTTATACCCAATCACTCCTTAGGAGTGATGGTCATTTAGTATATTTACGGGTACTTAATTAATACGGGGACAGTTTTGATATAGTTCTCTTGGGATATACTTGGCTCAAAAATTGTTTCAGGATGAATTATACAGTTTTATTATGATGATTTTGGATGATTCTTAACCATGTTAACTATGAATATAAAATTTAAACAGATTCTGACTTTTGATTTCCGAGGATAGAATAAATCGCCGGGGGCGATTAAATACCTGGATTACGCATTGAGCGATCTATTATATTATACATATTATTGGTACCTGCAATAAGCAATGGATTAATTAATTTATCTGAGAATTGCTCGGACGCATCCACCGTTCTGTGCATGTGCGAATCACGTGATATTGGCGGTCACGTGACCCCCTCCGTAGCGTTCTGTCACAAAAGTTAAAAGATTTTTCCGAGTTTTATATTTCTTTCCATGTGGGTTAATTTTTATGACAAGAACAGTTAATTTGTTAGAAATGGTCATATCTCGGCAACAGAATGGGTGGATAATAACATCCTTTCCAAAAATAAGCATGGCGACCATTAAAACACAAATCTTCTGTCTCAGGAGAGACCTTTATTCAAGGTGGATAGAGAATAGGTGCCTCCTCTTTATCATATCTAATATGTTTAAAATCTAAAATAAACGATATCTTAGGTATTTAATACTTATATCATTGTTCAAATATTCAACTATTTTTCAAAGTGCTAATTGGAGGTCTTTGATAGCAAATTGCTTAATTAAAAATACTTATCTTTTCAAACTTGCTTTAACCATCAGCCTTCCTTCACTAAAACGATTAATCCAATCATTAATTGAATTTATAGGAACTCATTTATCTCAATAAACTGTATACAAATTATAATATGATACTGCAGAGGGATTTCTAAGATATTACAATAAATTGTACAGTCGTTTGTTGAACGTGTTAGACTGAGACAACCATTTTTCGTCACAAGTGACCTAAATAGTGACGTCATTTTCACATTGTGACGTCACAAACAAGGAGAGAAAATTTATTCAGCATATGCTATTTATAGACCTTGTGTATGGCTATGTGTGTACCGAATTTCATTCTAATCTGAATTGTGGTTTTGTAGATATAGAGATAGTTTGCGAACTTTTTCATCACCCCTCGTACATTATCGGATATTTACCCTATTATTAGAAACAAATGCATCTAACAAAATCAATTATACTTCATAGATGTAGAGATTCTCCTTAAAATTGCGAATTCTTTTGAACAAAAATTCTGTCATAGTCATATTGATAATATCATGACGATTTTTAGGAAGGCCAAGATGGTCTATTGGCTCACGAACAAAATCCAGAATAAATTACGTATATTGTAAGTAACTATCCCTATTGCATTTATTTCTCTGGTAAGATGGAAACCATCAAACTAAAAGATTTATAAGTGAAACAAGAAGAATTGAATTTACATATAAATACTGCTATAGACAGAAGATTGGTGTCATAATTATCAGGTTTTGTTTCTTATTAAGTGTGCTTTCTTTACTTCTCAACTTCAAGCTGTCAAACTGTTGGCAAAATTGTTATAAGCATTGAGCCCTGTACTAAAATGTTGAAATTCATGACCCCAAGATCAGGGGGTCTAGAGTAACGGAAGGATTCTAATAAAAAAAAACAGTGAAATTGAATAATATTTTGAAAAAAATCTTCTCTCTCCCATATATAAATTAATTTTGCATACAACGCGTAATTTGATCTGATAAAAAATCATATATCGTACAGCCTTGGATGCATAACTCACATTAATTTACGACAAAATCGTTTCATCCTGTGTCACGTTTCAATTAAAACAATACGAGCTGCATTTTTGAGAAATTTATTTTGTTGTTAAAATGTGTTATTATGAATAATTTGTGTGTAATTTAAAGTTTTATGATCAATAAAACCAAACACAAATTTTAAATTGTTTCAGAAGAAATATTTCTATACAGTCGAATGTATAGCACTATATAAGAAATCAATATTGTACAGGACAACAATAATGTAATTTTGCTTTAATAAAAGCTTATACAAAGTTCTTTCATCGCAAATATGAAAAAAAGAAGTTTTTAAATGTTCTATTATATTGAAAAAAGATAATTCTACAACATTTTCCCATATCAAATTTGCAGCTCATTTGCTTTAAAACATGTTCGATGAAACATATGGAGATAACGAACAGTATTCAAGATTAAATGTCATAAAACAATACAAAACAGGAGCAGAGCAAAAACATCAGAGGTGGGATCAGGTGCCATTGAGGAGTGAGCATCCCTTAGCAACTGGTCACATCCGCCGTGTGCTCCTTGTCGTGATTGGGAAATAACGGGAAAATCTGTCAATAATTCAGTGTATGAATAATGGACTAACAATTAGTCTGATAAACGTCAGTTAGCATTTGATTCAATGATAAATTGTATTTGCTGACAAGGTCATTGTATCGATTATAAAACTTACGAAATAATGATTTTAAACGAGGCTGCTTATATTCTTGTTTCATCAACTTGATTTACAATACTTCACTAATCGATTTTAAAAATGCAAAAATCGGATCGTGGAGCTGGTCAAAATTTAGTAAGTTACGAACAATACACTAAAAAATGTCAGATTCTCTGTAAAATAGAGTAAAAACGAAAAATAACATAAAAATTCATATTAAGAATTGTAACATCGATTCGTATTCCAAATTATGGCTAATATTTTGCTTTGTTGAAAAGAAATCAACTTGAGAAGATTGGTTGTCCTAATTGAAAACGACAGAAACGATACCGTTTTAGAACGTCATGGAGCAGCAAATAACGATGCAGTTTAGTGTTTTACTGAGGAGAAATCCTAAATAAAACTCAAAAAATATATATATATATATATGAGAGGTATCAACAAAAATGCCACACGGGAGTGCAGGCAGAATTGTAGTAACAGAGACTCTGTATCGGATGGAGACAATCGGCGAAGTTAAGAAACGGTTTTACTGTAAAAATTGGACAGCTGAAATTCTCTATATCAACAACTTGTTTGTCAATAATTTACTTTGTTTTAGAAAATGTCATTCGTAGCGCATGCTCTTTCGTATCGAACCAACTGATATACGGGTGTTGATCCTAGAGTTTGTAGAATTTCTATATATTTCTTTAAGTGACATTGGTTGAAAATTACAAATGAGAATAAAGACACTTGTTAAAGATTTTAAATGATAAAACACTTTGAAATATTTTTGTTAGTAACTCTATGACAATTGCCATAGAAACGGTTGTTTGGAAATGCGGTTGAGAAATTAACGCCTTTATTATCATTTTAATTCTTAATACGTGAATTGAGAATACGTTCATGTGCATTTTTGCTATCAATAAACTAGCAACATACAGAAAGTATATTTCAAGAGTAGTCGAGAGAACTGTTAATCATATTAATTAAATAATTATTCTATGAAAAATCATATTGTCATCCAATATACAATGTATATGTATATGAATATACATGTATATACTGTCATGCATCTTACAATGTATACATAATTACATATATATTATTTTTATTAATAAGTAAAATACTGTCATGTACTCTACAACGTATATGTACATATATACTGAATACATAATTCACTGACACGTACTCTAGATACAGTGCTCGAGGAATTTACTGACATACATTGTATATGTATGAGGGTTGTCCGTCAAGTTCGTGGACAAACATCTTTGATAGCCAAGGGTTTCTGACACGCTACTCTCCTCATGAACATATGAGGAGAGTAGCGTATCAGAGACCCCTGGCAAGCGAAGATGGTGGACAATCCAATTTATATAAAAATTGTTTCATATATGAAACATATGGAGTGAAGGATATGGAGATAACGAAGAGTATCAAATATCAAAATCCATAAAACAATACAATATAGGAGCAGAGCAGACACGGACCTCCACATCTTCGGAGGTAGAATCAGGTGCTATGGAGGAGTGAGCATCCCCTGCAGACCGGTCACACCTGCCGTGTGCTCCTTGTCAAGATCGGGAAATAACGGGGAAACCCGTGGTCAATTCAGTGTATAAATAATGAACTAATAAATTGTATGAAAGACGTCAGTCAGCATTTGACTCAATTTAAAAATTGTATTTGCTGACAATGTCATTGTATCGACCATAGAACTTATAAAATGATGACGTTAAACCAGGCAGCTGAAATTTTTGTTTCATCAACTTGTTTGTCAATATTATACCTCGTTTTAGAAATTGTTCATAGATAGAGCATGCTTTTGCGTATTTAATCAACTGAGATATATAAACTTCGTATGCAGGTGACGAAGGTATATTGCTGCATAAGTAAGGAAAGATGAAGATAGAAAAGTTTAAGTCATTATGTTTATCAAATAGCTCTGTTTTTAGATTACCATGAACGTCTTTCTCAAGTAAAATATCCAAATATGAAACAGATGTGTCAGATTCTGTAGTATATAAAAATAAGTCTGCTAATAACGGGCGCAATTGGTACCCATGGGAATTCCCATAGATTTATGGTAGACCTGATCTCCAAAAACGACATATTGTCAAGCAGAAACTCGAGCATCTTTTAGATATCAACTTCAGAGTACTTGTGTGAACAATCAGAATGTTGTAAGCAAAATAATTTTGCGAATGACCAATGCTAAGGTAAGTAAATTTACGCGTTCCATATTATTGAAAAAGCAACTGTCAATGATATCAAAAAGCCTGGACGTTAAGTTATTGTCTGGAATGGTTGTGTATAAAGTTGAAAAGTCGTTAGTTTTTGAGTTGTTGATATTGGTGAAATCTTGTGCTTTCAAATTGTCAAAAGGTTCCTTGGAATTTTTAAGGATCCACGTCTGATTTACACCACTTCTTGATTACATTGTTGCACAATACTCTTGAAGTTTCTCCTTCATTACTGTGAATATCTAATGTAGTACAGAAAGAGGCTTGGTTGAACATTAACAGGAACCCGCTATGTATCTATGTTTGTAAGGATTCTTATCAAGTTTTGGAATCCAATACTGGCATATACATGGTAGTTCAAATCAATTTGGTTCTTTGGGATATTAAAAATGTTCAAAACTGATATATGATTTGAAGAATTTCTTCCTTAGAAACAGAACTTTGAGTATAAGTTGGATTACCACTTGTAGAAGGATATGGAGATAACGAACAGTATTCAATCTCAAAGTCCATAAAACAATACAAAATAAGAGCAGAGCAAACACGGACCCCCGAAACATCAGAGGTGGGATAAGGTGCCATGGAGGGGTGATCATCCCCTGCCGACCGGTCACACTAGCCGTGTGCTCCTTGTCACGATAAAAAAATAACGGAAAAAATCCGTCGTCAATTCAGTGTATAAATAATGGACTAACAATTGGTATAAAAAAAAGTCAGTCAGCATTTGACTCAGTGATAAATTGTATTTGCTGACAAGGTCATTGTATCGACCATAGAACTTACGAAAGTAAAATATCCAAGTAAGAAACAGAAGTGTATGAAAGTGTTTATTATATCGGATTACTTGCTTGGAGGTTGCTTAATTGTTTAAGGCCCTTTCACAATTGGCGCACGAGCAGAAGCGACAAAATATTCGTGCGACCGAATAATTTTGTTTAGGATCTTAAACTGTTGCCAAAATAATCGCATATGAAAAAAGTGTTCGTACGAAATTCGCACGATTTAAAGCGACTGTGGTGCATTAAATCTTGCGATATATCTTGCGTCTATATGCGACTGTTGTAGAATGAAAGCGAATGTTGTAAGATAATGCGATAGGATTGCACGACTGATCAGGCAATCGGACGATTGAACGTGCGACAATACGATTGGACGTGCGGTGCTCGTGTGCTCATGCATTCCATAGTACGAATGTCCGTGCGAGTCAGAGGACCGGGTATATATACCACCCGTTTCCGACGCTCTTCAGTTGACAAAGTTAAGATGCTTATAATTATACACGGTATATATATATATCTGTTGCAAAGAATGGCTATTTAAGGTGAAAAATCAAGCAATGATAGTAAAACGTTGCAAGATTACATGAGACATGTTGAGCAACAGTCTCATGGTCGCAAAACACACGCAAAGACAGCTGCGATTCATCTTACGATCTTTAAAAATCTTACATCACTCTTACGAGTACATAAAACGTTGTAAGACGTTCGTACTAATTTTCGTGCGTTTAATTGCGATAATTTGGATCGCATTTGGTCGCGTCTGAATAGTGTGCATGTTGACTATTTTGAAGAGACTTGATGCGACCACTAAAACACATGCAATGAATGCGAGACATCGTGCAACGTATGCGAGAGCTCGTGCGAAGCTAAAATTTTCCAATCGCAAAGTGTTGTAAAGTGCTCGTGCGCCAATTGTGAAAGGGCCTTTACAAATGAATAACTCAGTGACGATTGCAACGGTGAACTGTCAGGGGCTAGCAACACCTCAGAAGCGGCGCGATGTTCTTAATTATTATAAGAAAAAGGGTCTTTCTATCCTGTGTTTACAAGATACACATTTTACTGATGATTTAGAACCATATGTAGAAGCTCAATGGGGATGTAAATGTATTTTTAGTTCTTTCAGGTCCAATTCACGTGGTGTTAGTATCCTATTTAATAACAACTTTGAATTTAAAATCCATAAAGAAAAAAAGGATTGTGAGGGAAATCTAGTTGCTCTAGATATAACAGTTGAGGATAACAGATTAACTCTTATTAATGTTTATGGTCCAAATCTCGACTGTCCAGAATTTTATAAAAAAATTCGTGAAATTTTTTTTTGGAATTTGACAATGAATATTTCATACTATGTGGTGATCTAAATCTTGCTTTGAACCCTGCTATCGATACATATAATTATACTCATGTTAACAATCCAAAGGCTAGAGACAAACTGATAGAAGTTATGGAGGATCTTCATATTGTTGATAACTTCCGGATTTTGAACCCAGAAAAAAAAAGTGTACACATGAAGGAAAAAAAATCCATGCAAGCAAGGTCGGCTTGATTATATTCTTATATCTGAAGGTTTATCCAACTTAGTAGAAAATTTAACAATTAAACCTGGCTATAGATCAGATCATTCTATTGTAGTTTTAGAACTTAAGTTCAAACGTTTTAGAGAGAAGGTGTGGCCTGTGGAAATTTAATAATAGTTTGCTGTATGATATGACATATGTGGAAAAAGTTAAACAAGAAATTAAAAAAGTAAAATTGAAATATCTACAAAGCAAAACATCTATTGATGATATTTTCTGTATTGATGACAGTTTATTTTTAGAAGTTCTTCTTATGGAAATAAAGGGAGTAACCATTTCATATTCCTCATATAAGAAAAAGAAGAGAGATGAACTTGAAAAATCATTAGTAATAGAAATAGAAGAATTAGAGTTACAAAATAAAAGCAACACAGTTATTTATGAAGAAAAAAAAATATCTCTTGAAAATTTAAGAAGAGAAAAAATGCAAGGTCATTTAATAAGATCACGCGCGAGATGGGTTGAAGAGGGTGAAAAGCCCACAAAATATTTTTGTAATTTAGAATCCCGCAACTACATAAACAAAGTAATAAAAAGGGTTGATATCGATGAAAGTAATACAATTCATGATCAGTTTGAAATTTTAAATCAAGTTAAAATTTTTTACAAAAACTTATATACAAATAGAGACTCTGAACTTATTGATTTGAATCTCACTGATATTATTGATCAATCCAAAAGTAAAAAACTTGATGAAGAAACATCTAGCCTTTTAGAAAAGGAAATTGTTGAAAGTGAAGTTTTAGAGGTTCTGAAAAATATGAAAAATAATAAATCACCTGGAAGTGATGGATTCACTACTGATTTTTTTAAATTTTTTTTGGAAAGACTTAAAATGTTTTATTCTCAGAGCAATAACTTGTATTTTAAATAAGCAAGAATTACCAATTTCCCAAAGACTTGGCATTATTTCGTGTATACCAAAGGGTGACAAACCAAGACACTATTTAAAGAATTGGCGACCAATAACTTTATTGAATGTGCTGTATAAACTTATATCTGGCTGCCTAAGTTATAGAATAAAGACTACCTTAGATTCCCTTATTTCAGATACACAATCTGGTTTTATCAAAGGTAGATATATAGGGGAAAATACACGATTTATTTATGATCTTATGTCATATACTGAGTCGAGAAATATACCAGGTCTCTTAGTTCTTATTGATTTTGAAAAAGCCTTTGACTCAATATCATGGTCTTTTATTTACAAAGTACTAAATTATTTTGGATTTGAAAATAAATTCATTGATTGGATCAAAATTTTGAATACAAATTTTAAAGCATCTGTTCTGCAATGTGGACATTTATCTGAACAAATACATATTCAGAGAGGTTGTAGACCGGGAGATCCTGTTGCACCTTATTTATTTCTCCTCTGTGCTGAAATCCTTGCTATTCTTGTGAAACAAAATAAAGACATTAAAGGCATTATTATTCAGGAGAAAGAACATAAAATTTCCCAATATGCTGATGACACTTCGCTTGCCCTTGATGGTTCACCAAAATCACTTTTTGCAGCTCTTGACACTTTAGATTTTTTTTCACGGTTATCTGGGCTGAAAATAAACAGTACTAAAACAAAAATTATTTGGATTGGTTCAAAAAAATTTTCAAACCAAGTTTTTCACCACCCGAGATGGAAGTTAGATTGGGGGTCAACAACCTTCTCCTTGCTAGGCATAAATTTTTCAGTAGATTTAGAAACAATAACTGACATAAATTATGATCAAATTCTACCTAAGGTAAAATCATTGATTCAACAATGGAATCGACGAATACTAACACCCATTGGTCGAGTTACTGTTGTTAAAACCCTTATATTACCAAAACTTAATCATTTATTTATTTCTCTTCCTGCACCTAGCATTGACAAAATTTCCTCATTAAATAAAGATATTTTTCAATTTGTATGGAAATCAAAATGTGATAAGATTAAGAGAACAATAGTTACTCAGGATAATCTGTCTGGAGGTTTAAAGATGGTAAATATTGACAATTTTATGAAATCCTTGAAATGCACTTGGGTCAAAAGACTGTTGACTGCAACAAAC
>PRKT01000412.1:377757-446441 GCA_003671525.1 Saccostrea glomerata
GGGGGGGGGGGGGGCTTACAGAACTTAAAAACCTGCCACCTAATGATAAGAATTCAAATTGAGGAGGAAAGGAGAGGGGTTATAACTGTTTTGAATGTGTTTGATGATCAAATGATCAATTTTTCAATTGCATGGTTTTGTAAATCATATATACTTTATGACTCCATGAAATCCAAAAAAAAATGATCATTGCATATTAAATTTTTTTTCCCAAATGTCATTAAAATGAGGCATTCTTACTTAATCAAAACATTTCTTACTAAAGTTTGTTTTATTTTTCAGTTTGCAGATGATGCTAGAGCTCTAGTGAGGATAGAGAAAGGGCTGCCCTCATTGGTCGATTTACTGGGTCAAGATCGAGATGACCTTGTGTGTCATTCGGCCCTCGCACTACGCAACT
The DNA here is from genome assembly GCA_003671525.1 of Saccostrea glomerata. NCBI lineage: Eukaryota > Metazoa > Mollusca > Bivalvia > Ostreida > Ostreidae > Saccostrea > Saccostrea glomerata. The sequence continues at coordinate 378,158 of PRKT01000412.1, forward strand.
TAGCCATCGATGAGAGGAACAAGGAGCTGATAGGTAAACTCTCAAAAAAATATCAACACACATCTATATTCAGCATATTTACTTTGATTGAGAGGTACCATTTTAGGGAATCTTAGGGACTCCATCTAATTGTGGCTTTATTAGCAAAGTGTCAAACCGTTAGTTTCTGTCTCAGTAAGAGGTTGTTTTTACTTTTGAGTACTATGTACAGGGTTATTTTCGCCCCGTATAAATTTTGCCCTTTCTCACTGGCAAACAAATTTGCCCCGTTTTAAATTCACTCATTCATAGTTTTATTACAGAAATTATATGTATTATTTCATTTCGCCCCGTTTTAAATTCGCCCAAAGAGGATAGGGCGAAAAGGGCGAACATAAAACGGGAGCGAAAATTTCCCTGTATACAGTAATTATGCAAGTTTTTTTCATTCATGCTTATTAAAAACATATGTACCGGTGTAAAATTCTGCAATTGCAGTCGGGTCTAAAATTTTATCCATTTACATAGTTCATATTTTGTATTGTAGGTAAATATGCTCTGAAGCCAATCATCAACACCTTACCTCTGGAGAAACAGAAAGAGAATGTCCCAGACAAGACGATATGTGCCGCTGTGGCTCTCCTTGTTGAATTACTGAAGAACAGTGTTGACTTCGCACAGTAAGTTAGCAAATTTAGAACATTGTAGACTTCGCACAATAAATTAGTGAATTTAGAACAGTGTAGACTTCACACAGTAAGTGAGGAATCTTGACTGTAACTCACCGCAAGATGAATAATTTTTTTTTAATTATTTGGCCTTTTACATGTATTGGTAATTTCTTTCCTTTCAGAATGTTTGTGAGAGAAAGGGGAATTCCGAGATTAAAGTTTGTGAAATTTGCTCCAGGCAAGTTTCAGAAGAAAACCAAAGACCAAGTGCAAAGGGTAAGTAAGAGACTTTGATATAAAAGAAATATCCTATACTTAAAACACATATAGGTCAATGGTAAAAGAATTCTTTGTTAAAGAGGAATTATAATGTGAACAGGCTTGCTTGTGACTTAGGATTTACTTTAGTTTTCCTTTTTGACAGCTTCTGGAGAAACTGTGGGAGTTTAAGTCACTTCACGGGGAGTTAACACAGAATGGTCTGACAGAACAGGAAGTCAAGGCACCAGCCTCAGCCAGCAGGTATGTTACCTGTCAAGAGTGACAGACGGACAGCTAGACAGACAGACGGACGGACAGACAGAGTGATTACTATAGGGCACCCGCAAATCCTTGCGGGGCCCTAATTATATCATTAACATTAATTAGTCGTCCAGTTTTCTTGATAATCAGTACCGATTTTTTAAATCAAAATTCAGTTTCTTTTCCACTGAATTAAGGTTAGGCACTAAAATCTTTAAATGTTAAATAATTATGAACTTCCATAAACTTTTAAAGTTAACTACAATATAAGTGAAGACTGTATTTACTAAGATCATAAAGATATAGATTCATTGATCTTTAGAAGCCTGAATAAGATTTATTTCCTATTGATATTCTTGTAAACAATTCAAATATGAAGTCAGGGAGTATCACGGTATGAATATTCCTCCCATATCACAAGACAAACTTACCTCACATGACGAAAGATTCCACAAAATGCCTGTCACCAATTCTTTAATTTCTTCTTCTCGAGTTTTACGTATGAGACGTATCAACTCCGTAATTCCTCCTCACAGTTAAATCTACACAGATTTTTTCAAATTTGTACTCCCTACATATAACAGTGAAAATAGTTTAATTCCTTACGAATTGGACCTGTGAAATTTTAACACTAAATCAACATCGCATTTTCTCCATTTAAACAGAAATAACCCCCCATACCTTGTTATCAGTCCCAGCCGGTCCCCGACCATAGGACAGATTTTTGAGGGCCCCACAGGCATTCTTCTGGACCTCTGGGTAATCACTGTGTAACAGCTCTACTAGTGGGGGGATCCCATCTAATCCCCTGTTTAAAAATAAAATAATACATATAATACAATCACTGTGAAACAGCTCAACAAATGGGGAGATTCCATCCAGTCCCCTGATTAAAAAATAGCAGATTGGAATATAATACAATCAGAGAACAGTTGAGTCAAATCAACTCAAATTGTTTGAAAATGTTATCTAGTTAATAAAATGTCTCAAGGCTTGCCAGGTATGTTTTGTGATATTCAATATTTCATGAGTTGAAATTATTGAAACCAAGGTATCATTTTGAAGGACTTTATACTTTTGCAGTTTTACTTTCCATTCTAACAGAGCTAAATAATCAATGACAAACTTACCAGTCAAATGCTTTGTACCAGTTTGACAGAACTAAACAAATAATGAGAACTTAGTCAACTTACCAATCATATACTTTGTACGAGTATCTCGGAATCGGTTTAACCACAGTGATGTTCTGTGGAATATAATATTCCATAACAGTACAGTCTGTCTCCCATAACGCTCCCCTAAATCCAGCTATATTTACCTACGGTTTCTTATTGTAAAAAGCCAAGGTGACCTAGATTTGCCCAAGGACTTCAGTGAAATCAAGCATCAAAATATCTCTTCCTGAAATCAACTTTTGTGGGTATAGCATCATATTCTAGGTGTATTGTGTAGGACATTCATAACAATTGACTTGAGATATCAATGATCACCATATCATTTCCACGACATTAATCTCTCACAAAATTAGAATTAATTCTCTATATTTCTCAATTCCTATCTAAGATGCTTAATCTCCTTTGATCAAACAAAACCATGCCATCCTTCCATCTTTGTCTACTTTACCTCAAGTAATGAATTTATCAATTGTTTTTTTTTTTTGCCTCAAGTATGCCTGGACATATGTTGACCTTGTTACACTCGGACCTTACCAAATCTATGTGATGGCGTGTGATGCCTGTTAAATATCAACTTCTAAGTATGTCATACTTTGAATTTATAAGGCTTGACCAACCTGGTGTACAGATGTATGTCTGTCAATCATTTAATGATTGTGACCTTGCTATTTACATCAGTGTCAATGATCTAACATTAGTATAGATCTATGTCTGTGTAGCCTTGCTTATTCTGATATTGGTATCTACTTCCTTAAGTATCTAAATCTATATAATCTTACCTTGTTTTAACCTTGACATTTTGGTCTGTATAGTCTTACCTGTTCTAACCTTGAAGTCTTGCTCCGAATAGTCTTACCTGGTTTTTGACCTTGACATCTAGGTCTGTTTAACCTTACTTGGATTTGACCTTCATAATTTGGTCTGTTTATTCTAACCTGGTCTAGACTTTACTATTTAAGCCAATATTTCAACTGCGTTTGACATATAAATCAGTTTGACCTTACCTGGTTTTGACCTTGATATCCTGATCTGTGTAACACAGATGTTGTAAGTAGGCTGCAGCATTGGCCTTGACCTGGTCGTTAGGGTGACTCAGGTAATCAATCACTTCCTGTAGGTCAGGAGGTCGCCAGCTATTTCCTGTCAAAAAAGTAATGTACATATTACCAAGGACAGAAAAACTGATAAAATTCTTAACTCTTTCTAAATCAATCCAAAAGAAGTCATTTAATCTCTGAAATACCCTGTCCTGACATATTGATAATTATGCAATCTTCTAAATTGTAAGATTTCAAATGAAATAACTTCAGACCTGACATTCTTATATAAAACGACACCTGATTCCATCAATAATTCACATCAACAATCTTTTGCATCCATTTGTTTCCCAGAAAACTGTAGACTGTCTAACTCTTTAGCTCCCAGATCAATGAGAATTAACTATCTCTCACACTGTATGGATTGACCGTGTTGATGGGGATTTTTACAAACCAATAACAGCCACTTATAATTTGTCAGTCTGCCCAGGTTAAGACTGCAGAGAGAGGCAGCTATAAAAAAGTCTGAGGGAGGAAAAAGGAGATGTGTAGTAATCAATAACGGTTTACTTGTCTGGGGGCATGGCCAGGTCAATGAAGGATTTCAATTACGAGGGATAATCAAAGAACATTGAAGTTCACTGAATACTCATAGTAGAAGCGCAATTGTAATTGTTGAAGATGTGATGACAGAATGAACAACTTGAAAAATTAAAACAAATTCATTCACACTGAAACCATTTTCTCTTTTTCATTTTAAATTAATTGTAAATCATAATAAATTGTCTGCAGTATGACAAAAGTTCACAGAATAATTTAGAATAATTTAAATATCAAACAAGGAAAAAATTAAAATTTTTAATATCAAACTAAAATAATTAATTTATAAGGTGCCTTATAACATGTATAATTTCACAGTAGGCTTGATGTCACTTTTTTTGATGTCACTTTTTTGATAATGTTACAAATAAAAGATCACAAATTTTTATTTGATTTTACAATTTCCAAATTAACAAAAAAATTTTTTTCTCCCAATTACATGAAATATTACAGAAAATAATTGACTTAGACCAATATAAGCCTCAAACATTTCATTCTTCTAAATTGCCCAAAACTTTAAATCCGACATTGTTTATTGAAGTTTCACAACAATAAAACACAAACAAGATGTGTATACTATTCTAAGATTTTTACTTCAAAAAGACTTTTTATTGTTCAAAACATAGTACCTGATAGTGAGGAAACAAAAGAAGATGAATGAAGTCTGAATGTTTATTTTGTTGTCGGTGGAGCAGGTTATTTAAAGTTGTCCCTACAGAACCATTACTGGGTCAGGCAATCACTTAACTACCTTACCCAGCTGTATCAGGTTTAAATCCCCAGAACAAAAGCCCTGTATATAAAGGTATCCCAGACCTTGTACAAGGCAGACCTACCCTTATCTCTCGCCTGATCTAAAACACCCGCGACTACTGACACCCTCCTAACTACACATTTCTATGTCTCTTTACTTCACTCAGTGGTAATCCTGAATGTATTCTCGCTTTAATGAAGTTGTAAAACCAACACTTCACTGACAAGGTGTCATTCTGGGAACATTAACCTTGCCATAAAACGTCAATCAACTTAAAATAACCTACCTCTGATATCCCTTAGTTGAAAATCCATCAATTAAAATTCATAGAATTCCTCACTGACATAAATCCAAGTTAAAAAGTCAGCTAGCTAATTAGTTAATTATCCCCACACTGTGTGTTGAATCATAACCTGGTAAGATGTGGCGGGTGTAAAGCATTCTAACACTATACAGAGACTTCTGTGTAATTACAATCACTGCACCGTCCCTTATCAGGCCAGAATTCTTGACAAAGAGCCCACAATGGCTATATATAAAGCCCGGCTGGTTACCATTCAACTCATTATTTACCAGTCCAGATAAAGTCCCCCCGGCACCAGGACACGTATCAACCCTGGACACGTATCAACCCAGGCCTCATATCCTCTACCCTGCCAATGAATGGCTACAGAGCTAAATACAGTGCCATTAGAGAGAGAAAAACTTAATGTACATTTATCTGTCAAATATCTTCTATGTCCTTCAACTTACAATTGGTAAACAATGTTGTACTGATTCCAACACTCTATAATGCAGCAGACAGTTCAGTTATTGGTCTACATTTAGTATTGTTGTATTGTATAGATGGTTTTGATCTATTCTTTATGAATGTCAGACACTTGAAGTGATTTTTCCAAAAAACTGAAATGATTAATCTAACTTTTAACCCCTACCCCCCACTTGCGAATCTGGGGTAATAAGACCCTAAGACAGGTGCACAAAATTGAGATACACAGGCTCCTGACTTTTCACTTGGCAAAATTTACATTCAGGTGTAACTATCCAGAAATCAACTCCCCATAATATTAGATTGAGATTTAGCATGATTAACGGAACATAAAATTTCTCCTACCTTCTCCTCATATTAGGATTATTAGAGGTACATAAGATTTGACTTACCCTCGCCCTGTATTGACGGTGTCCGTCGGCCGTCAGAGAAGTGCTCCCTGGATGGAGCGTTGACAAGGCCGGCCTCTAACCGCGGGACGTTGTCGTCGTACATCCCTCTCTGTGGCGTACCGCGGCCATCGTTACTATAGCGATCATCATAATGGGCTGGTGGCTGGTCATTGTATCCACCTGAACAGAAAATTCAACATACATCTGTAATACATGTCAATTCAGTGTAAAAGGACCTATTTATAGAAACATTCAACAGATTCCTTTCTTCATGCTGGATCTCCTTCAATCTTCCATTACATCATGTACATATTACTACAAAACAACCTAGTTAAGGATTACTTTTCCCGAAAGTTAGCTACCAGAGACATACAATCAGTTCAAATTTTAAAAAAAATCTTCAAAACCCATTCACAGGACCATGCAGCCTTAAGACCAGGTGTCAAATATAGATACCTAACCTTTCAACTCGATCACAGAACACTGATAACAGTGAACTGACATTACTTATATCTATAAACCAATGCATGATGGGATACTCACTCATGTTAGAATGATCAAAGTCAGGACGTGATTCCAAATTTTGTGGTGTCATCGGTGCATATTCACCATGACGACCATCATAGGGGTCAAAGTCATCCTGGGGAGCATATCGCAGGTCAGGGTTAGAATCTAAAAATAGACATCCAGACAAAATCCTCTAACCATCCATCTATACTTTTCCAGTTGAATTTCAATACAGGAAATAGAAAATGGATAGAAAGACAGTGAAAGGCAGGATTGATGCAGAGAGAAAGAAGATTGGAAAGACAAAAATTACAAGTCCCTTATTTATCAGTAAGATCAGAAATATGAGATGACTTTTCACTGAATCACCCAAAAGTGAACATATGAAGAAGAAATGATATATAAAGAGAGCATCTATCACATTTGATCAGGGTATACTATTTAATACTCACTCATGTTAGAATGATCAAATTCAGGATGTGATTCCAAATTAGGGGCTGACATTGGGGCATATTCACCATGACGACCACTGTATGGGTCAAGGTCATCCTGGGGTACATATCTCAGGTCAGGGTTAGAATCTAAAAATAGACATCCATAACAGTTCCCTATAACCAAAATCCTAAGAAATATTCATGACAGAGAAGGGGGGGGGGAGAAAGAGAGAGGAAAAGAGACAGACAGAAAAGCAGAGATGAAAGTTGGTCAGAAAACACAGAAATAAGTTTTGTGAGCAAATAGTGTGTACAAACTCCATCACACACCAAGTCATTCAAGGTCAAAACTGAGTCTAGTCTTTCTGTACACAGAGAAATACAGAAACCTTGTGACAAAGTCTGAAACACACTAATACACAAACCAAGGCAAGAAAGAGAAACTCAACACAAATAAAAAAGTATGGTGAAGAAAGTAGTGTTAACTGCAAAAAAGAAAGTATACAAATCAGAGGCAACAGAAAACATGGGAAATTACAAAAATAAAGAAGACAGGTAACAGTTGTTCTGATGCTAACGAGTAAAACTTAGGATTCTACACAAAAAAACACAACCAAGTAAATTTTTGTATTTTTCTAGTATTTTATAACCAAGCAAGTTTTTGCATATAAAAATAATAATCCATACAATTACAAGATTCAAGAGTTCATCTAGATATTTACTACATCTGTAGAAGACCTACTACTGATAGACTTACCGTACTGGTCATGTACTGAGGTCGGAGTGCGACTTCTCTGCTGCTGCTGTTGGAACGGATCATCAGCGAATGGATCACTGTGAACCTGTGGTAGACCCTCGTGTTTCCTGTAGGGCTGGTCATCGTAATCCCCGAAGGTCGGTTGCTCCTCCCTGTACCGATCATCAGGTCCCCGAGGGTCAAAGCTCTGATTCTGGGGGTCACCAGGGTAACTGTCGTCTGGAGGGTAGTTACCTTGGGGATCATTAAGAGACATGTTCTGGAATCTATCATCAGGTGGCCCCTCCCCACCGTAACCCTGGTTCCTGGGGACGGGGGATTCACGGTAATCCTCTGGGTATCTGTCGTCCGTGTAGGAGGGGTCCTGGAAACGACTGTCCTCTGGGGGGTAGTCATGGTAATTGTCCGGGGGAGGGCCGTTTCTAGGATACATGTTATTTCTGTCTGGGGAATCTCTGTAGAAAGAGTCACTATAAGGAGAGTCATTGTGAGGGTCTCCGTAGCGATCGTTACTTGGGTGATCACCATAGGGGTCGTTTCCAGGGTGATCACCATAGCGATCATCAGCTGGGTGACCTGTATACCTGGGGTCCTGGTTAATTTGTTGATTACTGCTGTAAGGGGGAGATTCATCGTAGCTCCCCCGGCTCCTTGGAGGGGCGTCTCCATAACGATCGTCGGTTGGGTGTCCGGTGTAACGAGGGTCGTGGTTCATGTTTTGGTTGCTGCTATAAGGCGGAGATTCATCATAACTCCCTCTGCTTCGTGGAGGAGCATCCCTTATGTCAAAAACAAACAAATTTTGTATGTCTCTAAGAACATTTCTGCATTACACATCAAAGTATTCAATGGGAAATACCATTTTAATTAATGTTGTTGTAATTGGAGTTTTGATTGAAATATACTTTTGATTATTTCTTTTAATTGTCTAAAATTCAATATCAAGTTAGAAAATAAAATGATTTATTTATTAATAAAACAAAATATATGAATTTTAATCATCACTGATGATGCTAACAATGACAGTGTTGAGTAAACTTGACAAATGCCCCAAACAAGAAAAAGCTTTGGCCTTTACACTTAGTAATGTGAATACAAGGCTGTTATATTTCCAAATTCAAAAGTCAGGAATACTTTGAAAGTTGTCGACAGACAGACTGACTTCTCATATTGTATAGCATCACCCAGCAATAAAATAAGATGTTAAACTTTATAAAAAAAAATTTTTTTTAAAGAATTAAAATAAACACTGATAAAAGACAAAAAAAGCTATCTGACAATGATGTAAGAAAACAATGGGATACACTGCATACCACTGATGATAGAAATGTATTCTGTAACAGTTGCTGAACTTGTTGGAAAAATATTATCTTGGTCATAGATTTCTACTGTAAATTTCAATACATTTTCAAAATTACACGTTCTTCACAGTTTCAAATCTTATACAGAACTTTACTGCCTATCTTTCCTTTAAAAAATATAACTGTCTTTTACCAGAACTCCATAATTTTAATTCCCATAAGATTTTCCTATTCTCTGCAATGTACGTTTTGCAGCAGTATGCAGTGCATTATAATGAAATCATTTTGAATCCCAGCAGGTGTCATAAATGCTGGAGGATGAAGTACAATATGTTCCCACACCTCCATGCATTAAAGTAGCAAAAACTACATACCGGGGCATAACAGCATACCCAGGTATCCCACAATGCATTGTAAGGGGATCGCTTTAAAAACTTATCATGTCAACTACATAACAAATCAAGGTAATCTATTTAAATCATCACATTGAGATAAGGCTTACAAACATTTCTCTGATTTCAAAAAAAGATAGCCATGCAAAAAATGCTCAATTGTTGTCTGTAAAAACACTGATTATAAACAAAACATTTAATTTTCTTTTAAAGATTTCACATTAACCAGGGAAGGAGAATTGCATTATGGGATAGCGTAAATACAAGCGTACTAGCTACCTAGGATTGTATACACTGTATGGATCAGCTTGGTGTAAGCTATCATTAGACGCCACACTGTAGCGGCCCCCGCTACCGTAGGGCGGTTCCTGATAGCCATTAAACCTTGTGGGGGTGGCGGGGCCTCGGGGTGACCCCTGGGGGTCCTCGCTGTACTGCTGTCTGGACAGGGAGGAGTAGGAGGCGTAGTTATCGTGGGGCAGCTCTTGTCTGTGGAGGGACCCTAACGAGCCTGGAGACTTGTCCTGAAAAACAAAAACCAAACGTTAATCCAAGGTCACCCTGGCCTGAAAACATCCATCAAATGTAAATCCAATGTCACAGTTACTAAACAACACTTTAATGACATGAAATCCACTTCTGACTGCTTACCATTCTGGAGGGGTTCCTATGACTACCCCCGCTCTGGAGGGATACTCGTGATCCGTGGGGGGACCTGTCGTCATGGTAATACTGACCACCATTGGGGAGGTGTGGGGAATACCTTTGTCCGTAAGGGTCACTGTTGTACATTCCAGGGTCATGACCCCCGTAACTCTCATGTGCATAATTATCAAAATCCATATTATCGTTTCTGAAAATTTGAATGGACAACATGAACAGCATAATTAAATCGTAACATTAATTGGATTTAAAATAAAGCACTTTTAAAAAGATCAACAAACTTTAAAAGAAAGAAGTACTATTTGAGTACTCAAACATTTTTATCATTAAATTCAATCAATTAATTAATGTGTCTACAGTAATGTCATGTAACATGTTTTATATAGTGCTAGGTTGATACAAAAAGTCATGTAATATTATCATGATTATAGTACAGTGTACTTAATAAAGATATTAACTTGTGATTAATGCTGGAAATCAGGGAAATAATGCAAAACAATTTTATAAATAGATATAAACATTATACATGCATTAGACATTTCTACTGGACAAAAATCCCCATCAAACTTTTACAGGTTTTTTTTCTGTGAATGCTGACTTCATTTCAAATATCAGCAGGGAAAATGAAGCTAAACCATTTATTCATCATTTCAAATTCAATCACTGACTTTTCATTATTAATCGATTTTATGGGGTAAATGATGTAGTTAGTAACAATGAATAAAACATTTTTATTGAATCATGGAAACTTTCTAAATAGGCAATCACAACATATGTTAAATTGATTCTAAACTGCAATTCAACATAATGTGCTTCATACAATCACTTGATTTGAAATCTTAGTACAACCAACATGACCAAAGACAGTAATTCTAGATCAAAATTTCTTGAAACAAAACAAAAAACAACTGAAGGCCAGGTTAATGTACAGTTGTTTACTACTACCAAGCATTCCCTAATCATTTTAGAATGATAGCCCCTGGTTGAGATCAAAGCTTTGATCAATCTTATTCAGTAGTGAGATCTGTAATAGCGGTGTTTCTGGGTCTCCCAGTAAAGCCCCTACTCTGTATGGACCAGTCCACTAATTACAGGTGTATCCCGGTCCCAGGTGAGATAATGACACACCTGGGAAGGGGACCAGAACCAGTTCAGATTGGTATCAGTTTAATCCAAGTGACTGCACTGATAAATACAGATAAAGCCGACCAGATTGTGTATTTAACTCGTCGTTCGTGTACCTAAGGGCTAACTGTTGTCATCAGGCTCGGGGACAACGTCATTGTTTACACAGAATACCTACAATAATGTTTTGACACATATTTTTGAATTCTGTTTATTTTGCCAATATACAGTGAATTGAGAGAACAGTCCTTATGGTATATCATCCCAATTATTTAGAGTTTTCTGTTGTCTACACTATACTGACTATAATCATGATAATGAGATATATAATTATGTGCCATGTTTGTTGTGTGCTCTCATTAAAATGCACAAATAAATAGTATTCATACCCAAAAGTACCTCTATCTTCTAATTCTCTCCTGCAATAATAAGCACAAGTGTTAGTGATACATCTTGTATCTCAGAAATATAAACATAAAAAACACAAATAAATCCGGTTCCTCGTAGACTTATAGTTGTTGTAGATTATATTAACTAACAGTGATAATATTCCCAGGGTTAAAATTCCTTAGTGTGAACCTATACACCCAGTGTTAAAATTCCAACACAATGTATGGGACATGTTTAATACGGGACATGTTTAGACACTATGTATGCACATTTAACTGAAAGCCATGAAAACCTGGCGTCAGGACTTACAAATCCTCAGTTCACTGTCTCACAAAGTCCCAGGACAAACAATAATACAGCCATTATAATCCTTGTACGATTCTCTCTCTAAATTCACTTAAAACTGAAATCCCCACAAGTCTGCATCCCACTGCACACAATGTTGATGGCATATAATCCTGAGTCCAAAAACATCAAGTCCTATGTTACATTTTTAACCAACTGCGGATTGTTGTACAATGTCTTCTCACAGCTACAAAACACACCAAACTTTAATTCCCTGTTTGGCAGATTTTAAAACTTGTTTTTATTCTCTGAATGTAGGGCATGGTCATGTTTTAGGTTGAGTGACCATTAAATATCTGCTCGCAGTAATCCCAATACACTCGACTCCCAGGCTGACGTGAACCAAAGGTGTCTAGTTATGAGGTCGTAAAGGTGTGAATCGAGCAGAAAGGAAAATGTCTGCTCCTTTAACGTTCACTCAAGCATTCACAAAAATGCACCTTCAATGCTACTTTCTACCTTAACAGACATTTCCGCCTGACTGATCACAAAAAATGTTGAACTTCCCATGTAAACAATCCATATCTATAGACCAACAGACAATGGGGCATTCTTAGGTTGCTAATACTTCAAACAGTAGAAGGCTGTTTCCTTGTTGGGCCAGTAGTACAGTTTATATGCTGTTTTGAATCCCCGAATTCCCCCTAGATCAGCTGATTTACAGTACAGACTATAATGGTCTGGAGAGAAGGGGGCTTGTCTAAGAGTTGAATTCTTAACATTCCTTAGTCCCTATTTAGTCTATTATGTTAATGTTTTTATTATCTTTATATATTAATCAACCACAAAAGTTAAACTTTAAGGAATTATCTAATCCTGGAATTTTTTTCATGGAAATTATTAGGGTGGGGTGGAGTGAGAGTTAACACATTTCTGACAAAAGCTCTAGATACTATACTTCCACAATCCTGAAATTTAAATACATGCAGAAATAAAAGCAATAAAAAATTTTATTTTCCAGCATTCCAGTTGAACATGTTGAATAAATACTTCATTAAAAAAATACCATGCCGGTTAAATTTGGACCATTAAATACGCACTCATTAAACTTGAAAAAAAAAATTATTGGTCTTGGGCCAGAATGCATCTTTTTAATTGTGGGTCACTTACTCTAACAGTTAAACACTAGATTCCTTACATTAGACATGTTTGCAGGTTCTATTAAGTAACAACAAAGGAATGTGCCTCTATCAACATGGTAAAACAGCTCTTTTACATTCCAAACTACCCATATGTTTATGTAAAGTTGATAAAAATGTGTAATTCTTTCCATAAAAAGAATTTACCTGTATCATGCCAACAGAGATTTCGATTTTTTCTATTCATGCAGGATGTTATGAGAAGAAAATTATTCAAAAGCAGAGGAATAAATTAATAACATGAATAATGGAAGAAACATTCCCATAATTCTCACAAGCATCTCTGTATCCCAAATCCATATTTTTATTTAATCTGTACCGACTTTACCACCCATGCATGGGTCTACACGATACTAAGCCCAGAGATTACATGGGATAGACTCAGATGTAAAACTCCTGAGTCTAACACTTCAAAGGTCTCTACCACACTCCAGGGTAGTATTAGGGTACATTATACCTGATCAGGCCTCTCTCTATGACAGTATCGCAGCAATTTATACCTCTTAGGGAAGTTTCTATCTGTCCCATTCACAAGTCCATTCACATCTCCCTGACAATTACACCTACTCTAGTAGAGTATTAACTGATTCAGGGAGAATAATACAAACTTCTCCATCCAGGGGCTAGCACACTGTAATAGGGTAGACATGATACAAGATCAAACCAAGACTGTGTATTGACAACATACTGGTAGAACAGTTTGTCCTAGCTGACATCTATATATACTGAACAAAAAAAGAAACGCATAATCAGAATAATATGAAATTTTAAGTTTTCAGTTTAAACCTTGTATTATTTAAGCGATTTTAGAGTGTGTTGTGATAAAAATCAATGTTGCAAATTGAAAAGTCAAGTTGAGGTCATTTTCAATGCCCCCAAATTCAAGGGGCATAACAATATGTACTGTGCAAAGTCTCAATGCTAGTGGGTTTCCAATGTACGGATATCGTGGGGGAATATCATCTCATTTTAGTTTCATGCGAACAATTTATGCATTTTTATGCTGATTTTTTCATCCAGCAATTGTAGCAGCAGTTTTTACAGCAAGTTCTGAATCGCATGAGGTGATGAAGGGGGGGGGGGGGGGGGGGGGGGGGGGGGGGGGGGGGGTGTCTGACGGTCCTGCCTGGTTGAAGTTACCTGCGGATGGCCAGATAGTGGTCCTCAGACGTTAGTTTTAAGGTTGCAAAGCCCATTGATTTATTTCAAATACAGTTGCAACTTCCTGTTGCGTAGCTCCATTTAGTATCATCGTTAGCCTGGTTGTATTCACCTTTGTTTGGGCGTGGCATTGCAGTATTAACACTGCAATCAAATCTTAAATATGGGTTTTATAGAAGTGTTTAAAGTTTCTCTAAATCCAAAATATCAATGAAAATAGACATCTGATTTAGAAGAAATCATGAAAAACACTACTTTCATAAACATGTTTAATCAAGGGAGATAATTCAACACTTGGGTTTTAAAACACCATGTTGTCCTTTAAATAGGTCACAGGTATCCAATGATATAAAAAGTAGTTGTTTCATGTACATTAATTTTTAAAAATTTCTTTGACGAGTAAAACAATATGCGTTTCTTTTTTTGTTGAGTATATATAAAACATTTGAATTATGTACTCCCATTTAATTCTAGAAATTCAACCTCTTTATACAGAATGTTGTCTTTGTGTAAGCTTAATGAGGCATACAGCCATGTCAGCTAATAAGAACTCTAAACTTTACAGAAATGCTCCAGGCATAGTATAAAAATCATCAGAGTCACAGAGAAAGCTGGGGGACTTTATTCCCTGTAATCCTGTCATTACCAGAGCCTCATTCTCTGTGTGTAATAGGGAGGGGGATAATCCTGTCATTAGCAGAACCTTGTTCTCTGTAAAGGGGAGGGGAGTGATGGGGGATAAAGGAGGAACATCTGGCTGACTTTGGGAGACAGGAATACGATACGGCTCTCTAGGCACGATATCTAGCAAAAGAACACTTCAAATGAACGCTCACCATATACACGACAGTATAAGTACATGTACAATCTCACTGGGGGAAAACTCTCTCTCTCTCTCCATGCAAAAATATCATAATGCTGATAACTCTCACAAACTGATGACAAGTTAACAATAACAAATTAGGATAACTGAAACATGATGATGACAATGAATGATGATGAAAGTAACAAATGATGAAAATGATGTAGACAATAAAAGTTGCACATAACATCCGTAAGATTTTTTTCCCTTCAATATCTATACCATTACATTTTAGGGATGAATGCTCCTCATGGTGATGAAGAGATCTAGTAAACCTAAGGCAAATTGAAAATGTGTTAAACATGAACAATCCATGTTAAGTTCTGGGTGAGGAGGTCAGGGGTCAATAGTAAGTAAATTACCTACATATACTTACATACAAGAATCCAAGAGGTGGGAATTCATTTTTGGTGACACAAAACTGTCATCTTGGATTCTAGAGTCAGCCAGATAGTGGGGGCTTTGCCAGGGCAGGGAGTCTTCTGTTGTGTTAAAACTAGTCATGTTACCCGGACTTCCCTGGTACTGAAAAGTAAACAGTCACCCCAACATGAAAGTTTTTTCTTTTGTATACACAGTGGGCTGCTCCACGTCTGTCACACCTCATGACACTGCCCCTTGAGGGCCACAAACCTAACCCTAAACCCCTCCCCATTCAATGATTCTCTTAACCCCTAAACCCTGTAACTTCCATCGAATCAGAGATTCTCTTTACCCATATACCCTGAAACCTCACACAATCACAGAAATTCCTAACCCCTTAACCCTTAAACCTCATTTAATCAGTTTCTTGTATTCCCTAGCCCCAAAATAAGTGCACCATCACAGACTATCAGAAACTGATTTATTTCATGTTGATTTCTTTGACAAAATGAATGGCAGCATGATGTTTGTGACAGCAATCCAGACTCTGATACACAACAAAGCAGGACCTTCAATGGAGGCTACTGATGAAATTTACTTGTGTACAAAAAGGGTACTGATAATAAAGTAACCCTCCTGTAACACATGTTGAATCTGTTTTCAATGATGATTGAAAATGCTTCTTATGATTAGATTGACTCCAGTAAACTGTTTAACATATGAGTAAAAAATGCAATTTTATGGAACATGTGGAAGGAGTAAGTAGAAAGCATATGGATTAAAATTAAAATAAAACATTCAAAGCAAAAAACTTGAAAACATGGAATGAAATAATGAAAACTCTGATGGGAGCATATCTGCCCACGCTGGAAAGTGCTTGACATAATGTGATGGACATTATAAACTGTAGGCTTCAATTTGAAGATAATGAATTTAGAAAATGAAAACATATGGTAGGTTTTTCTCTCACTCACAGCATTAAGAAAATATACATAAAGATGATGAGTCTCATTCTGAGTTAATAAAACATTTCCCAGATGTTTACAAAATCTCCCACTGGGAGTTTGGCCAGATGTTATTGTGGAGCTTCAAATGCTTAAAACAACTCCCTCTTGTGGATAAAATCTGATGTTTGTGTCTTCATAAAATAATCCTTATAAGCTTTACTTAATATTTATATTCTAATTATGCTATTATGATCATATGTAATTGTGTACATATTTCAGGGTAGTCATATCTGTGCATTATGTCCTTAATTCATGGTCACCAGCACTTGCCAGAGATCAGATGGTAATGGACTAAAAGTCTAAAAAGACCGTTCTAATGACACTGCCCTTATTAGTCAGTCTGTGACCATCAAATACTAATGAAGTAAATTCATGAACAGTCTAAGGTCAAGAAGAACCATCTCTAGCAGCCTCAATATTGATATGACCCAAATCCTACAACCTAAATTATATACACAGAGAGACAAATGACTGGGGAACTAAGTTCACTATCCCTATACACATAGATGTCATCACTATCCCTACAAATCTATGTCAAACCGATGTATCAGTTCTCTGATCCTGTTTACATTACATACTGTGTCTGTGAAGCACTGGAACTAAATCAATATGATAAGTAAACATGGAGGAAGTTTAAAATTTGACAATATCATGCATAGTTAACATTTGCTGAGCTTTGAATCAAATTTTAAAATCAATGCCTATAGAGTTCAGCTATTTATTCCAGGAATGTATCTCTCAGTTAGTGTAGGCCCTGGTCTAGCGTACACTCATCGCTATGTAACAGTACAACTGATAATCTACCTGTAAATAGCCATGGGGTCAGATTAATAGCACACCTTGTATCTCCTAGCTGTCAACATATCACTTGTATATACACAACTAAATTATCCGGGCTCCACATTCACAGCCTCTGACTGTACCTATCTAAATCAGGCACCTAATGGTTTAATTAAACATTTTTTTTAGTTTATATCCTGGTGACCAAACCTCCAAGTGATAAGCCAATATTTGAATGAAAATTGAAAAAATTTAAAATTAGGCTGCGTTTTACATATTATTTTCTTCAACTTACAGTACGCATCCATAGATCTACACATTCATATTGGTTGTTGCATAAATATGATGGATTTGAGTTCCACCTGAAGTTCTACTTCTAAATGAGGACAGATACATATCTATTTACTATGCATAATCCCCGTTAACAATGAAAAGCACATAAACTCTATGAATTATGGGGACCAGACAGTCCTATATGTTTTCAGCACATGTGTCCTTGCTACACACAGATTCATGTATGTTATTTATGTAATGCGTGTCTGGCTTCAATGAAAGTCTGCCAATCTTGTGTCTTTGTGATAGTGATGTACTGGTAAATGGAGACCTCATAATAGGGATGTTCTAAATGCCCACTGTCCAGTGGTCTATACATCTATGTGGCCATGCACTTTGAGATTGAGAAATGTTAGATTTCAGCCAAGACCGTGGAAGCTTTTCTATGTTTTGGTGGGGATTGTAGAATTGTAAGACATTGTCATTTGATTGTCACATACAGAATATAATGCGCTTGTTTGAGTGACCATGTTAACAGAGAATTTGTGCTTTGGAATAATTTAGACCAACTTGTCATGCAAGAAGAGCCATAATGTAAACATTTAACACCTCCCTCCTTACGTAATCCTGTGGTGAATATAAATTTTACCGGTTTACTTTAAACAAAGAAATGAACCAGATGATAGAATCATACTGCAGCGACTCATTTTTATGATGCATTGTAATTTATGTTCAGCTAGCGTGTTATTTACAACTCATACTCTGCTGCGTTTGTACCTCCCCTTGTGTTTATGTCATTTTCTTTAACAATTTACCTTGCCTTTTAAATATTTTTGTATTACTCTGTAACATGTGACACAATCCACGAAATATCAACACAAATATACAAAGAGAGATCCTCAAAACTCACAACAAAAATGTTTACAACGGAAGCAAATTCAGCCATTTATATATTTACATATCTACAAAAAAACTTCTTTAACATAAACCTTTCAAAACTTTCAATTGTAGGTAAGACCCAAACTTTAAATGACACTTTTATAAATTTCCCTAGGGAAGCCAAACCACTTAAAATGAATGCGTCATATATTTCTTTGGGGGTTGTTCAATAAATCAACCAGTTTAAAAAGAAACTGCACAAAAGGTCTTCCTCAGCAAAGATTTTAAAATTTCTAGGTAAGCAGGTCTATATCTTGCTCAGGTAAGCCCGGCAATAAGAAATAAAGGATTTAGCTGGTACAATGCATGTCAATATTTTATTTTTGTTCAAAATCCGTACTCTACATACAACCCTGTCCTGGACTTGCCAGTGGCAGTACAACACATAACCACTATTGGATCATCCCTGATCACAAAAAGACAGATGTATCATAAACTTGTCAATTTGAGTCACTTTCCAGATTTTCTATCATCTCTAAGTTCATTCTTTTGATTTTTTTTTTTTATCTGTGTTGTTAATCAGTGTACACAAACATTTTCTGTACAACCTCTATCCAGCCTGAAGCAACACTGACCCTGTCTTTGTTGTTTTAAGGTCAGTTTTTGTTATTCCAGATTTAATCAGGATTAACACATGTTGACTGCATACCTCCACAGATCACAGTCTTACAGGCCACTGTTTTACATAATCACTGAGAATAGATCTTATAATTAGCCTGTTACAGAGAAAACAGTCCCCTCCTAAGGACACACCCCTCCCCCACCCCTCTCCTTAATTCTTACCTGTAAATTCTTTCTCTCAGCTTGTAATTCCTGAGTTATTCTTTTAAACTGGACTTCCTAAAGTAACAAAAGATTACATCACTGTAAACTGTAAATTATCCACTCCATTCTGAACATGCTGAATTCTTTGTTTCCTGTCAAACTAATTAAATTAGGGAACTTTCATGAGGTGATTCACTGTATAAAAATTTGAACTGTTGGAAAGTTTATTCCTACACAACACAATGGCTCAGTATGCTATCCGGAATCAGTAAAAAGGTATCACTATTATTCCCTAATCACTGACATGTAACCTCCATTGTTAAACACAGATTCATATTCCTTTTACCTGTACCAAGTCATGACACTGAGATTTTTTTCTGATAAGATATTTGTATAAATCATTCATTGACCAGGTATGTTTTCGGTAGGTGTAATTATATCTTGTGTAGGCTGATACCTTGTCATAATCCTAGGGGGTCACCAAGGGGCCATTCACACCAATAAAAAAACGTGTTTGAAAAAATATTTCAAGTTCACATTCCTTTAAATACATTATAGAATTTGACATTTTATAAGGCATGTTCTTGATTTCAAAATAATTTTTTCCACTGATTAAACACAAATAGCCATTGATCGTTGATCCGCATCAAGCGTGTACCTATGATGTTATGCACGTAAGAAAACCACGGAATATAATGACTCAGTTCATAGGTTCTCCACATAACAGGGTCCTATAAATTGTCGGCACAGGAAGTACTTCTATAAATAATACCTGAGAATTCTGGCATATTGCATAATCATAAATATTAAAAATATCTAACATATCCATTATACAAGCTAAGATGATGAAGGATGAACTTAACCATTAATCAAAAGAAAGGGCTATTAGGAGAAAGGGAAAACTGAACATTCATTACAAGTCAACTGTTACTTGGGCCTTCAAAAAAAGGACAAAAGACTTTTAAATCTTAAATATTATGTATAACTATGCGACAATAATATATTGCTTCTCAAGAGAGAATTTGCCTTGCCACTGTGATATTTGATGCATGTACCGCAATGCATATTTAAGCTTCAAAAATTAATACAATTTTTTAAAATATTATTTGTTAATAATCTCTTGTATGCTGGGTTCTCACATGTTTAGAGAATGAGGCCTGTGCAAGGCCATTAAAATAGTGAAAATTAGCAACACTTTAGGGATCTTCGATAAATCATAATACATAAAAGACATATCATCATGATCATACTTTTTGTTTTTTAGTGTTTGCCATCATCTATTTCTGTTTTGCATTATGACTAGCTTAGTAACTAGTGTAATTTCATTTAGGTTTTTTTCTTTATGTTTATGGTGTCAAACCAGTTGGAAAATCAACACATTCAAACAATTTGGAAATTTTTCTCAACTTTCTTGGAAACTTTCAATTGCCCCTATTTATAGACAATAACTGACAATCAAAAGTCCCGGTACAGCAAAAGTATAATGTGAGACAGTGAGAGTCTTAAAGCTCATTCATACTTTTACTTCTAAACAGTATACAAAGTTACAAACGTGCTCCGAATGACCCATTAATCTCCCACACCCCACCCCTCAACCCCCCCCCCACTCCCTACTCTCCTGTTCCTTACCTGAGCCTTTACAGACTTGAGTAGACTGGAGGAGGATTCATTGCCTAGCGTTCTATCTGGGGTGTGGATCAGGGTGTTCTGATAAAAACTGTCCTGGTCATATGGACCCACAGGCATCGCGATGTCACAGCATTAGTCTCAGAAGTCCAGGAGAACTGAGGTTGGCAGCAACCTTCAACACATAAAAAATACCCCATAAATCAAAAATAACAAACAATGAAGGGAAAAGATGGCCAAAAATTCTTCTTATTCATTGCAATTTTGAATTAATAGAACATTCCATCATATAAAATGATATTGTCCTAGGGTCCTGGTTTAACATTAACAATAGAATTTGTTCTGTGTTTTGACAATGTACATGATGTAGCAAAATAAACATGGGCAGTTACCATGGTTACTCAAAGTGAATTTATTATGAAAAAAATTCAGAGAGTTTCAAAAGTCAACATGATGTGTTAAAAGAAAACAGGACCAAACTGTTGATTTTTAATCACAATAATTTTATGGATATCTTTTAATCATGTTAATTAAAGGGATTATACAATCTCAAAAATGTTTGTTATAAATTTACTCCTGTAACAGGAAAGGAGAAAATGTATGGCTTGACCATGTTGACCAGGAATTGAACCCGTAAAACCCATGTATACAGGTGTCTCATTATATCGCGGTACTTAGATCTTTTGCATAAAAAAGTGTAATTTGATTTTTTAAATTTAACTTTCATCAAATGATATTAATAAAGCAAACTATGGCCTAACTTTTTAGTATCAAATTATTTCCCAAACTTGCATCGTCTAAGTTGTAGTCTATTTTTAAAACAGGAAGTCTCATTTACCTCCTAAATTGGAGAATCTCATAGTATCGCGGTATGGGAAAACATGGAAACTTGAGGTTGACATGGACTTCAATTCTTATTTTTAATTTTACCATGTTATTTTACATAAGAAAATAAACAATTATACAAACTAAAGTCTTTCAAAACATGAACTTTATATGGATTTTACTATATTATAAACTCATCGGGCTAAAAATAATAAAAACGGAGATCGATTTCTGAAAAATTACGTTTTATGTGAATAATTTTTTTCCGACGCATTTTCCCTACTTTTTAATCATCACAAAAATTTACATTTAGATGACAGACTGATATTTTTTTCAACAAAAAGCATATGAGCTATGTATCTGATTTTTTGGAATATACCGCGATACAATGAAACCCGCGATATAATGAGAATCGAGTATATATCCAGTCAGGTGCAATTCTAACTTCTACATGTTCTATGCCTATGGTGATTTTATCACTCAAAACATATCTCTCATTGTAACAGGTAAACAAAAACTGTTGATACACACATAGAATTATCAACATTTTGCTTCAATAGTTATCATCATGATCATATTTCCAAAAAAAAAAAAACTGTAATATCAGATTCTCTCAGATTGACCACCACTAATTCAATGTTTGATAATTTCCCTCTTGGTGGCCTCTTCCAGGAATGCCAATACCTTTACCTGACTTTTGACGAGAGCAGAGTTTAATTTTGTACAGGTGTACATAAAAGAAAGAATTAAACAAAAAGTTTATTTTCTTTTAATTAAGTGTCACTTAACACTCGTAAGAAAACCATGGATTAACAGTTATAAACATATTTTTAAACTTTAAATCCTGAGACGCCATGATGAAACATGGCGTCCCAAAGGTGTAAACTAAATATTAATCTACTCAAATTAGGGTTAATTGGGGGCTAAGTAGATGGACATGATATTAAGAAAGACCCTCTGATTTTTATCGGAAATATAGTTGACAAATTCGTGAAAGAATGCAACATGCTTTTAGGATTACAAAAAATGTCTGCATCGTTTTCAAACAATGCACACAAATTTACAGGTATTCGGCACGTCGTCGATAGCTTCTGTTTAATTGGCAAGAAAAAATCAGCTGTGAATAAATCTCTAAAATACATATCATCTAATAAAACAAAGACTTACTTAAATCCTTTCGAATATTTGTTTGCAATCTGGTGACTTTCGAACAATATTATCCTTTTCGTACAATGTTTGTGATTGGCTATTCCAATAGAAAAGATCACGCCCTCTGTCAAGTGCTTGATCAGATATGAGTTCTCTGCCCTTGCAGTAAAATAAAATCAAAGTACTAAGATCGTAAACGCACTTTGAATATTTTTTCAAAGTGTGTTAAAATTGGGGCAAAAACATTTTTTACCATCCAGACACTTTGAAAAAAATGTATTTATAAAAACATATCTATACTTAAAATTTAGTAAAATAGAGCATTAATTTGATATGATTTACTGGGAGTATCTTTCGGAAAACATTTAAAAGCCTCCACTATAACGACAGATCCAAAACTTAATTCGAAAAATATACTTTTCCATACAATTTTTCCATAGAAAATCTAAAATATAAAAGAAAAACTACCCATATTTGCAGTCTATGTCTCTTTTTCTAATAAATCATGAAAATATGCATTCGGAAAGTATTGCAACTCACTGGGGAGTGTAATCTCAAAATTGAAAATGTTATAAATTATAATTCAACCCAAAAAATCATTTAAACGGAAAAACTGCAAATCTTAGGATAAATAACCAAAGCAAACTTTACTCATAAATCGACAAGATTTTTTTTCATAGATTTATATTTAAACTGGTAACCTGGACAATGTTTGCCAGATACATATAATCGGTGAATTTTGTCAATCTGATTAAAATCAGATCTTTGTTAAGATTTTGTAAAAGTTAAGTTGTGCAAAAATTGTTCTAGAATTTTACAGAAAGCGACAAAAAAAAAAAATAAATAAATAAATAAAAAAATCAAATATCAAGCACGCATCAAAGAAACCTTACAATTTCTTGATAATTAAGCGATTTGTCATGTAAGTCATTTTTTTAAAAATCAAAATCATTCAAGAAATATACATAAACCATCTATCAATTTTTTATTGGTTTATGTATCCCTTTTCTATACATTGCATGTTTAAGATAAGCTCAAATATCTGCATGAAAAAAAAGATGTGTTTGCGAAACACTGATCTATCACCGTGTGAAATTGACTGTTTTACTTTAAATTCATTTTGGACTCTATAAATGTTTATATCTAATTTTTGTTTTAATATTATTTCTAATCTGAAATTATTTTCTTTCACAACTTGGATTTTTCCTATCTTTCTTAGCTAAGTTGCTAATTGATAATTTAATTACTGAGTGATACTTGTCGGCTACCAAAGGCGTTTATGCCCAAGGACTTTTTAATCACTTTTACAAACAACATGTACTTATTCAATTATCGGCCTTCTTTATGTCCATGTCATCAAAGCATTTAATTATTTGTTTACTGTATCACTTTAACTCATTGTAAACACCTGTCATTTTTAACTCATTGTTCTGATTGTTCATTTTCCCATAAATACCATTGTAAAAATTTACTTATCAGTTCGGAGGCCCGACGCATTACTGGCCACTTCCGTCTGTGTTCCCCGCTTGTATTTCTTGAATGTTAAAATTGTTGTCCATCATTTAATTACATGCACTTATTAATAAACTCGGAAACCAGATTACTCGTTACTTTGGACCTTTATATGTGTTATCGGGAAGAGTCCTTGGAATACGGCTCTACTACTTCCGGCCAACGACGCCACTCACTTATCCTGCCAACATTCCCTCTTGCCCGATCAACGACACATCCTTTAGACCCAAACTACGTGGTTATAGATCGATGCCCCCGTATGGCAGCATAGCGAAGGTTAAGCTTTATCAAATGCAGATCAAATATATATTGGTACCTAAAATAAGGCCTTTTCACAAGAAATACAAATGTGAAATATAAAACCTTAGCACCACCTGTTCAAAGGTTATGACCAAGGTTAATTAACGTTTTTAAAGGTAGGACAAACTCCGGGATCAGAGTCAAAAGGTCAAGGTTGTTGGTTTCTAAAGAAAGACCTTGTCTCAAAGATTACGTATGGGAAGTATGAAAGCGCCGATCCTTACCGTTTAAAAGTAATGTTCAAGGTTAAAGTCTTTTCGTAAAGTATGGAAATTATCCAACGTCAGAGTCAAAAGGTCAAAACTGGTGGTTTCAAATGAAAGGTCTTGCCACAAAGAATTGCTATTGGAAACATGAAATTCCTAGTATCTACCGTTTAAAAATTAGAGCCAAAGTAAAAGTTTGGATTTTCTGTGTAAGAATTGGTCAAACTCCAAGGTCAAGGTCACAGGGTCAAGGTAATCCCTGTTGAGATTCTGCTAGGCTAGATATTTGGACTGACGCCGTCGCAGAATCCCTGGACGACTGTTAATAATTCATGTCTGGAAATTAAGTCCCAACTTCGGTCGACTATAGCAAGAATTATTCACCTAGACCACACTGCCGTTCGCTTCAATTAAGTCATTTAGTTGTTTATTTGACACTCTGTTACTATTATTTATACAAAGCTTACCGTTTAGGCATGTAAATCCCAACATGAAAATATTCACTGAAATCTGAGTTCAAAAATATGGCTCCCATGACGAAATTGTTTACCTCCTCGAATAAAAGAGTTTCTATAGTCTGTTTATACACTATGTGATAATAAATAGCCACAGTAAACTGTGGCTATTAAAAATCACATAGTGTAAAAACAGACTATAGAAACTCTTTAATTCGAGGAGGTAAACAATTTCGTCAAGGGAGCCATATTTTTGAACTCAGATTTCAGTGAATATTTTCATGTTGGGATTTACATGCCTAAACGGTAAGCTATGTAAAAATAATAGTAACAGAGAGTCAAATAAACAACTAAATGACTTAATTGAAGCGAACGGCAGTGTGGTCTAGGTGAATAATTCTTGCTATAGTCGACCGAAGTTGGGACTTAATTTCCAGACATGAATTATTAACAGTCGTCCAGGGATTCTGCGACGGCGTCAGTCCAAATATCTAGCCTAGCAGAATCTCAACAGGGATTAAGGGTCAAGGATCTTGATATCAAATGAAATTAAAAGTCTTGTTACAAGGATTACATATGGGAAGAATGAAAGCCCTAGTCCTAACCCTTCAAAAATTATGGTCAAGGTTGTATTTTAAATGTAGGTCAAACTCCGATGTCAAAGGATCAAAGTTCTAAATTCCACAAGGATTACATATGTGAAGTATGAAAGCCCTAGCCCTTACAGTTAAAAATTTATGGCCAAGGTTAAAGTTTTATCATAAGTACGTCATAAGTTTATAAGTACTCCAAGGTTATGGTAAAAATTTCAAAGTTGTTGGTACTCAATGAAAGGTCTTTCCACAGGAATATACACATATATGAAGTATAAAAGTCCTGGTATCTACTGTTCAAAAGATATGGTTAAAGTAAAAGTTAGGAATTTTTGTGTAGAAGTGGGTCAAACTCCAAGGTCAAAAGGTCAAATTTGGTGGTTTCAAAAGAAATGTCTTGTCACAAGGAATACATGTGTGAAATACATGTATAAAAGTCATAGCTTTACTAAATCAAAAATGTTAAAATTTTTGTGGACAAACAGGCAGAGAGAGAGAGAGAGAGAGAGAGAGAGAGAGAGAGACACACACAGACCGACGCATAAGACAAAAAACTATATACCCCGAATCTTCGTTTACAGTTGTATAAAAAAAAATCGGAATTCAACCCCAAATAATTGATAAGGCCTTTAACTTTAACTCGGATATAAACAACTCGCAAGCCAAAATCCATCTCGATATCTGCATGCAAGCATTAAGAAAAAATGCAGAAAGCTAAAAGGGAAAGGCGTTGGAACCCCGGGGAGGGTAGGTTAAGCCCCCAACTTTCAATAGACAAGCTTTGCAGTTTAGGTCAAAAAAGTGTGTAAGTGGTAGTGTTTGGGGGGAAAATGGTACCCCCTTTCAATTTGCTTCCGACCCAATAGACAGACAGACGAAAAAACAGAGGACAACGAGACAGAGAGTCGGACGGACGGGCAAACAAAAAACCTTTAATCTTCCATTACGTACGTGTCATAAAAAGTTTCTGCCTTGAAATGTGTAGGAGAAGTCAGTATTCAGACAAATTTTAATAGCATGTATTTTTTGACAGGCTCTCGTCTGCCCGGCAAATCTGACATTTAAATAAAGTTTTAATACTAGAATTAACTGAATTTATAGTTTCTAATTCAGAAGTAAAGACAACCTCCCCCTCATCCCCCTCGAGTGCCCCTTCTCTTTTTCGTGACATTTATTTTTTACCCACAAACAACAAAATATCAGGTAAATCTGAAAATTACGTTTTGTGGGGTCCGATATTATTTAAACATACCTTTATTTATTTATACTCAAATATCCATTCATTAATTAACAAACCATTTGCATTGTATTTTTTATAGCATAACGTTTCATTTGTAATGTTGATAATTATTATGCGGTTGAAATGTATATATTTTCCCACTTACTTTGTATTATTTTTCATCCAGAACTTTTTTGATATTGAACTCCATTTGTAGAGAATCTGATACCTGGTATTCTGATATTTTTTATTCTGATGTCTTGCTATCCGCGACTCTGATGGCCTGATATCCACGATTCTGATATAATGATACACGTTATTCTTATATCATGATTTCTGTGATTCTGAAATCTGTAATTCTGATATCCGTGATTCTGAAATCTGTGATTATGATATCCATGATTCTGAAATCTGTGATTCTTATATTCATATATCTGTCCTACTGATGACCTGATATCTATATCAATAAGATTTCCATTTCTTTCTAAAAGTGGCTTTCATTTACTTTTCTGATATCTATTTTTTCTAATCAAATGTACTGATGCCTCTTATTTTGATGTCCATAATTCGGGTGTCCATGATTCAGATTTTCTGACAAATCCCAAAATAACAAGAACTTTACTTATAAATATTAAAAAAATAAAGGGTACTTATGTTAATTACACGACATGCTACAGCAGATTTTATAACAGCAAAATACACTATAAAAGCCGTGAACTTAAAAATTAGCAGAAAATAAATTATGAAGATAACGAGTGGTATTCAAGCTCTTAAGTCTGATGTCCATTCAAACAATAAAAGTCAGGAGCTAAGCTAACACGGACCTCTAAAACAACAGAGGTGGGATAAGGTACCATGGAGGAGTGAGTATCCCCTGCCAACCAGTCACACCCGCTGTGTGCTCCTTGACATAATCGGGAAATAGGGGAAAATCCGTCGAGTATTCAGCGTGTAAATAGTGGCCTATAATAATTAGTATGAAAAATGTCAGTCAATATTTGACTTAAATTTGTTTTGCTAACAGGGTCATTTTTTCAATCACAGAACTTACGAATGATGACTTTAAATGAGACTGCTGATATTCTTGTTTCATAAACGTGTTTGTCAAATGTCAATAATTTACCTCGATGAAGAATTGTTCACACGTAGAGCATACGTCGCGTCGGTATACCTGGATGTCGAAATGACACCCAAAGCAATTATTTTGTCTTTCTCATATATTTGCATAAGTTTTTGGACAAAGTCTGTTTTATATGAATACCAAAATAGGTCTTCTAATAATGGGGCGCAGTATCAGTACCCATGGAAATTTCGACAGACAGTTGGAAGACCCGAATTCCAAAACACATATACTCAGTAAATATTGTCAATCAGAAACTCCAGCATCTTTTTAATATCAACTTCAGAGAACTTGGTTTTAAATAAAAGATCAATGAAAGTAATGTAAGTAACATGTACGAATTCCATTTTTATTGAAAAAGCAGATGTCAAAAAACCTGAATTTATCGTGGGGAATGATTGTTAAATACTATTGACCCCCCCCCTTCCCCCTTCCACGTGCACTTTCAAAAACAATGCTACGTGCCTGACATTTTCAATAGTATAATTCATTAAAATCGGGTCTCTCCTTTCTCTTTTCTTAGCGAATCAAAAAAAAAAGAAAGAAAAAAGAAGGGGGTATTAACCCCGTTAGATGTAGATCCGCCACTGATTTTGATACCCAGGCTGAAAAGAAACATCAGAAGTAACCCAACATTGATTATGTTTATATAAATTGCGAAATAAAATGCACTTTATTATACGTACATTGACGACACGTTGAACATTATAACATGATTTGAGACATTTTTTTTTAATTTTTAGCCTTATTATCATTTTTTCATGATTAATATAGAAAGAAAAGGAAAAAAGACCCATTATAATACTAGTACTCAAAATACTTCACCCAGATACTCAACCATTCATTTTAGTCATTTACATCATTTTAAGCAACATCTAAATAATTTGAGGAGGGTGGTAAGTGGCTATTTTATGTACTGAACATTGTTTTACTTATACACAGGTTCAACATCTATAGGAGTCGTTTTGACTTGAAACCGTCTAATCTGACTCTCCAGTTAAAGGAGGTAGAGTTTGTATCCATTATGCCACCAAATACGAAAAATGTAAACTCGGAAGCAATCTTTGTTATGAATAAAAACATTATGTAGACAATTAATACATAGATGTGAGCATGGAGGACACAGAAAATAAAGAACCTGGAACTTTCCCAGATAAGGTTAGTTGGGGAATCGCGCATAACCATAATCGATGAAAGTGTTTTGGATATTTTAGACAGCACAGGCACTGACCCTATTTAGAGAAGTGGAAAGGCTTTCGCCTACATCCATGCGCCTACATAAATGGATGTAGGCGAAAGCCTGTATACTTCTCTAAAGAGAATAGCACTGATCTCAGCTACTGATGTCAGCTAGTATAGTCTATATTTTTTTCTTA
This sequence comes from Saccostrea glomerata, assembly GCA_003671525.1. Taxonomy (NCBI): domain Eukaryota; kingdom Metazoa; phylum Mollusca; class Bivalvia; order Ostreida; family Ostreidae; genus Saccostrea; species Saccostrea glomerata. The sequence goes on from PRKT01000412.1 coordinate 407,641, forward strand.
GCAATGGATCTATGGAGTTCCTAGGGCTTGGGTTGTCTTGTTTTTTTGTTGTTTAATTTCAGCAGGGACCTATATACTAACGGGATAGGCAACTCCTTCATCGCCATGTTTATCTACCCAAAACATCACGCACAACACTACAAGTTTTTCAATTTACGTTTATTCCCAGTAAATAGGATGTTTTCTGATTATTATCATTTATTCCTTTTATGTATTGGAATTGATTTATTAATAAATTTTAAAGCATAATAATGATATAATTTAAATATAAAGAAAACAAACACCGAAATCGGCGATTTCTCGGAAATATGGCCTATCGGGGCATGTGCTGATTTTGCATAAAACAAAATTACTACTAAGATAAGGAGTATAATACGTGCTAAAAACAAATCTTGAATGATTTTTTGACAGATATTTAAAGGTTTTGATCTCAAATATGCGATAGCTTTAGAGATATAATTAATTAAAGTTGACTTACGAAATCCCGCGACTTACGAGATATTGCGAGACTTGGGGTAGTTGCCTATCCCGTTAGTATATAGGTCTCTGATTTCAGTAGATCTAACGTTAAAGTCAAGAATTTTGATTTTTTTATGATAAGGAAAATATCATGTTTAAAAACAATGTCGTGTAATTTCATTTTAGCCTACATCAATTGAGGACTTTGTTTTTCTGAAGCCAATCAGTAGAGGGGCCTTTGGGTAAGAATTATCTCTATGTAAATAGTGTAATGCTAACAGCAGCACTACTCCTTTCCAAAGCATTTAATAACAAAGTTCTGTTAGTTTGGTGAGGTTTCATTGTCAGATGAATAACATGAATAATGAGGCCTAGTCTTATTATTTCTATCCTAGAGATTTTGATATTTTTTCTGAATGAATTATTACTATTGTATTGAATACTTGGTGTATTCCCTATAATTTGATTCCATGTAAACTTCACAGTGTTAATCCTTATTTAATTGTGTTGATAGTATGTATTCATTAATCTGAAGTCAACAAGATGCATAAATTTTATGTGTATATTGTGCATAAGAATTATAAGAAAGAAAAAAAGACAAATTATATTTACAATGAAAATACCCTTACTTTTTAAAAAATAAATAGACTATCTTTTTTTTCCAACTTGAAGGAAAGTATTTCTGGGACACAAGAAAAACCAAGAAAACAAGAAATATGCCATCAAGGTGATGAAGAAATCTGATATGGTGAACAAGAATCTGGTGAGCCAAGGTAAAGATTCCGTGTAACTGATGTATTATTGTACAATAAGGGAAGCTTGACTAATGACGCCTTAGTTCATAATGAGATCCTCACTGAAAGCTTTTAAAGGTAGCTTTTGTCTTTGTAATGATACCAGTAAAACTAATAAGTAATGTTGAATCATCTTCTTATTAATGTAAACATGGTAAATGTCTCTCTCTTTGATTGTATTCATTTACACCTACAAGTATTGTCTCAAGCCATGGTCAGCTTCTTTGCTATCAGAATCTAAATGTGTAGAAGAAGATTGTACATGTTACCAATTATTTAAACTTGTACAGAATTCCATTTCAGACGCATTGGCTTTATCCAGCAGTCCGCTCATTGTTATATATCGTGTTGTATTTCAGTGTTAACAGAGAGAGATGCCCTAGCTTTATCCAACAGTCCATTCATTGTTATATTGTGTTGTATTTCAGTGTTAACAGAGAGAGATGCTTTAGCTTTATCCAACAGTCCATTCATTGTTATATATTATGTTGTATTTCAGTTTTAACAGAGAGAGTTGCCCTAGCTTTATCCAACAGTCCATTCATTGTTATATTGCTTTGTATTTCAGTGTTAACAGAGAGAGATGCTTTAGCTTTATCCAACAGTCCATTCATTTGTTATATATTATGTTGTATAGAGAGATGCCCTAGCTTTATCCAACAGTCCATTCATTGTTATATATTATGTTGTATTTCAGTGTTAACAGAGAAAGATGAACTAGCTTTATCCAACAGTCCATTCATTGTTATATATTATGTTGTATTTCAGTGTTAACAGAGAGAGTTGCCCTAGCTTTATCCAACAGTCCATTCATTGTTATATATTATGTTGTATTTCAGTGTTAACAGAGAGAGTTGCCCTAGCTTTATCCAACAGTCCATTCATTGTTATATTGTGTTGTATTTCAGTGTTAACAGAGAGATATGCTTTAGCTTTATCCAACAGTCCATTCATTGTTATATATTGTGTTGTATTTCAGTGTTAACAGAGAGAGATGCCCTAGCTTTATCCAACAGCCCATTCATTGTACACCTTTACTATTCCCTGCAGTCTCAGAATAACATTTTCCTGGTAAGTATACAGTCTACATGTCACAGTGACTCACAGTTTTCTTTTTCCATCGAATAATGTCTGGGAATTTCTCACAATCACAGCAGAATAAGATATTTTAAAACATGTACATCTACTTTTGAATGTTAGGTGTTTTAAGAATGAGTGATGCATGGCTCTCTTAGAATCAACCAGCAATACTAAAAGAACTAGAATTAAGGGGGTGTCAATTGTAAAAGAAGGAAACTTATGAATTTTTCTACTTGTAATATGTTGATAGATAATGGAGTATTTGATTGGTGGGGACGTTAAGAGTCTGTTGGCTGTCTATGGTTATTTTGATGAGGAAATGTCTCAGATATACGCAGCAGAAGTGACCCTGGCTCTGCAATATCTACATTCTCATGGAATCATACACAGGTATGTAAATAATCTACAAGTGTATCAATTATCAAAAGTGTTTAACTTAGCTACAAGTGAGCTATCCAAAGATGTGTAATTTACAAGTATGTGAGTTATTCACATATGCCTGAGTTATACACTGATCATGCTGATGTTTGAGTTGACTGCAAATGTATAAATGAATTAAAGACTGGTGTCTGCTTTGCCAGCTCGTATTTGAGTTTTTTCAAAGGTAAGAGTGTTATCCAAAGGTGTGAAAGTTATCCTCATGATATGTCAGAGTTATTCACAGGTGAACAATTTATTTTCAAGTGTGTGAAGTTTTTGTGTGTGGAAGAGTTATCCACACAATAAAAATTCAAAGAAATTCAAAGATGATTTAAGATATTGAATTATTCTCTCAACATTCTCAAATTACATTAATTTTTAGCAAAATAGTTAAGTTAATAAATACATTTGTGTTTTTATTAAGTTAGCATTTTGATTAACCTAACAGGGACCTAAAGCCTGACAACATGTTAATTACTGGTAAGGGGCACCTGAAGCTGACAGATTTTGGACTCTCTAAGATTAACTTGGATGATGGTAAGTATGGAGATCTTTGATGGAGATTCTGTTTTTGTTTTATATAATAGATAAATTTGCAAAAATATGTGATCCCTCAAATGAAATTTGCCCTCTGGATAGTTTGAAAATTATAGGGTAAATATTTGCAAATCACCATTTTATGTCAGTTATTCAATGCATTGCTAAACTTGAAGAAAACTTTAAAGGCAGAGATTTTTAGCACCGCCTTCAAAAATACCTGGTCTGGGTAGCCCTGTCAATCAAGTGCATGAAGGTTCATCATTGGATGCCGGAACTTGATTGACATTTACTTACTGGTCCCTGTGTATACCCTGAACACCTTGTAAGGGACTCGTGGGGACCTTCAAATCAACTTTTGATCCTTTGATGTTTACCGAACATGGTATAGAGAAACTGTTTTTTTTTTTTTTTTTTTTTTTCATTTTTGCTTTATGATATTTGAATTAAAGATACCTTTTAGTATTTAAACAGATTATAATAAAATATACATTTTAAATAAATATTTAAAAAAATTTCCAATGAAATTTTTGATTTTAATTTTAATATACTAAACGGAAATGCTAAAGTGGAAATGTTATTAAGTTTAGAGCAGCACTGTGTGAAGTACCGGTATTAAATTTGGAAAATATTCATAAATGTTTCTAATCATGGGTTGTTTATATTCTCCTTTGTTATTCAGATTTCATTCAGAAGAATTTAATTTACAAGCAATCTTATTGTGACAAAGCCTTATTAAGATAACGATAACATGGATAAACCTAAAAAAGATTTTTAATGAAATGTAGTTAATCGACTTTCTTTTTTAATAGATCAGACCCTTCCCTGAGGATAAAGGAATTAATTCTAATTTGGTTGTTACTAGCGTTTTTTTTAATTAACACATACACTAACATCTAAAATAATCTTTGTTTTAATATTTGAATTTATATTATGATATCATAATATTTTTTTCAAATGGGTAGGGGTGTTTTCAAATATTCAAAAATAAATCAATATACTATTAGATTATTTAGACTTTCCTTACAACTTTTCACTTCTAATTTGAAATTGTCTCGAAATCCCCAACACAGGTAAAGTTTGACACCTGGGGTATTTCACTGTGTATTAAATCACTTCCTGTGTATAGGGATTAGGAGACAGATGACCACAGGTAGACTGCTAGCCCCCAAGGCATTCACACCTGTACAAAATAAGCTCCTCCCTCACCTGGAATTTACCACCCGGTAAAAAATCTCTGCCTTTAAGGCATGGCTTTCTCAAAGTTACATAATAATAGTTTCTGAAATTTACACAGTTTTCATTAACTGTTGAAATATACATGGGATAAAAATTCGGGCAAATACCAATTAGTGTATCGAATACTGTAAATCACTTTTTATTCGCGAGAACTTTATTTTCGCGTAATTACACGAGCCATTGTGCTCGCGAAAATTAAATTCTCGCGTATGATAGTATTCCTTAAGATTATATAGAGCAATAACCACAATTTGTGAAAATTTTGTATTGCTAATCAAGAGTCAATGACTATCTTGCAAAAATAAGGTGTAGCGAAAATTTAGTGATCTACAGTTACCAGTAACATTTTCTTGTCAGGCAAAGAGGTGGAGCTTAAGTCGTCTCATCATTGTCAACAACAATTTAATGTTCCTGATGTTATTCCTTAACAAATGAGAAGTTATTTGCCATTTGACAGACACTAATTACGTAGCCCTGAGAATGCAATGCCTTACTGAAAGTCCACGCTTACCTGTGAATGGTTCTATGATAAAAACATACAGGTTGATGATCTTATTGTTAACATTATACATAAGTTGAGATGTTCTTTTTACACAGGGAGTATCCCACCAGAAACACACGGGACTCCCCTCCCCTACAGTAAAATGGCTGGTAACCTGAGGACGCCGGGTCAAATATTGTCACTCAAAAGTAATCTAGGATTTGTAAGTATTATACAAGTTATTACTGTACAAATGTAAGGACTTTGAATTAACTTGTACTTTGGGGCATAACTTTTATTGGGCTAGATTAAGTTTGTTCTGATCATTGTCATTGATAGATGAAAGAACATGTTTGGGGGAACAAAAATCAGAAGCCTAAATCTATTCCTATAGAAAAATGAAAGTCAAAAAACTTAAACATATAACTAGAGAAAATGAAAGTCAAAACGTGATATTTATTCCTATAGAAATTAGAAAATGAAGTAAGAAGCTGAAATTTAAACCTATTGAAAATGAATGCCAGAGGCCCTCTAGAAGCCATTATTTTTTACTGTTTAATACACGATGAATTTAGGTCATAAGATATTTTTTTTGAAATGAATTGATGCAGTATGCTTTGATTAAAGTAAAATATATTCTTCTGATTTCAGAATCTTCGTTCCATAAAGAAACACAAACTGAGTTCCCTGTTGGAGGAGAGTGGATCACCCAAGTCTTTTGGTTCCCTTAAATCCCTCAACTCCCCAATTTGTCAGTCGTCAGCCAAACCGATGTCACTCCAAGAAAGAGTAGTCAGTCAGAGCACGATGGCCCGGGTCACCCCGCCCGTCAAAAGTCTGACCCCCACGCTACAGGACTCACTCAACTGGAGTCACTCTAACCCCAGCGAATCCAGCCACCTCCACATCGAGTCTACCCGGCTGTCCAGTTACCACAGTCATAGTCATTCCCTACCCATGCTGAAACTGTCAGCCATCGAGGAAAACAATAAAGGTTCCTCCATACTGTCTTGTGAAGAGAGCGTGTTTAATTCAAGTGTGGAGCTCTCTGTTTCTGCAAAGAGCGGTGACTCTGTGTTTGACCTTTGTCATTCAGGGCATCACAGTTGCCATGGTGATTCCTTGACAAACCACTGTGGAGAGGGACAGCCAGGTTGTCATGGTAACTGTTGTGGCAGTCATCTGAAGGTTCCCTCACGACAGGAGAGTATTCTGGACGACACGCCTCAAATGCATCGGACGGACGAGTCTGTCTGGAACTCGTACGCGGCCAGAAATTTACGCTCCATGCGTTACGGATCGTACTCAGAAGATAGTGACGAGGAAACTAGTCTAGAGTCTGATACAAGGTCTGGGGGTAACTCCTCAAACACAAAGTGTCCAACAGAGGGGCAGGAATTACATGTTAAACTGAGGAACTCTACCAAAAAGAAAAGAGAAGTAAACATAGAGAGAAGGGGGCCAGAGGTATCGTGGAGTGGATCCTATAGTTACCATTCTGAGGAGGAGTCAGACATTGATGTAAAATCCGTGAAGAAAATCTCAGATCGGAAGAGGAAGTTCTGTCGGATGGACACGAGTCCCGCACTTAAACAGATTTTTCCCCGTAATTCTGGACTGACGCAAGACATCAAGGTTATGAATCTGTTTGGTGATGAACATCGACTGAAAAGACAGCAGACGGAGGGCACTGGTGACTTCAGGGGATCAGCGAGGAAAATGTCAGAGAAGAAAACGCCAGGGAATCTAGGTCACAACTGTAACCACAGAGATGAAAATAATCAGAAAATTTTATCTCCAGAATTACATAACGATAATACTAAACAGAATAATCACACAAACAGAAGTACTGTGAAAGTTTTAAAATTCACAAGTGGAGAGGAGACAGGTGTTACCTCCCTTGGAAATGGATTCATTTCCTCCGATAAACTGGTTCCCTCCCTGGAGCAGGTTAAGACATCAGAGGAATCATTGGTCATGTCTGGGATTCATCAGTTTAACCCCAGTGACCTCAGTGACAGCTCCCCAGAGGCCAATGAGGTCAAAGGAAAGGTCAGGAGGTCAAACTAATATTATCAAAATAATGTTATCAGTAGAATATCTGTGTGCATATGACAATACATTCAATAATGGCTGTAGAAAGTTCTGCATACCATATATTTTTTCAAAAAACAATAAAAATAGCTGAATAATTTCTTTTCTCCCTTACATTAGAGAGAAGGAGATAGTTATGATTTTTTTTCTCTGTTTGAAGTTGATCATAAGTAAAGAATCGTAGGGTTCCTAATCTTTATTCCATTAGTAACTCTGTTATGAATCTGTTACAGGAGAGAGGGGTGTTTAAGGAGGTCCACGTCCGATTTGACAGTCTACCCTCCTCCCTGGCTCCTGTCCCAGCCACACCAGAACCAAGACAACCAAAGGTTTGTCAACTGTGTAAAGTTTTAACACATTTACATGTACTTCTCATAAATTTTATTCACTTTAAAGCTGATAAAAATTAAGTGTTTATCAGACATATGGTGATATTATGTACTGATATATTCTGATAAGGCATGCATGTAAAGAACTTTATTCGGTAATAACCAATATTTGCCCCCCAAATCAAACTTTGATGGAGATATATTTAATTAAGTTCTTAAACGGGGGAGTATATGCTGACTTCAAAGCACTGAATATTTTCATAAGTAATGACGCCATATGTAAGTAATGACGTCACAAACATGACGTAAATTTCAGTTTTTTATGAATTTTACAGAAAACTGTACATATTTCGTCGATATTTTGAGTAAAAGTCACCAAGCGCATGTGTGTTCAGGATCAATATTTTGATATAATGTGTAGAATGATAATATCAATGAAATATGTCAATATTGTTCCTGAACAAACTTGCGCTCTATAAATTTTAAAGCTAAAATTGTTGAAATTTTGTCCATTTTGTCCTCTTTCTGAAAAAGGATATAAAGTCGGACTAGTTTGTGACGTCATAAAATCAAAAATTGTGAATACACTGCTTTGACACTATAATATTTTCTGTTAATTTATATTTCTCATACAATTTATTGAATTCAGCACATTTCAGGAAGTTTTCAAAATTTGACTTTTGTGGGGGCAAATATATGCAATATACCGCATAAACGGCGCATATAGTTCTTTGTCAACATAATTCCACAAAGTCTTTAACTATGGTAAAAAGTTACCTTTATAGGAAATAAACTACAACATATATATTTTTTAGCTGATATAATTTTAGTTACAGTTACATGTATATTATACATAATTCATTTGGAATTTATAAATAAATTCAAAGTGTCATCACTAGGTAAATTACATGTAAATAGTCTGCCTGCTATTTCAGCATTTAATTTTCTATATTTATTTATCAAATACTGGTACATGTAACATCATTTCATTGATTTGATATATTTTTGATTAACCAAATATATCATGTAAAACGTAATAAATAGAATAGCAATTGTTTTTAAATTAAATATTATTTGTCACCAAAATCTCATCCTGTTAAATATTAAGAATAGTGATTGTTTTGATAATGATTGTTTTTATATAGCGCTTTTCTAGCATAAATGCTACTCAAAGCGCTTTACAATACAAGAATATTGGTAAGATAAGATGAGAAATATTTTCCTTCACAGAGAGAAGAGTTCCACACTCCCTGCACCCCAATGTCAGCCATGAAAATTAGTCGCCACCCTGGGACACCCCTCATACCTAAGACCCCGGCCAGTCAGATGGTACGGACACCGTATTTCTCAAACTCGCCAGCGAATCAGATCCTAGGGACCCCAGCATGCCCCAGAACTCCAGCCCCCAGAAAGACCCCATTCAAAACGCCTCGCAGTGTCAGGCGGGGCCCAGCACCTGTTGATGAAGAGTACCGCATTCTAGGGACCCCAGATTATCTGGCCCCAGAAATACTGCTCCGTAAAAAGCATGGTAATGTAAAGCATATTGTCTACTCTCCATGTTTTCCTATAGGAACGAACATTTTGAAATAAATCTGGGTTTCCCTAGAAACCTAAAAATACAAAAGTCTGGAAAGAAATATATATGTATAGGACAGTTTCCACATAACACTGGTCTTTGAACTATAGTACGTCATATTTGATGAGGATTATTCCTTTCTTTGACAGATGAGGCAGTAGACTGGTGGGCTTTGGGTGTCTGTCTGTTTGAGTTCCTGACTGGTGTCCCTCCATTTAATGATCAGACCCCAGAGCTGGTGTTCCAGAACATCCTAAATAGAGGTCTGTCTCAACAAAAACATGTATTTGAGTGTCTCAGTTATAAGTTTTCTTTGGACTTTATAACTATAATCTCTGTTAGAAGTAAAATATGTGCCTGTAGAAATTCAGCTGTAACAGTGATTAATTTTTTATAGATATCCCGTGGCCGGGAGAAGATGAGGAACCATTATCGGAAAATGCTAAGTCAGCCATTGATGCACTGCTGATAATGGACCCAAAAGAAAGACCCAAAGACAGAGGTATATTACGTGTAGTAACAGTATACATACATGTATAAGATCAATAAGTTGAGGAAGAAATTTTTTTTTTCACTGAAATGAGAATTTTTATGTAACGTGTGTAGTGTTAATGTAAAAATGTTGAGGATTTTGGTGAATTAGCTTTGCAAGATTAATTAAAAATAGCCCACACAAAAATGCTTACTTACACAGAAATCTGTAAATTTTACCATGTAAGAATATTCTAATTTAAAACAAAAGATGAAAAGAAAAAAAAATTATTCAAATTAAGCTCAAACTGCTGAGCAAAATTTAGACCTCTATTTGTGAAGGATCATTTGAAGTTATCTCTCTTGGCACAGGGTTATTCTTGTAAAATACAGTGATGGTAGCTTACATTGCACCACAGTAATGGGGAAAATTACACTCAATGTATATTGTGTCCTTGCTTCCATACTTTTGTGTTAACATTAGACTGTAACATTAGACATATATCACCTGTTATATGTTCATTAAATTTGTGAGAAATGTTGAAGTTTAAACAATAAAATGCTTTCTTTGGTTGGTAGTAATGCAATTAATGTCACTGATGTTGAAGAAAAAATACATAACATGCGTAAGCATTTTAACAAAGTAAACAATGAAAGAAAGCATTTTATTGTTTATATTTACATCAGTCTGAATTATTCAATCTTACAAAGTAAAATTAAATTTCTCAACTATTGTATTTAAGATAAATATATCACTGTATGTAGAACTGATGGAACAACCATTGTTCAAAAAATCTACATACGTGGCTTGCTAAGTGGTGTTCATGCACTGATTAATGGCAATGGTCTTCATAAGAAATAAAGAGGAAAATATTCAGTGAAGTAAATATAAATCAGTAAATTGTTGTACCTTCTATTACAGAGGTGAGGAAGCTGGCCTTCTTTGACTCGGTAGACTGGGAGAACCTGCTAGAGGTGGAGCCCCCGTTTGTCCCCCAACCTGAGGGTGACGAAGACACAACGTACTTCGAAGGTCAGTATTACATAATAAACTTAATAAATAACTGGAGGCGGAGCCCTCATTTGTCCCCCAACCTAAGGGCGACAAGGACACAACGTACTTCGAAGGTCAGTATAATATAACATATACGAGGGTTGATCCAAAAGTAATGTCATAACTTCGATAAAATTTCTACTAGACGACGTAAATCAACAAAATTATACATGATCGAAGCTATATGAAAAATTCAAATTAAAATGATTTATACTTTTTAAAATATCGAATTATATACAAAGTGCAATTACGGTAGTCGCCGCACCTAAATAACGTCATATGACGGATACGCGCCGTCATACACTTGAACGCTTACCCTTTGTTTCGAATACAAATATTTGAGATTTACGAACACATTCACACATCTTTTTATAAGAATTATTGGCACCCATTGTACACTCACTCTATATATAAGTTAGTCTTCTGTCAAAATTCTTGAATAGTACCATAAGACAAACTTAAAGTTTCTCATATTGCTGTAACTGTCTAACCGTCTTTATTTTTGGACACCGTCAGACACAAGTGAACGTTTCCGTCCAACCTCCTTTATTCGGTCTTTCTGTCTTTTGCTGATCATTCAGTGACCCATGACCTGCTAAAATCGCTGAAACCATTTATAAACAAGTCTTTTATTTATATTATCTCCACTGTATGTCTGATTAATCATCGTAACTGTTTCTACGGGCGATTTCCCCATTTTGTAGCAAAAATGCTTCACAGCTCGTTTCAGCGGTTATTCTCCATTTCGACATTTCCTTTGTTCAATACAGCAGATAAAAACAACAATGTTTATTATCAAAAAGCAATGACGTCATTTTATTTTTAACTTAATGCTAGAAAATGTGCGAAAAATTTTGTCTTTTAAAAATATTGGGCGATTAGATGCTTTTATAGATGCTTTTTAATGCGTTTGTCTTTTCTCATTCTAAGAATTTACACTTTAAAACGTGACGTTTACTTGTGACGCGGCGACACCCCTCATGTTTAATATTTTAAACGTCTATAAAATTGATTTAATTAAACATTATTCAATGAAAATTTCAAGTTTGATTAGAATCATTTTTATGCATCTTTTGGTATAAAATATTTGATGATATGACGCCAAATATTAAAGATATTGACACAGTGACATTACTTTTGGATCAACCCTCGTAACTGCTGGAGGTGGAGCCCCGATTTGTCCCCCAACCTGAGGGCGACGAGGACACAACGTACTTCAAAGGTCAGTATAATATAATTAACTCAAACTTAATAAATAAAGGGAGGTGGAGCCCCCGTTTGTCCCCCAACCTGAGTGGGATGAGGACACAACATACCCTGAAGGTCAGTATAAATAAAATCAGTAAAAATAAATCACAAACAGTGTGTTGACTGAAAATTCACTTTAATTTTAAGCTTTGAATTTAATTGTAACAGCTAACATTGACTGAAGAATCATATATTATACAGATATAAGAAAGTTATAATAGAGGCTATTGTGTTCTAATTATTCATTATTTTATACTGATGTCACAGTTACAGAGAGTTAGTATTAATTGCAATGTTGGTGATAAAATTCTCCAGACAATGTACTACACATAGTACAATGAAATATTACTCAAATATTTCATAGTTTTACAAATTAATTTTGTAACAAAGTTACTGAGATTGTAGAAATTTAATCATATGATGCATTATAAATCATACCATTTATAAAAATGATACACATATTTTTATTTAAAAAAAAAATCTGTTTAATATTTTTGTGAGAAATTTGAAAATCCAAAAGGTTGAAGTAAATGTATTTACTTTTATACACTGAAGATGACAAAGATTTCATGGAAAAATTCTTTTTTTAAATATTTTTTTCATCATTTTTTTTCAGCACGGAACTCTCAGCAACAGTTGATGGTGTCGGGTATAGATCTATGACAAAGATACAGTAATGTACCCCCGGTACACTAACTATGATGGTGCTGGTATAGATCTCTGAGAAATTCACAAAAACTTTCATATAAAATATACAGTAATGTACACACTATATAGCATGGTGTTGGATGTTGGAAATAGACAACAGTAAATGTGATATTATTATTCAGTATACTACATGTTACAAATGTATAAGATGATATTATTAGAGCACAAGGCATTGCTGCTCCCCTCTTATGTCTGTTACATTTGATTTGAATTACTGGGCTATTTAGTTTTTGTTTGTGTGATGAACAGTAAAAATTTACCTGTTAGAAATATTACATGTATTAGAGATCTGCTTTGCATTAAAAAAAATTAACAAAGATTCTGTTTAATACAAATGAATTTTTATGGTTTTCTTAAAAATATTGTATTATTTTTAAAAAGCCTGTATTTTGTATTTGTGAATAGTTTTAATCACTTCACATTTAATGCAAAGTCTCACAAAAAAAATTATTAAACTATCAAATTATATTATTTACAGATTTTCAAGATCACATACACTTGATTAGTATGAATTGGTCAAGAATAAATTCAGAAATGCTGCTAAAACAGCCCAATAGACAACTTTTTGATAGGAGAAGTAAAGGAGGGCAAATTCGTTTATTTCTACTTAGTATCTGTATCACTAGTATACTTTCTTGTAATATTTATATAGCTACAAAATCAGAAATTTCTAGTCATATTTTAGACATAATCTACTTATAAGTACTTGTAAATTGTAAATCATGATATTTATTTCTTTAAGAGAGTTATTTTCAATATTTTGTAAACAAAACATTTTCACTACTGTAATATATCTTTTACCTTGAGGTGTGCACACTCATATGTGAAATAAAATATTGTTATTAGATCAGCTATCAAATAAAAATCATCTTCAGTATATTTTTTTTATTTTATCAAGATGTACAATTATGACTACCAATGAACAAGTTTATATCAAGAATTTAATTTCAAACTAGAGACAGTCCTTTTTCTGTTGATCTCCTCTCGACTTTGACCATTGGTCGATCGTTTACGACATCAATGCAAGTGACTGCATTGCTTAGAAAACAAAACACACAAACTTCTGTAGCTGATGTGGATAAACTATATAAATCATACACATAACATTTCAATTCAGTATAATATTTATTTCTACAAGTATAGAAAATCATGTCTGTTAGACAGTATCACTATATTTTACTACTAAATTCTGGGATCCCTTCCTGGAAATTCCTGTTTATTTACCTCCCGCTTGAAAATCAGGAGCGAAAATAGTAATCGATATGGCCTCCGTTTGTCTGTCTGTTACGCTTTAGGGTACCCATCTCTTATCCGCATAACCACGGAATCAAATTCAATGAAACTTTCACAGAATCTTGATAACATATTGCCATTGTGCACCTTTTATTTTACTTTTTGATCCAACACATGTTTTGGGTTTCTAACGACAAAACATGAGGTATCCCAAAAGCGTAACAGATGTACGGACACCCCAATCACTATATACCCTCCCACTTTTCAAGCGAGGTTAAATAATCTAAAATTAAAGACAATAAAAAAAAAGTCATATCATATAACCCCGAAATAGGGAGTAATTAATATGTTCATCAAAAAGACCCAACATTTACAGTGACGTCATTTGTTGGAATAGAAAGGGGGAGTTCTGTCGATAGCTTTTTCATTGCCCCCAAAAAATTCCAACTTACTAAACAATACGTTCAATTTTTTAGGTACTCACCTCATTTCATCTGGATGAATAAAGTTTCGTAGACTTCCATGTTTGATACAATCGTTTGTTAAAAAGTTATATATTTCTGAAAATTATTATACTATTTCAAACTATCAATGAATTGAAAGATAGTTCAAAATGGTTAACTGGAATATTGGCAGGATTATGTAAATAGTTTTGGGTTAAGAGAATTTACAGATTTCATTTAACGTAACGTTAAAATCAGTAACGTCGTGATAAGTCGTTACGCCAAAAGTTGTAATTATTGAAGAAAATGCACCATTTTCCCAAATATCTGGCGAAAAAAACGGTAAGAGATAGTTCAAAAAAATAAAATGATTTTGAAAGGAAACATCGTGGGAATTTTTATAAAAAACTTTAATCAGATTTAGAGACAGTTCTTTATCTGTATGATCTGTTAAATCTGATCCTTAAGAGAACAACTGGTGATCAAATATTAAATGCAATGGTATGATTATACTTCAAGTATCAATTCATAATTTTTCTTATGCTATGAAAGAAGGATATGGAGATAACGAACAGTATTCAATCTCAAAGTCCATAAAACAATACAAAATTAGAGCAGAGCAACACGGACCCCCAAAACATCAGAGGTGGGATCAGGTGCCGTGGAGGAGTGAGCATCCCCTATTAACCGGTCACACCCGTCGTGTGCTCCTTGTCATGATCAGGAAATAACGGAAAAATCCGTCGTCAATTCAGTGTATAAATAATGGACAAACAATTGGTATGAAAAACGTCAGTCAGCATTTGACTCAATGATAAATTGTATTTGCTGACAACATTGTATCGACCATATAACTTACGAAATGATGACTTTAAACGAGACTGCTGAAATTCTTGTTCAATCAACTTGCTTGTCAATAATTTACCTCTTTTTAGAAATTGTTCATACGTAGAGCATGCCCTTGTGTATCGAATCAACTGAGATATATATACTCCATATGCAGGTGATGAAGGTATATTAATTGCTGCATAAGTTAGGGAAGTTGACGATA
This sequence comes from Saccostrea glomerata, assembly GCA_003671525.1. NCBI lineage: Eukaryota > Metazoa > Mollusca > Bivalvia > Ostreida > Ostreidae > Saccostrea > Saccostrea glomerata. Next base: position 422,861 of record PRKT01000412.1, read on the forward strand.
GAAAAGTTAAAGTCATAGTGTTTATCATATAGTTTGGTTGTTGGAGACCAGGTATTCCAACAATCTATTGGAATTCCCATGGGTACAAATTTCGCTCCGTTATAAGCAGACTTATTTTTATATTCATATGAAGCAGAATTTATGCAAAATATCATGCGTGAAAAGAAGAAAACACTTGCTGTGGCCTTCAACTCGACATTTAGATATATCGACGACGTATATTGTCAATTAACAATGGTAATTTCCATTCCTATGTCGATACGATATATCTTAGCGTCTTTTTCAAGTAAGATATCCAAGTATGAAACAGAAGTGTCAGACTGTGGGTATCTTTTATCTCAAGCTCACCTGGATATATCCAATAGATTGTTGGAATACCTGGTCTCCAAAAACCACATAGATATTGTCAATAAGAAACTCAAGCATCTTCTTGATGTCAACTTCAGAGTACTTATGTGTGCAATCAGAATCTGTTTTAACAAAATTATTTTGCAAATGACCAAAAACGAGGTAATTTAATTTACGAGTTCTATTTCTATTGAAGAAGCAGCTGTCAATGATATCAAAAAGCCTGGATTTTAATTTGTCGTAGGGAATTGTTGTGTATAAAGTTGAAAAAGAGTAAGTTTTTAAGCTGTTGATTTTTATAAAGTCTTGTGATTTCAAATTGTCCAAGATTTCTTTAGAATTTTTTAGTATCCACATCTGATTCACATCACTTCTTGAATATATAGTTGCACAGTACTCTTGACGTTTTTCCTTCACTACTGTCAATATCTTAGTGAGAAGTAACGAAAGAGGCTTGGTTGAACATTTACTGGAACCTGCAATGTATTTTTGTTTGTAAGGATTCTTATGAAGTTTCGGAATCCAATTTATATAAGGTAGTTCAAATTCATTTTGGCTTTGCGGAATATTAAAAGTATTCAAAACTGACACGTGATTTTGCAGAATTTTTTTCTTAGAAAGGGAAGTATGAGTATAAGTAGGATTACCATTTGTAGAATTAAAGTTCTTCTAGAATGCAATTTATATAATGAACCTTACAAACGAAGACAATGTTGTTACCTGCTTTGTCGGCAGGAACCAGTACGTACTGATCAAGTAATCTATCTAATTTCTTTTTCACTTCTGGTTTATTGAACACAGAAGGATAGACGGTTTTCATTTTGCCCCTCAATCTTCTAATACGCGACTTCAACATAGATCTAATACATTTTATCCATTCTGACAATGTGTCAACGTCTTCTTTTTCATATCTGGCCCATCGTTTGGCGTAATTTTCAACAGAATCCATAATATTGATGAAATTCCGACGCCAGTTGAAGGATCGGGGTTCCCTATATTAAGGACCTTTTAAAATAAGTGATCTAAGGTCCTGATTACTAACTATATTTACGTCACCTGTAATAACGTGTCCAGCAGGACTATAGTTATAGGGCGAAGAAGAACATGAACACGAATGAGAATTATGTTTCAGATACTCGGAATCAAGGCATGTAAATTGTTTTGGTAATTGAAAAGTTTGGGAGCAATGGTCGATGTATAATGGTAGGAAATACAAGGTGTAGTCTTTAACTTGAAATATGGTGGAATACAAGACTGGTACAATACATGATGATACTCAGTATCACGGTAATCAAACTCACAATACCATGATTACAAATTAGAATCAGAGCAAACACGAGCATGTGGATCATGTGCAATGTCAAACTCACAATGTCAAGGGTTTGTGATTTCTCGTACTCCCGTGTGGAGTTTGATAAATCACAAAGACTTGACATTGTGAGAATTGTGCAATGTAGGAATAAGCATCCCCTGTCAACTGGTCACACCGCAATGTGTACCTTGTCATAATCGGGCAAAAATATAAATAAAGATATCAGAAAATTATGGCCAAATAATCTGTAGAACAAAAACGCTAGCCAACATTCATGTATCGAATATGAAATACATGGAGATAATGAATAGTTTTAAAGCTCAAAAGTCCATTAAACAATACAAAATTGGAACAGAGCAAAAATGGACAACAAAACATCAGAAGTGGGATCAGGGTTCCCTGCCGACTGGTCACGAACCCCGTGTGCTTCTTGTCATGATGTGGAAAGGCGGAAGTCTCCGTCGACAACTGTGTGTAAATAATTCCCTAACAATTAGTATGACTTAATGATAAATAGTATTTGCTGACATGGTCATTGTATTGACCAAAGTACGTACGAAATGATGACTTTAAATGAGACTGCTGATTTTCTTGTTCCATCAGCTTGTTTGTCAATAATTTACCTTGATTGAGAAATTGTTCATACTTAGAGCATGCTCTTGCCTATCAAATCAACTGAGATATTTATACAGGCGATGAAGGTATATTGCTGCATAAGTAGGGGAAGTTGACGATTAAAAAGTTAAAGTCATCACGTTAATCTTAAATCTTTGTAGTAAGATTAACATTAATGATTTTTAAGCAAAACATCGAAATATGAAACGGATATGTCAGACTCTGTGGTATCTTTTATTTCAAGCTCACCGGGATATATTGTTTCAACAAAAGAATGGAAATTGTTTAATGACAATACGTCTTCGATATACATGTATCTAAAAGTCGAGTTGAAGGCCACAGCAAAGTTTTTTTTTGTGCATATGATAATTTGAACAAATCATGCTTCATATGAATACAAAAAAAGATCTGCTTATAATACGGCGTAATTGGTACCCATGGGAAATCCACATAGATTGTAATAAGACCAGACCTTGGGGTCTTTAAAGTTAAACAGGCTTACTTTTGACCTCAGTCTCACTTTTCCACTATTATCCTTCGGTAAATATAAGGCAGATCAATAGTGGCACTAAAAATTAATGAACTCACTTTTGAGCCCAGTCTCACGTTTTGCTATATATTACTCTGGTAAAAGCAAGACTGAGATCAAAAGTGATCTCCAAATTCACATAAATATTATCAATCAGAAACTCGTGCACCTTTTTGATATCATATTTAGAGTAGTGCACAGTTCCATTTTTATTAAATTAGCAGCTGTCAATGATAAAAAAAATCCTGGTCTTTGATTTATCGTGAGGAATGGTTACATTTACATTGTACAGTTGAAATGTTTTAATGCTGTTCAGATTTAATTTGATAAAATTATTTGATTTCAAATTTTCTAAAGTTTCTTGGAATTTGTAGTTATCCACTTCTAGTTTATATCACTTCATATTGCACAATACTCCTGAGGTTTCTCCGTCACCATGGTCACCGCTGTTCATATTTTAGTGAGGAGAGGCTTGGTAGAGCAATTGATGGAACCAGATATGTATATTTGTTTGTGGGGATTTTTGTGAAGTTTTAGAATCCAAGATAGATTTAGCAACCTTGGATATTGCGCTCTTGCGACTTTTCAGAAAATGTGAACAGTGCACTGAATTTATTTTTAGATCTTAGGTCATCACCTGCAGGGTTATCTGTTCGCATGCACTTCTGTATAATTTAACGATAAGAATTTCGTAACATTTGTCTGGGACTGGAATAATTGTCTTTTGTATATATTAAGAGTGATTGCAGAAATGTAGAAAATATTTGTATGTAGACTGTGTTCTTGCTTTTCGAATCAACTTGGAGACTTAAACTCTAAATGGTGGTTTAAAATTTATATTGTCACATAAATAAGGAAAATTTAGAACAGATTGATTATATGTTGTTTAACATCCCTCTTGAGAATTTTTCACTCATATGGAAACCCCACCAATTGCCGGCGGATGGCTGCAAATTTTGTCCTATGCTTGGAACTCAGGGCCATTGAGCAGGAAGGGATCTTTTTCGTGTCAGCGTCTACTGCGACACGGGACCTCGGTTTATAATAAGTTAAATTCTCATTCGAAGGACCGGTCTCCACGTCTCACAGTGGGATTTGGACCCGCAACGTAAGGGTCAACTCTTTATGCCTAGGTCACATTTAAACTGATGGTCGGGCGACTAAATTTTTCTGGTCTTTTCGGCTGAAAGAACATAATCGGCCGATACAGTATCAGGCGACACAGAGCAGTCACATTAATTCCTATAGACACCGATGATTTGGATAAATAACACAAAAATAATTTTCTTTAGAATTCAGCAATATTTTTTCATAGATCTATATTCAGATATGTGACATGAGTAACGTTTGCAAGGCAAAGTGGCATAATGTTATAAAATTGTGATTCAATGTTGAAAATGTGTGCAAAATTTTGTATGGAATTGCATAAAAACGACAAATGGTGCATATCTAAGCAGCAAAGAATACTTAAGATTTCTTTATATCTTACGGATTAATTGTTCATGATATTTCCGTTCAAAAATTTATATTAATCCATGCCTCAAAATTTTGTTTGTGTTATGTATCCTTACTAGGTAAAATATTCACAAGTCGGCCAATCGTCGTCCGATCATCGGGCTCTGAGCTACAGTTTGATTTTAAGGGCCTTTCACAATTGGCGCACGAGCAGAAGCGACAAAATATTCGTGCGACCGAAAAACTGTGAGTTGGATCGTAAACTGTTGTTGAAATAATATTGCATATGAAAAAGTATTCGTACGAAATTCGCACGATCTAAAGCGACCGTTGTGCATTAAATCTTACGATATATCTCGCGTCTATAAGCGACTGTTGTACAATGAAAGCGAGTGTTGTAAGATAATGCTAAAGTATCGCGCGAGTTATCAGGTGATCGGACGATTGAACGTACACCAGTGTGATTGGACGTAAAGCGCTCGTGCAATCATGCGATTCATGGTACGACTGATCGTGCGGGTGAGAAGAAGAATATATATATATACTACCCGTTTCTGACCCTCATCAATCAAATGCAAGAGATTCCGCCCAAAAAGACGACAAAATCTTCAAGTAAAGCTAAAGTAAGTCGTAGAAAGAAGACCCAGGGGGAGGAGGAGGTCTAGGACCTGCCGCAGCAGCCGAGCCCTGTTCATCCTGAGCTTGTCGACGAGGGGGAAGAGCAACCAGACCACCCAATTGAACCTTTACAACCCGATGGGTACAGTGAGGATGAGGACGAGGAAGATCCTTGCAAGCAAAAATCCTTCGACCTAATTCCAGTGCAGGAACAAGAGTTAGCAGACTTTTTCGAAGAAAAACCTTTGCTTCTATGATAAAAGTCGGAGTGATTTTAAAAACACCAAGAAAAAAGATCACCTGATTCAAGAAAAGGCAGCAGCTATGAATTTGACTGGTGCGTAAATCTAAATTATATTATAAAACATTCCAATTGATTTATTTTGATATATTTAATATATAGTTGAACTTTTTGAATTCTTAATCTTAACAAACTGGCATTTGTTTCTTTTCAGTATCAGACATCCGGCCCTGGTACCATCCTGGGCAAGGTCCAGAAAAAGAAAAGTGGCCAGAAAAGGTGCAACCTCACAGCCAGGCAGAAGTGGTAGGAAACAAACTTAGGCTTCCTGAGAAGACACATCGTGCACCGGCCACAGGGATGCCAGCTCGGACAAGTACCAGCTGATGAAGAGGACGAGGATAGTGAGCCCTCCTCCTCGGTTACACAGGCACCCACCAGAAAGAAGCAGAAAAAGAAGGACTTGGATACAGCAATCATTGACCTGCTGGAGAGGACTGACAGGCAGACGGTTGACCTGAAAGCAAAAGTGGACGCAGCAATGAGTAGGGCTTCATCATCCAGGACCTGAGGGGAAATGCGTCGTCTCCTACCAAAAAGTACGGGATAAGCCTGTCATCATGTGGCAGGGGCTTTGGATCTTGCAGGCCAAGCGTGTCATTTTCCAGCCCATTTCTCAGTGGGCCATGGTTGAAGATCTGGGCGTCTGATGAGGAGCCCTGAGTACCAATGTCGGCCCAGGTAAATTTGTAATCGGTGTCGACTATATAAGGCCAGGAGGATAATGCTGAAAAACCCTTTATAGTTGTAGTAGAGGGTACCAGACCGACGTGGGTTTCTTATGGCAACATGTTTTCCGTCCAGGGCTCCGCATGTGTGGTAAAAATTCCATCTTTCACCATATTTCTGTGCCACTTCTCGCCACTCATCTGGGTTACTTGGAAAAGCAAACACTTCGTCTTCATACTCGTCAATGATGGCCTGGCACACCTCTGGGATGAACATTGATATGGTGTTGTGCACAACACGGAAGGAATACTGGAGGTTCTTGTAGCTGTTTCCTGTCACTATATACCTGATGGTAATAGCCAGCTTTTGTCCAGGATCTAGTGGCCGTCTGTAACGTTCATTTTTCTGAATTCATGGAGTAATGCACTGCAGTAGCTCGTAAAACATAACTGGTGGCATTCCATGTAGTTCAAAAAGTCCCCTTTGGCATTCCCTCTCTATCTCCCTCATCAATGTTTCATACTGGCCATATACGCCTTTCAATTCATGGCTTAACCCACCAACGTCTTTTATGTCTTCCTTGTCTTTGTAGACGACAAAGAAGTACCGCCTGCACGACCATATGTCTTTGCTGGAGTACTTGGAGTTGTATTCGGAGATTCAGTATACCAAGCAGACGGCGAGGAGGTATTGGTGAAGCAGCATCCATGGTTAACTGTGGTCTGAAACAGAGATGCTTATACAGGGTTTACATATACTAGTGGCAAAGCGCGGGAAATTAAAGATGATAAATCGTGAATAGTAAAACGTTGCAAGATTACATGAGACACGTTGAGCAACAGTCTCATGGTCGCACAACGCACGCATTTCCAGCTGCGATTCATCTTACGACCTTTATAAATCGTGCATCACTCTTGCAAGTACTCAAAACGTTGTAAGACGCTCGTACTAATATTCGTGCGTTTAATTGCGATAAATGTGGATCGCATTTGGTCGCGTCTGAATAGTGTGCATGTCGACTATTTTGAGGAGACTTGATGCGACCACTAAAACGCATGCAACGAATGCGAAACATCGTGCAACGTATGTGAGAGCTCGGCGAAAGATCGTGCGAAGCTAAAATTTTCCGATCGCAAAGTGTTGTAAAGTGCTCGTGCGCCAATTGTGAAAGGGCCTTTAAGCGTCGGTCGAAATTTTAAACACCCTTATTGTGCAACGACGGACGACCGAGTTAATAAACTGACCACCGATGGTCGGACGATGATCGAAGGTTGGTCGACGTATATTTTCAGTTCAAGAAATCGGCCACCGACGCATAAAAAATTATAACATGGACCGATAGACACAAAATTGGTCGGCCGACAAAAAAAGAGGTCAAAATCGGGCAAGACAACGGCCGAGGAAGTGACGACTGTCACCCGAAGAATCCCATTTTTGCCTCAAACCCGTCGGCCGTTGGTCGTTTTTGGAAATGTGACTGGGGTTTTACTTCGCGACTCTAGAGGAGACGCTCTAACCACTGCGCCACCCGGCAGTTTAGAATAGAAAAGTCAGTCATAACGTTTGTCCAAAACAATTCTTAATTTACCATTGACGTTCTTTTCTTGTAAAATATTAAATGTGAAATAAATGTGTCAGAGAAACGTATGTAATATGTTCATTTCGATTTCAACTGGATATATTGGATCAACATAGGAATGAAAATGAATATTGTTAATCAGTTTATTTAATTTTTACAGCTTACCATTCTAAACAAATCAACGATGAAAGTTCCTCAACTTCTTCAAGTTACGTTGCTAACACAATGACTGTTAATTGAGAAAACGTAGAGGATATACCTTATTGCTAAAATGAAGTCCACTTCGTGTTCTAAGATCCTACCGACGTAAGCTTACCAATATTGGGATTCCATTTTTCCCATTAATCATGTGAATAAAAAAAGCGGCATAATGAGAATATTCCGGTATTATATCACAGGGTGCCGATGGATAGGCAAAGTTAATCCTCTGATACTTTGCCCAATCTTTGGAAGTTTACCCAACCATTAAAGTAAGCTTTTATAATCCTGTAATGAGCTTTTTACATTATTAATAACATGCTCCTGTTATTTTTGTTTCATCAACTTGTTTTTCAATAATTTTTCTCGTGTTAGAAATTGTTCATACGTAGAGCATGCTCTAGCATATCGAATCAACTGAGATGTATAACCTCCAGACGTAGGTGATGAAGATATATTGCTGCATAAGTAAGGGAAGTTGACGATAGAAAAGTTAAAGTCATCACGTTTAACATAGAGCTCGGTTGTTAGATTACCATTAATATCTTTTCAAGTAAAATATCTTAATATATATGAAACAGATGTGTCAGACTCTGTGGTATCTTTATTTCAAGCTCAACATGCTCAAGGAACATATCATATCGAATCGACATAAGAATGGAAATAACATTGTTAATTTACAATACGTCTTTTGTATATAAAAAAAGTCGCGTTTTTTCTTTTCATGTATAAGCTTTCGATAAAATTCCACTTTACAAATATGAATACAAAAATAGGTCTACTAATAACGGAGTGCAATTGGTAGCCACTGGCATTCAAATTTTTTAAATATCAAATTCAGAATACTTGTGTGTGTAGTGTGCCAGCGAGGTTTAGTGTGCTGAACTTAGAAATTGGATAGTTTTAATAACAAACTCGTCGAAAAGGAGGAGGAAATTGCTATCCATCCACTTCTGATTTACACCACTTCTTGTTGCACAGTACTCCACTGACGTTCATAGTTTAGTGCGAGTAAAGAAAGAGGCTAGATAGAGCTTTCAATGGAACCCGCTGTGTATCTTTGTTTGTAGGGATTTCTGTAAAGTTTTGATTATATATATTTTTTCCAATATAGATATTGCAACCATTGAAACTTCCCACTGACGCTTTTCAGAAAATGTGAACATTGCACTGAGTTTAGTTTTAGATCTAAGGGTCATCACCAAGGTTATCTGTTTGCATGCACTTCTGTATAATTCAACGATAAAAAAAATTCGTTCACAGGCCGAAGAAATATTTATACCGATCTAGATTTATTGTTGGTCGTTTTACCTGGTTAGGAAACATCACAAGGACATCCTCTGAGCATGCGTCATTTTTATTTAGAAAGCTTAGAACAGAAGGGAGATATACAAGGACACCAAGGTTAGTTACATTACATTTAAAAAGCTAATTCAACCCCCAATTCCACTTATTTATATTGTCTTTATTGAAAAAAATCATTTAGTCAGTGACTGCATGCTGTTTCTGTTGTATATTATATGAGGTACATACTAATAAATTATGTTAATTAATTCTAAATATTGGTAGATATTTTCATTTAAGGTGCTATGAAAACAAGTGCCTATATAAACTTATTTTAAAAGATATTTTCTCATGCCTAATATAATAGTGAGTTATATAGCTTTAAACATCAATATACACGATTATTGTTCATTATTCATTTTGAGAAAATGAGTTTCCACTTATACTAGAATAATCTGATATGTCAAACTGTAACCCCTTACTAAGATTTGCATAATTTCATTGGTATTTTTTTTACAAAAAATAGATAAAAGTTTCACACATGAATTTTAACAATTAATTTCTTTTTTAAAAAGTTATAATGATCAAAGAACAATTTTGAAAAAAAGGGAATTTATTTCATAGAAAAATAAATCAATTCCCTTATTGTTTAGTTATTTTATTGTTGAGAACCAAATGTGATGTGAATCTACATGTCCATTTCTATCAAACTACTAAGTATCTCAAATTTTGGAAAGTGATCTCTGATTTTAATATTATAAGTTCGCATTTAAAATTATTTCTTAAAGTTCCTAAAAACTCAGATTTTCTTGAGTCACCACACTCGAACCTCTCATGCATTCATTCTTCATTTAAGATTTCATTTTCGATTTCTTCTCATTCACCCATAGATTTTGCAAATAAGAAAAGACTGATTACCCATATGACAGATTTGAATAGTCCATGAATGTAGGGAAAATTAAGCAATTGTCTGTGTTGCAGTATGTGCACAAAATATTGAATATATGCATTTTCACAGCGATCGATGATATAAATACGTTTGCTCTGGAAGGGTTTTTGTAAACATAGAGATATGTATATAAAATGAAACTGCGTGTATTTGGTGTAAGTTTACATGATTGTATCTTTTCTGGAAACATCCGATGCATCAAAGATACATGTAAGCTATATCTTCATTTCTCTCTTCATCTGTTAATTATCATTCGACAGATAATTAAAGCATAAACACCACTTCATATGTCAGGCCTACAAGTGACCTAAAAATTAGACGCCAGATGGTGCATTGTAAAAAGAAACTGTAGTTGATACTGCACCTTTTACGTCGCCAGGCAAAAAAAATCTATTTTATAAATCATTAAAATCAATATAAAATATGTCAACTGAATGCAATCTTTTACGTAAGCATGCATTTAAAACTAATATCTAAAATTTTCTTTAACCGATCATGAACCATATGGAGATAATAAATAGTATTCAAGATCAAAAGTCCATAAAATATTGTCAAATAGAAAGAGAGCAAATGCGGACCCCCAAAACATCAGAGGTATGATCAGGTTCCAAGAAGGAGAGAGCACCCACTGCCAACCGGTCACACTCGCCGTGTGCTCCGAAAAAACTAACAATTAGTATGAAAAACGTCAGTCAGACATATAAATTGTATTTGCTGACATGGTCATTGAATCGACGATAGAGCAAAAAATGACTTTAAACAACACTGCTGATATTTTATTTTCACCAATACATTTACCTCATTTTAGAAATGGTTCATACGTAGAGTATGCTCAAATGTATCGAATCAACTGATATACATAAACTCCATTTGCAGATGATGAAGGTGTATATTGCTGCATAAGTAAGGAAAATTGACGATAGAAAAGTTAAAGTCATCACGGTTATCATATAGCTTGGTTGATAGTTACCATTAACGCCTTTTTCAAGCAAAATATCCAAATATGAAACAGATGTGTCAGAATCTGTGGTATCTAATATCTTATGTGGTCGATATATCTAAATGTCGCGTTAAAGGCCAAAGCAAGTGTTTTGTTCTTTTCCAGCATACGATTTTGCACAAATTCTGCTTCATATGAATACAGAAATAGGTCCGCTTATAATGGTGCGCAATTGGTACCCATGGATATTCCAATAGATTATTGGAAGACCTGGTCACCAAAACAACATAGATATTGTCAATAAGAAATTCTAGCATCTTTTGATGTCGACTTCAGAGTACCTGTGTGTACAATCAGAATGATTTTTAACAGAATATTATAATTTTGTAAATGACCAATGACAAGTTAGGTAAATGTACGAGTTCCATTTTTATTGAAAAAAGCAGCTGTCAATGATATCAAAAAGCCTTAACTTTAATTTATTGAGGGGAATAGTAGTGTTTAAAGTGGAAAAGAGTAAGTTTTTAAGCTGTTGATTTTGGTACAATCTTAATATTTCAAATGGTCCAAAAGTTCCTTGGAATTTTTAAGTATCCACACCTGATTTACACCACTTCTTGAATATACTGTTGTACAGTACTCTTGAAGTTTCTCCTTCACTACTGTTAATATCTTGGCTTTGATGAACATTTGCTATGTATCTTTGTTTGTAAAGATTCTTATGGACTTTGGAGGTAAAATAGTGTTCGGAATCCAAAAGATATTTTCTGGAGATCCTAAGGACTTGTAGCCCTCTTCCAAAAAAGTAGAGGGCTGCATTATTGCACTACGATCAATCTATTTTTTAAAATTCACTGTTCTTTATCTTTACCTTTATCATGCAGAATGCTAGTATGATCTGTATAACGAGCTTGATACACGGAAACATGTGGCGTATGAAATGATCGTTCTAGTGACCTTTCTTGTAAATATACTGTTCTCTTGAATGTATTACATGTACAGTTGTTTTGCCATTGTTTCCATATTGATTGCTCTTTTTTACAATGTAGCAGATTCTTTTTATTTTTTTATTTAGTTTTTCATTTTCATTTCACATATTTTACACAACTTAATGAGTAGGTAATGAAACCTTGTATTTACATATAATCCTTTTTGTACAAAACTGCATAAAATATAATATGCACAAATAGAAATTAGTTTTTTTTATGAAAATAAGGGATGTTTTTATGCAAAAGAAAAAATGCATTAAGGAAGATTGAATGTGAATCTAGACATCATTATTTATGCTCAATAACCCAATCAAGCATAATAAGTTGAGAAGAGAGCAGAGCATTCTCAGCCATTACTTGTTTTGAACACAGTTATTTGTGTCTAAATATTCTTGCAGTATTTTTGGAGGTTTTGAAAATTCACAATTAAAGGTGCACCTTAGTATATGTTTCTCCTGTATTTCTATGCAAATTTGGTCTTTGAACACAGTCAAACAGATCTAGATATGTTTTGGTGCGCTACGGAAGAAAAAGTTGTTGTAACGCGCTTTAAAGTACTTGCGGGGAAAAAGTAACGTCATGTATCTGTAAGTGTATGTTGCATAACATTTCAGTAAGTTGTAAATAGTTAAACTTTTACACATGTCAGTGAACAAAATACTAACAACTTCTTTTCGGTCTTCTCAGAAGAAACCTTATTCGTGTAGAAAATTATGGCTGCAGAGGTAAACACGAATATCATTGTAAGTTAACTTTATATATTTTTTGGTCTATTTGAGAACCGTGAATAGTTTTATATAGTTTTATACCTGTCTGCCTTCATATAATAAAAACACCAGAAACACCCTTTAAAGAATGATGACTAGTAAAAAATTATGGCATATTTGGCATATAAAATGTAAACAAAAACTTTGTACAACTTGGAAAAAATAGTTTTATTAAAATCATTGGTCTTACTTCTAATATTTTCAGAAAAGCGATTCTTCAAGCACATCACTGACAGAGACAACAGGTGATGATGTAAGTATTTTATTTTTTCTAAGTTTTGTTTAATTTAAGTAAATAAATTACTGTAATTCAAAACTATATTTTGTGCTTTTCTTCTCGTCATAAACTCTCCAAATTAATTTTAATGTTTGTCTTTACAATAGTACAAAAAGGAATTTATGTCGAATGCAGAGGAACAAAAGCTAGCAGCTCTTGAAGCGTTAAAAAATCGCATCGGAGAAAAGAACGAAACACCATTGACAGTAGCTGTAATTGGGGCACCCGGAGTAGGAAAATCTTCCTTCCTGAACACAATGATCACCAGTATAACCGGAGAATATCGGGAGTGGGCCAGAACGGGGGATTCTGGTGGAACTGGGAAACCAATCACTTATCGTCTACAATGGCAATTATTTCTTTTCTTATACATTTTCTTTTGAATTCATACGGAATAAAATCATGATTGGGGAGAGATTTACTGAAGCAATACAAACCATATTCGGCAGTTTTAAATGTTTTGTTTCTCACATGCACTAGATTACGTATTTGTTAGTTACTTACGTAGGTGAGCTTTTTACAATTTATACAAAGTGATATACAGTACAAGGTGATTTCACATGTGTACTGTAGTTGCATTTCGCTTTTGTATTGAGTAAATTACAATGGGTTTTGATTGTGTCTTTGCGGGGATTTCAGTCTCGTTAGGGCATTTTCATTATTTTTAATTAATCGTATGTAATTTCTACGCCTGATCATCACTGAAGAAACTTAAAGAATATAACGGGGAACAAAGAGTTCAGCAAATATTTCAACTTAACTACTCATTTTGAGAGGATTGTATTCGTCATTAAAATGACCAATTACACAGCTGCTGCTTTCACATATGTTAATGCAATTATATGACAATAATCTCAACTATTCTCAATGATTATCTAGGTCTTTGATTATATATTTATACATCTGATGATATTCAAGTTTCGAATGGTAACTGTGTCTGTCTTGTCTCGTGATGTAGGCTATATACCAGTGACAAAATATGCAAGCATTGTCGACGAAGACCTCCTGGAGTATAATTTTCCAAACTTCTTGGACATAGCAGGATTTGAAGATACTGATGATGAAATGACACAAGAGCTTCTAAATCTCATATTCTATGGGAGAATTCCAAATAACATTCCGCTCTTTCAGGTTGCTGAAGATATCAGGTAATAGATATACTGTAAAACGAGAATATTTGGCGCACTACTAATTTTAGCACCTTTGGCGCAAGAGCCCCTGAGCGCTAAAATTTATTTTGTGCTAAAGGATTTCTAAATATAATTTTTTGTGTGTGTTCAAAGCTTTTGCATAAGTACACATAAACCGGAACGCGCGATTACGTAATGTCGAAGGGTCATTGGATTTTATATACACTAGTACTGCACATGTTCGGAAGACAGAAAGTTCTGCCAAATTATAATTCAATTAAACTATTGTTACCCCAGTAGTTGTTAAACGATTATTATCATTAGCACCTTCAAAGTTTGGCTTCTCGGCGTGTCAATCATCTATCGCCTCGAGGTAAACAATGCAATCAAGCATGGCGATTGAGCTTGCAGACAATACCTGATTAGGATTACCGTTTTATCGAAGTAATTTTCTGTCGCTGCATGCTTTGTTTTAATATGATTTTAAATGAGTAAATACTCCATTTCTTTTAATAGAAAATAGATATAAAATTAATATTTAACATTGTGCCACGTCCATATGATAGCAACACGTACCGCGGTAAAGTTAACGAATGTTTACAGATATACGGGAGTACTAATGTGTTTCCGTGCTTGACTAACCAAAAAATCAAATACGGGTGTGGATAAAAAAAAAATATATCAAATATATATATTTTACTGACAAGTGCAAGCGCTAAAATTTATTTGCGCTAATGCATTCTCACTTGAGTTTGCGCTAAAATATGTATGCGCCAAATTTTCTCGTTTTACGGTATTTATTTATTATGTAGCTTGTAAAACAATCTTTGATTGGTTACAAAGTAGGATGTTAACTTCCGCGCACCCAACTAGAGTTGGGGGTAAAAATCGCGACGTCGCAATGCATAGTTTTTTATGCACCTTATTGATAGGTAAATACACAGTTATTGCAAAGAATTTTTTGGAATTTGGAAACTTAAGAAATAAATTACTATATAGGTCCAATTTATATCTAGGGTGTACGGTTATTTACCCCGGGTTGTATTCCTTCGGCCTAAGGGTGTATGGAATAAAACCCTGGGTAAAATCACGTACACTCTTGATTGAACCTTGATAAAATATAATAACGAATGAATTAATAGCAACCCAAATTATACTGCTATAACCTGGGTTGGGGCAGTTTAGGCTTTATAAACCGCTTCACGCTTTATACAAAGGCGTAAACTGCCCTAACCCAGTATAACTTGGGTTGCTTTTAAATTCATTCCTTATAATTTGATTTTCAGTTATTAAGTATAGAAAACAAAGCAATTTCTAAAAAACGTCTTCAAATTGTTCATATTTTAAATGTAACATCGAGCAGATTTATACGTTTTTAACGTAAGACATTGTGACGTAGTCAAACCGGGTTATACAATTTAGATAATTTTACATCCAATCAAATGACGCGTTTCAACCAAAAGATACCGGTATATATTAGTACCTATATTTGATTTCTATGCTTGATGGGGTTTTTTATTGAATGTATTATGATGTTTCCCTTACAGAAATTATGGACGGTGGTACACTGATGCCAAATATCCAGTTACCCCAGAAAGTAAGAAGATCGACAGGATCATTTTCATTGCTTCAGCAAGAAATCCTAATTTACCAACACAACTCATGAAGGCTGTATCATCAGTACAGTGGAGAAAAAGAGGTAATACTTTATACATAAATTATGTTAAGCGTCATATTAAGGAACTCAAGGTACTGCATTTGAGATGGTCCACTTTCGTCTCTTAAACCAGGATTATCTCTCTACTACATCTTATCGATACTAAGGGGATTTTTATTAATATAAAGTACTCAAAAACATGAACATAATGTTATGTTTTCATACGTTTTCAGATATTCCACTATTTGGTGTATTGACAAACAAGGATCGAAGGACCGAAAATGAAGAAGATTTTGATCAGTTCGAGACTGAGTTCAAAACATCGCTCGGGCTGTCTCATTTACATTATTTTCGCTGTACGAATTACTGTGATGATAATATAGAAGAAATTCGATCAGGGACAGCGGCAAACAACCCAGAGATAGATGTTCCTGTTTTGAAATTCTTGAAACAGGTTGAGTAAATATTTCAATTTTGTATCATATAATTTTATAATTCCTCAACTATTTAATTCATTATATTGTAGAGATAGTGTAATTTTCACTCACTCAAATGACTATAAATTGTTTTAGATGAATAAATGTTGATAAAAATCAATTGATTATTATACTTCTGTTAAAATGTTTCCTATATAAAGTTAAGAAGGTAAAATAGCTATATTTGTTAGTCCACGCATAGCACGGGATATAGTTTTTGCTATCCACCCTCGGAAAATTTTCATGCAATGTATGCCACCATTTTTGATTTCCAGGGATAAATCTATTGACTGATGATGTCATAATTACTTCAGTAGCATTGTGACGTCATCAAGATGTCAGATTATTCTTGTAGTATTATCTTATTAAAAAAAGTTCAAGCCTCAAAAATTTTAATTATACATCAGTATAATAAAATATTTATCCACTGGCTGTGAGTGGATAGCTCTTTCATTATACCCTTGACAGGAACTATCCCCCTCAGGTAAGCCCTCGGGGAATAGTTCCCTGTCGCGGGTTTGAAAAAAGAGCTATCCAACTCACAACCAGTGGATAAGTTTATATTGTCAAAAAGAAACTATACCTGACTCATCAATAAATTTTCAGACACATTTCCGTTTGGCTTTAATAATGGGTTATTGGCAATAAATTAGGCTCTTCCTTTTTCAAGAGGCAGTCCGCTGAAATTTTATACGTTAAATTTGCATCCTTTTGTATAAGTTTAAAATACAAGAAAAAAATATCCGTTGTTAAACAATTTTTTTTTTACACTTTTGTTTAAATCGATATCCAAACGCATACCAATCATACTAAAACTTATCTAATGAAATTCCCCAATGTTGCAGCGTCATGTGTGTCCGCGATTAAATTATTATTGGCTATAATTCAAACAAGAAAACTCCATTTTACAAGCGCTAAAGAGGCCCGCTATACGGTATTTGAAATATTTGAATGTTTCTGGTTTTAGTAAGTCTAAGTGTAGGAAACGCTAAATAAAACAACAATATGATTGCTTACAGTTATTTTTTTTACAATCAGGTTCTAGATCCTGTACTGGAAAACGTTGATATTCATAGGGAGGTTGGAATAACATGGCAAAACATAGTGGAATGGTTGCACACGCTGTGGACTGCGTTACAAAACACGAATAGACAGCAGTTTACCATCATTTTGGTTATTTCCCTTGTTTTGGTCGTTCTGACCTTGTTGATGTTTAAATCTTAGAAATCTATGTCTCAGTTCCTTCTATTTTGTATAACTACATGTACCTACTGCAATACGGTCTCCATGGGATTTGAACCTGTAACTTAAGGATCATCCTCTTACACCTTGTTTCCTCTAAGCTGAACTTTTTCTTATCACCATGATCGTTGCTTGTGGATAATTTTGGTTTAAGCTTTAAGCATAATTTTTTATGTAAATAAGCTGTACATAATAATGCATTTTCTTTCAAAATAAATTATATGCAAGATAACATTATATAAAGAATGAATAGGAGACTGGAAAGGAAAAGGCTCACGGTCAAATTGCTGATAGCTGGGAAGAGTTAAATAACACCTAAAATGTATATTATATCGCCTAGTCGTTTGAAGAGATGCCTGTTTGTCCTGTTCTTATTTTTTTTTTAAATTTTTAATTGTTTAAGGGTCCTCTCTACACCAATGCAAAATGATTTTGACATTGAGAAAAATATTTTGTATAACTTGATTCAGGTGTTAATATTGAGTTAATATATAATAAAAATCCCTGTTGTTTACATCCATAGAGTCAAATCATGTAAATAACATGTACGATTAATTCATATGGGCCTTTTTGAATTTTAAGAATACTCGAATTAATTACATATTTATTAATATACTGTAATTTTCCACTTTTTAAAATTTAGATCTAAGGGCAGATCACTCTAACTGCAGAAAAAATAGCAGAGAATATGAATTCTTTCGTGTGCAGTGTAGAGAGGGTTCTTAATTCTTGTCACAAAAACTTTCCTTTAGTTTCCTGCTATGGTAACTAAAAGCAAAGGAAACACTAGAATTGATGAAAAAGTTTGAAAAACTGAATTAATAATTTTTTTCTTTTCTGATTAGCTGGATTTTACAAAAGTTATTAGCCTAGTTGGATTTGCAATTGACAAAATTTAGATAGGAAATGGGGTTTAAAAAAATACTTTTTAATCATTACTCCTCACTACGATATTGACAGAAATGAAGGAAAAACTTCAAGAGTACTGTGCAACTATATATTCGAGAAGTGGTGAGTATCAGATGTGGATACTAAAAAATTCTTAAAAACTTTTGGACAATTTAAAATCACAAGACTTTACAAAAATCAACAGCTTAAAAACTTACGACTTTTCAACTTAATACACAGCAATTCCCCACGACAAATTAAAATCCAGGCTTTATATCATTGACAGCTGCTTCTTCAATAAAAATGGAACTCGTAAATTTTCTTACCTCGTCATTGGGCATTTGCAAAATTATTTTGTTAAAACAGATTCTGATTGCACACATAAGTACTCTGAAGTTGACATCAAGAAGATGCTTGGTTTCTGATTGACAATATCTATGTGGTTTTTCGAGACCAGGTATTCCAAAAATCTATTGGAATTCCCATGGGCACAAATTGCGCTCTGTTATAAGCAGACTTATTTTTATATTCATATGAAACAGGATTTATGCAAAATCTTATGCGCGAAAAGAAGAAAACACTTGCTGTGGCCTTCAACTCGACATTTAGATATATCGACGACGTATTGTCAATTAATAATGGTAAATTCAATTCCTACGCCGATACGATATATCCTGGTGAGCTTGAGATAAAAGATACCACAGAGTCCGACACTTCTGTTTCAAACTTGGATATTTTACTTGAAAAAGACACTATTGGCAATCTGACAACCAAGCTATATGATAAACGTGATGACTTTAACTTTTCTATCGTCAACTTCCCTTTCTTATGCAGCAATATACCTTCATCACCTGCATACGGTGTATATATATCTCAGTTGATTCGATACGCAAAAGCATACTCAACGTATGAACAATTTCTAAGACGAGGTAAATTATTGACAAGCAAGTTGATGAAACAAGAATATCAACAGTCTCGTTTAAAGTCATCATTTCGTTCTATGGTCGATACAATGACCTTGTCAGCAAATACATTTTATCATTGAGTCAAATGCTGAGTCAAATGCTGACTGACGTTTTTCATACCTATTGTTAGTCCATTATTTATATACTGAATTGACGACGGATTTTTTCCGTTATTTCCCGATCATGACAAGGAGCACACGGCGGGTGTGACCGGTCGGCAGGGGATGCTTACTCCCCCATGGCAGCTGATCCCACCTTTGATGTTTCGGGGGTCCGTGTTCGCTCTGCTCTTGTTTTGTATTGTTTTATGAACTTTGAGATTGGGTGTTGTTTGTTTTTCCATATCCTTCTTTTGATACAATCGCTTTCTTAAATATAATAAAATTGAATGTAAGTATTGTTTTTCCATATTATGTTTATCATGTTTGTCACAATATTCCATGGTTAAAATACTTTTAATTTTGTAGATTAATGTACAAGGGGTGATCAAAAAGTTCTTAAGCTATCTCTGTATTTACAAAGCAACGATTCAGATCATAATGACATTTGGCAGACCTATTGTCTTGCATATGTTCTGTAAAAAGCATATGAAAAGTAATATTTTTTTCTCCATCTTTGTGGATTGATTATTATTGTTTAACGCCGAGTCGGCAGTATTTCAGCCATATTTCGGGATGTGACGTGAATACGTAGGTGACTCGTGACGAAAAATGGTTTTCACAGTCTTATTCGAGCAATGAACGGCTGTAAAGTTTAACGTATAACTTAAAAATCCCATTGAAATATCTTATAATAATTTCTAGAAGGTTAATAAAGATAATAGACTTTCCAGACCTTTAATCATAAATTGGTTTAATTGTTTTAGTGAGGGAAGGGAGATACATACAAATGTTTGTAGTCTAGCCCAGCGAAAGCAAGCATGGGAAGAGATGTGTCTTTTAACAGTAGCATAATTAATGAACCCTTAAATATCATTGACTTTAGACTCTAAACATATTAGATACGATAAAAAGAAGGCACCCACACTTTATCCACATTGAATATACGACGCTCCAAAAGACAGAGGACTTGGGTTTTGATGGTCACCATGCTCAGTCTGGAAAAGGATAGCATTATCCACCCATGCCATTGCTGAGATTTATTTCTGATAAATGAACTGTTTTTATTATAAAAATAACTTGCATGGTAAGAAATACTAGTACATTGTATACGAGTCGGAAAATTCGTTCAGCTTCTGTGACAGAACGTTACGGAGCATGTCACGTGGCCGCCTATACCAAGTGATCCGCGTGGACAGTAAGGTTGAAAATGCATGTCAAAATCGGAGAGGACCACTTTTAAAAAAATCAACACAGAAACCCTATTTCTAAGTTGGAAGTAATACAATTAGTTCTCCAATTTTTTATCACCCTTCGTATATAATTACATTGAGATGCTGTTGATTTGCTAGATTTGCTACAATGTATCATAATAAACTAACAATTTAATCGTTTTGATACTCCCACTCATGTTATCAAAATATATATGGAGAATGTTCCTTCGTAGTCATCCTGACTTGAGAAATGCATAACTATTATAAATTTGATAAGAAATAGATATCTCAAAAGCCTGGGAGTCAGAATTCAAACTAATTTATGTTTATATGGATATTAGATCTATGTTATGGAAGTTTCCATATAAGGAAGGATATGGAGATAACGAACAGTATTTAATCTCAAAGCCCATTAAACAATACAAAATAAGAGCAGAGCAAACACGGACCCCCGAAACATCAGAGGTGGGATATAAACATTTTTTTAAACTAACATGGGTTTCAATAATTATATGTGGCTATGCAACCTTGTTCTAATATTAAATCATGAGTTATAAAAAGATAGATTTATATCATTCTGTCTTGTTTTCATTCAAAATAGGAATGATTGTTTTCAACTTAAGATGCAGTAATGTTTCATAGAAGGCATGCAGATTTGCCTTCTCTCGTACGTCAGACACATCGTGTTACTCCGAGTATATTATGTATGCATTAGGATAATGCAAAATATACCAATGTTTTTCATGTGTTAATGAAGATCAAGTGAGAATTGTAACAACCTTCATTAATAAAGTAAAGTTATTATGTTAGATTTGGGGTTCATTTAAAAAAAAAAAGATATCTAATAATACAGCAGCAATTAATATTTTAACATATTTATAATTGTTGTGTCTTCTTTTCAGAAATTTAAATGATGTTTCAGTTTGATAGAGATGTACCAGAATTCATTGATAATTCTACACTGAAACTGATGGCGATTTCAGTATTAGTGGTTCTCGCAGCAGGACTATTTACATATTACTTTGATTCGAACAGAACAGAGGAGAACGTAAGAAAAAATAACGAACAATTCATACCTCCTGAAGATGCAAAGAATATTAGTAATATATCATCAGATGTAGTACAGCTAAAATTAAGTTTAGGTCTGCTACAAGAAAATCTAACATTGATTGGTACTGATCGTGATTCAATGTCTAAAAAAATAGAGAACCTTCAGTCTTCCTCAACGAAAATTGAAGTCAATATAATGAATAATAATAACGCAATTAAAGAAATCAAGGAAAATGTTAAGCAATTAAATGATGCCTTATATAAAATGGAAAATGATATGGCGATAAAATTAGAAAACAGTGATAAAAGAATAATGTCACTGGAGGCAGATGTTCGTAGGTGTAATTCGAGACGGCAGACAATTATGGATAAAAATGCAGAAAGCTATACCAAGTTAGAAAAAAAATTAAACATTCTTTCCCAAAAACATGCAGACATTGAACGAAAGTATAAAAAGCTACAGGGAAAAATGTCGGAAACTGAGATGGAGATAAAAGTACAAGAACAGACAGGTGCTCGTCTTGAAAAGTCAAGTAAAGAGAACATCAAGTATATGAAAAAAGTAGAAATCACGTCATACTGGGGTAAGGAATAAACTTCTAGTTGTCAAAAATGACAGTGATATTGCAAATTTTATCATTATCATTATTTTCTAATTTAAATGTGTGAGTCCTTAGCATCCAATTCAAAGATAATTATGTGATAATGATTAATTTTGACGAAGTAGAGTATCAATTCACTTTATATCCATAATTGATTCTTGATTCATCACATCATTGTTCTCAGTTTATCATTATTTTTTAAAGGTCTAATAATTGTATAGTACTGCGCCGCTGGAGGGCCAGGTAAAAAAATATTTTTATTTGTTCGGACAAATTAGAAATTCGTTCGGACAAATTAGTTATTTGTTCGGAAGAATTAGATATTTGTTCGGACAAATAAGTTATTTGTTCGGACAAATTATATATTTGTTCGGACGAATTAGATATTCGTTCGGACAAATTAGAAATTCGTTCGGACGAATTAGTTATTTGTTCGGACGAATTAGTTATTTGTTCGGACGAATTAAAATTCGTTCGGACGAATTAGTTCTTTGTTCGGACGAATTAGATATTCGTTCGGACAAATTAGAAATTCGTTCGGACGAATTAGAAATTTGTTCGGACAAATAAGTTATTTGTACGGACGAATTAGTTATTTGTTCGGACGAATTAGATATTCGTTCGGACAAATTAGAAATTTGTTCGGACAAATTAGTTATTTGTACGGACGAATTAGTTATTTGTTCGGACAAATTAGAGAAATTGTGAACAACTATCAGGACACCGCGAATAATGTGCGGTTTGCACAAAGACATTTCATTTTATTTTGATTCTTTGCAAAATAACTTTAATGAACAACATTATCAATAAATACATGCATTTTGAAGATAAGTCGTTTTAATGTCGATCTCTTTCTTATGATTTTTATGTACATATTCACTACCGTGCAGTTATTAATCATGACATGTGAATGATTTTTGAAATACATTTCTGATACATATGTCGCCGATTTGTAGCTGAAATATTGCCGAATCGGCGTAAAACATTCAATCAATCAATCTGGTACATATGCGGTGTATAAAATGATTAAAAAGTCCTCATTGAGTTTTTAATCAAATATTCCTGTTTGTGAAATTAGAAAACTTCACAAAAATGAACCTGTTCGTATTGATCCCATGTTGTTCATATGACTCGCGAGCCGGTGAATTACGAGGTCAACCGATCAATCTGGTATATTCCCTAGTCCATTGATTTTCAGAGCATAATTATAGCCCCCTCCCGTTATTGGAGAGGTACATGTAGTCAAACGAACTATTTAATTTCACTTTCAGCATTTCTTAATTTTGTTTATAAGCTTTTACAGTTGAGTACCAGTTCGAAGGTTTGATAGGCCAATGAATCACATAGAAAGGGATATTATGAAAGCAACCCCTTTTACGGGGAAAATAAATCATGAATGAATGTCAAAATATTTTCAAGTAACAACCCC
>PRKT01000412.1:450075-501649 GCA_003671525.1 Saccostrea glomerata
GTCCGAACGAATTTCTAATTTGTCCGAACGAATATCTAATTCGTCCGAACAAATAACTAATTCGTCCGAACGAATTTCTAATTTGTCCGAACAAATAAAAATATTTTTTACCTGGCCCTCCAGCGGCGCCGTAGTATAGCGCTAGATCAAGACTACAATAATAGCGTCGTTTTTCTCTGCGTATATGCTCATTTAAATGCTTTTTGTTTTAATTTCTGTTTTAGTTGATATCATTTTGGTGATCATAATTCTTATATTGCTGATCACGATCACTGCTATGACAAAAGGAAGCAGCAATGTAATGTATTCTTAGAATAATATTATCAAAAATAAAGACATGTAATTTTCATGAAATGTAAACTACTAGTACCAATTCATTATAGTTGACATGCATATCTGTCCTTTGAGTTATGAAGCAATTACGATCAATCTATGAAATTTATTTTAAATTTTCTTCCCTCGTGTCCTAATTTAGAGAAACACGGGTGTTGGTTTTGCTCCTGATAAAGGCGAGGTCATCCAATTGGAAAAGAAACCAGCTGTGGTCAGCTTTAATCCGTTTTCATCTGAAGCCCACAGGAGACTGGCAGATCTCTTTCTTGATGATTACCATTACATCATCGTACACAGTTCTCAAGACATATCAAAAATCCATTCTAAGGTAGAAGTATTGAGTTAATTATTATCTTGGAAAAAACGCAAAGTGTCATTAACGTTAAAAACGCGTAAAACTAAACGTTTAATTTTAAGCATAAACCTTAATTCCAATTAGGTTGTTTACCTCTTTGTGGATTATAACGATCGCAATATCATTTTGGAGACCGAGACAGAGACCCAACAAATCAAAAGGGAAACAGTAGAAACCATAAGGCAAATTGGAGGTACTTCAATACATAACTTAACTTTTGATGATCTATTTATTGTTTACCATGCCTTAATACTTTGTCCAATTATGCTTATCAAAATTCATTTTAATGAAATTTAGTATGAAACATTTTTGATACATAGTATTATTGTTTGCAACCCCTTATTGGAGATTTATGGTTTGAATGCGTTTCCTTGCTTCTTGATTTCAACAGGTACACCAGTTTTGATTTACAGACTGCACTCAGACTCTAGGAATCTAGAAAATGGAAAGCTCTATTCGGACAAATTAACCTCAATACAAAGTCATCCAACTTTGCGAGACCTCTCATCAAAGAACTGTGTACTTAGTATTGACAGAGAATTCACTGAATATCAACGAATTCACCTCTTAAATTTCTTGGAAAATTAACATAGCGTTCTTTAATACTCTTTTGGAGCAAAAATCACATATATTGCATATGATTCGGAAATATTTTATCTTTAGTGTAAATTAAAAATTTTTAAATTGAAATCTGACTTCAATTAAATATCTAAGGTTATTTAAGATTTTAACGTGTAATAGAATTTTCCAGAAAGTAAAATAGTATTGATTACATCATGGTTCATCTAAACAAATGAGATTCCATTAAGCTTTCTAAGAAATTAACTTTATTTTTGTGTACAACAGACACAAGTATACTAGCATATCAATGTACATGGAAACACATTGTCTATCAGAAACATTTGATTTTATACTGTTTACTAATCAAAAACTGAAAATCGTGAACAATGGAACTGAAAACATGTATAATTCTACAAAGTGTACAAATACTGTCAAGAACATATGCTAACGCGCAAAGAGAATATAACGTTTCATGTTATTTTTAAATACACTGTACTAGATCGGTATTTGTCAGATTATATTTATTAATTTGCATATACTAAATGTTAGACAGAACATTGTTAAGCTTCTTATTCGATGAAAAGGCTTAGAAAAGAGGTAATTAATTAACATATTGAAATCGCCTTTCTAGATTAATAAGGGTTCTTTTTTTTTTTTAATATTGTAAATTAAGTTTAGTTGATAGAGTGTTCTCGGACTTCTATGCGTGTTATTATCATGAATTCATTACGTTAATATTTTTTCATGATAATTCGAATAAAATAAAGTCTCTATTGATATGTTTTAGCAGTAGAAATTACGCCTCTAATTACAATCATTTCAGTGTTTAGAGTTACAAGACAGTTCATTGGATCCGTCCCCTACGTACAAGATAAATTATGTTAACATACAAGAACAATATGTCAACATGTAAGATAATAATGTGGACATGCAAGATACAAATCTTGTATGAGAATCTGATTTTGATATGGTTAAAATGTAGGTAAGCCCGTATCGGACATCGCAGTTGCAAGATAAATATGTAGACCTGTAAGATATTTATGTAAACATGTGTGTTAATTACGGAAACGTATAACCGCCTCGTGTTGTTGTATTAGAACGCAATATATAAAAATGTTGTCAAATACAATAACTTCTAGCTTTGGTGATTTAATTATGACGGCAATCTGTGGTGAATAATACTTTTCTGATATGCTTTAAACGACTTTTACACTTTGATATATCCAAGTTGAATTCTTAAATGTCGCACATAAAATAATGTGTAAACATTATGCCGCTTGAATTTAATATCGCAGACATTAATGCAATATAACATACTAGCCTAGTATATGAAGATTTCGCTTAGACGACTCGATTTAATCAAAGAGAAAAATGTAACAAAATTTGAACGACTTGTAACATCAGATTTATACAAGATACAAAATTTTATCAGTCCTATTTGGGCCACTGGAGGAGAAAAAACATATTTACAAACAAAAGAAGGAGGAGGATCCAATTGATAGAACAAAGATGATCATACATATAATGAGAGTCGAGAGCAATTGATAAAAACGAATATAAGAGAAATGCTGAATATACATACATGTACTGTATATATGTTATAATTATATTATACATGTAGTCAAGGGTAATCAGCTGGGAAAAAAAGTACATATATGCATATCTATGGCACGCCAAATTCACAAAAATGAGCTAAACCTAGTTTCAAATTTGATAAACTAGGTTTATCGACTGTAAACTATAGTTTACAAACCGTACACTAAAGTTAACGATTCGTTAAGTATAGTTTTCATCTGTAAAACTATATTTAACGGTTGTTAACTATAGTTTACGAATGCTAATCTAAGTTTATCTGTCTGTGAAAAGTGTTA
Source organism: Saccostrea glomerata (assembly GCA_003671525.1). Lineage (NCBI taxonomy): Eukaryota > Metazoa > Mollusca > Bivalvia > Ostreida > Ostreidae > Saccostrea > Saccostrea glomerata. The sequence goes on from PRKT01000412.1 coordinate 453,196, forward strand.
ACAATAGATTTTGTTGATAATCATAGATTCACGTTTGTAAACTATAGTTTACAATCGTAAACTATAGTTAACAGTTCTTAATCATAGTTTCACAAATCGTGAAACTATATTTATCAGATCGTTAACTATAGTTAACGGTTTGTAAACTATAGTTTACAAATTGTGAAACTGTATTTGTCAGATAATCTATGTTTTGCAATCGCAAATGATAGTTTTCGGTGTTAAGTATAGTTTACGGTTGTGAAACATATATTATCGCGTTAACTATAGTTTACAGATGTAAAATATAGATTAACGTTGTCAACTTTAGTTTACAGTCCGTAAACTATTGTTTACAACCGATAAACCTAGTTTATCGATTGTGAAACTATGATTTGCTCATTTTTGTGAATTTGGCGTGCCATACATATCAACATATCTTCATTTAAGGTAGATTACGAAGGAATCTAGCAAGTGATCTAAAGCATAAGGATGTAACGGTCTTCATTAGTCATGAGCCAATCAAATTGATTATCATAAGATTGAGAATGAACAATTTTACATTTAATTTTACAAGCATTTATGAGTTCAAGTCTTTGTACATTAAGATGAGGACAGGCAAGGAACAAATGAATTTCATCCTAAATGTAATGTACTGCACAGAATTGATGTCTGATTTAAATATAATGATTCAAATACTTATATACGGAAACGTATAACCGCCTCGTGTTGTTGTTTTAAAACGCGATATTATGATATAACAATGTTGTCAAATACAATTCCTTCAAGGTTTGATGATTTAATTATGACAACAATCTCTGATGAATAATTCTTTTCTTATATGTTTTAGACGACTTATATGCTTTGACATATCCATATTGAATTCCTAAATGTCGCATATAAAATAATGTGTAAACATTATGCCCCTAAAAATTAAATATCACAGACATAAGTTATATAATATAACATATATGACGACTTCGCTAAGACGACTCGATTTAAACAAAGAGAAAAAATCAACACAATTCGAACGACTTGTAACATCAATTTATACATGATGCAAGATTTTATCAGTCCTTGGAGGAGCAAAAAAGATTTACAAACAAAAGAAGGAGGAGTATAGAAACGTATAACCGCCTCGTGTTGTCGTTTTAGAACGCGATATTATGACATGAAAATTTTGTCAAATACAATTACTTCAAGGTTTGGCGATATAATTATGGCAACAATCCCTTATGAATAATACTTTTCTGATATGTTTTAGACGACTTATACGCTTTTGTATATCCAAGTTGAATTCGTACATGTCGCACTAAAATAATGTGTAAAAATTAAGCCGCTAAAATTAAATATCACAAACATTAGTGCAACATAACATATACGAAGACTTCGCGTTGACGACTTGATTTAATCAAAAAGGAAATTCAGCAAAATGTGAACGACTTGTTACATCAGATTTATTAATATAACGTATTGCATTTCTTTGCCGTCTGATTTAAATAAAATAATTAAAATTGTTATAGCACTAATTGCAGGCCCGTAGTGCATGTCTAGACAATGCTTTCCTCTTTTTCTGAGTGTGTGTTTTTTGTAGGACTCGGGACACTCTTTAAAAAACATAGCAACGTGTCTTGTTTTATTTTCCGAAATTGATTATTTAAAAAAAATATTTTAAAAATAAAAATATAAAATTTCATGCTGTCGGGAATTGCAATGTTTTTTTCTCAGAATAAACAAAAAGAAATTTGCAGTTTTTACAGTGTTAGAAACCTCTATGTATATGCTTTTTTAAATATTCTCAAAGAGCAAATTCATTTATTAAATGTATATGATTGTATAAAAAAAATTGTGTCTGTGACTAATGAGCTTTTGTGTTATCTTTAAAAAAAAAAGGAGGACAAAATGCATATTATTTTACTCATTTGATCAATCTACACATAATGTTAAAATATAGAGTATGTGCAGACGTGCGTTCGATTTTTTCCACTTGAATTATCAAAGAAAATATACAACTTTCTTGAAATTTTGAATTTACAGTATTTTGAGGTCATATTCAATGCATGACATCACATCAGACGAAAATATCAAATGCTTATATGTCTGCATATGTTCTCCAAGCTAAGAACAATATTAAAGATATTGTTATCATAGTTTGCATTGAATAGTAGACAAGTATTAACAAATATAGTGACTGTTCTTTGAAGCAACATTCATCAGATTTATTATTTAGAGCGGAGCCTGTAAGATATACTATGAATATTTGAATTATTTTGTTTAAATCATACATTAATTCAGTGCAATACGTTATAATTAAGATGGAATTCATTTTCTCCTTGTATGTCCTCATCTTAATATAAAAAGACTTTAACTCATAAATATTTGTGAAATTAAATGTAAAATTTTCAGTCTCTATTTTATGATAATCGATTTTATTGGCTCATGACTAATGAAGATTGAAGACCCTGACGTCCTTTGACCAATTGCTAGATTCCTTGGTAACCTACCTTAATTGAGGATATTTTGATATGCCTATATGTACTTTTTACCAGTTTCTTGCCTTTGACTATAATATTATTATAACATATATACATTACATGTACGCATATTCAGTATATCTCTTATATACATTTTTATCAACTGCTTTCATTATATCTAAGATCATGTTTGTTCTATCAATTAGATCCTCCTCTACGGAAACGTATAACCGCCTCTTGTAAATAAAAATGTTGCCAAATACAATTACTTCAAGATTTGGTGATTTAATTATGACAACAATCTCTGATGACTAATACTTTTCTTACATGTTTTAGACGACTTATACACTTTGATATATCCATGTTGAATTCCTGAATGTCGCACTAAAATAATGTGTAAACATTATGCCGCTTAAATTAAATTATATATACTATATATGAAGACTTCGCTTAGACGATTTGATTTAATCAAAGACCAAAAATTCAACAAAATTTGAACGACATGTAACATAAGATTTATACAAGATACATATATATTATTATAACAGTAACTTGATCCGAAGGGTCGTATCACGTCGAGTTGAAAGGCGCGGATCATCAGATCTAACGAGACGCGAAGCCTGTCAACGAGACGTGATACGGCTCTTCGGATCAAGTTACTGTTATAATGATAAATTTATTATATACCCCCTTATAACTAGCTAAATATAGCAGAATAAAACTTTAGAGATCAATTGTATAATATTTATCCATAAAACAAAGCATAATAACAAGGGACTTTTTAACGCGCAAGAAAAATAACGTCATGTTTTTGCGTATACGTCATCAGTTTCAGAGAGTGGTGATATGAGTTCAGAAAAAACCACAGTGTGGTGATCCGGAAAATCGGATCAAACTCTGTAAAATTAACAGTAACAAAAACAAGGAAATTGATGGGTATATAATAATATTAGTTATCCAGGTTCAATTAAGGGTGTACGGGGATTTACCCCGGGTTTTATTCCATACACCCTGAGGCCGTAGGGTGTATGGAATAAAACCCGGGGTAAATCCCCGTACACCCTTGATTGGACCTGGATAGCGAATTTATTTCCCTTTGTACCCATAAAAATGCTTTGTTAACATCAAAGTGTGTCTCAATCTATCGATTAGAAAACTACGTACTACAATGCATCGTGACGTCACGTTATTTGGTTTTTATCATAGAGAATGTATGCGTTGTGATGTCACATTTTATTTACACCCGGCTCAAGTAGGGTGCACGGATATTTACACCCGACTTTGAAACCAATCAAAGCTCGTGTTACAAGCTAGATAGGAAATAAAATATTTTATCAGTCCAATTTGGGCCCCCGAAGGAACAAAAAAGATTTACAAACAAAAGAAGGAGGAGGATCCAATTTATAGAACATTCATGACAATTAATAAAAACGTATATAAGAGATATACTCAATATACATATATGTATTGTATATGTTATAATAAAATTATAGTGAAAGGCAAGAAACTGGGAAAAAATACATTATACTAACAAGTTATCTAATGATGCCAGGGTCTTCATTAGTCATGAGCCAATAAAATTGATTATCATAAGATATAGACTGAATATTTTTACATTTAATTGTACGAATATTTATGAGTTCAAGTCATTGTACATTAAGTTGAGGACATACAAGGAGAAAATGAATTTCACTCTTAATATAACGTATTACACTGATTTGATGTCTGATTTAAATAAAATAATTCAAATAGTTATAGTATCCTTGCAGGCTCTTCCCTAAATAATAAATCTCATGAATGTTGCTTCAAAGGACGGTCACTATTTTGGTAATACTTGTACTATTCAAACTATGATAACGAAATCTTTAATCATGTTCCTAGCTTGGAGAACATATGCAGACATATAAGCATTTGATATTTTCGTCTGTTGTGATGTCATGCATTATTAAATATGACCTCAAACTATTGAAAAGTCAAAATTACAAGAGAAAGTTGTATTTTTCTTTGATAATTCAATACGCCAGTTTCGAGATTGTAACCCTCTTACGATAGAGGCGCAAAAAGTACCCATTTCAGAATGGAGGTGGGACAGGTTGTCTCTGTACAAAAGTGCATAAATAAAAGAACGATATTTATGGCTTTTCAAATTAATTAAATGTTATAGAAAGATAATAATGTTAAGCAGTGATGCATTTGATGATTTTTATCAAGCTCAACTATGCATATTTACAAATCTATAAATTTTCGTGTACTTGAAAACGAAAGAAACGTCATAGTCTTTATATAAAGTAACAGATTTTCTTGATAGTACGAACATTTTCTAAAAATTAGTGTTTTTAAGTTAAAATAAGGAAAAGAATCAGTATGTAATTTAGATTCCCGACGTGCAATGACCAGATGCATGTGTATCGTATTTATTAGAGGTCTATTCCCTCGTCCGAAAAGTCTGATATCCACTGATGTTTTCTTTTTTGTATCGATATTTTTGATTTAAAAATGATGCCTTTACTTTAATTTGGCTATTCTCAAGCTTCAGAGTGTATCCTGACAATCGTGTAGTTGTGATAATATCGATGATGCAATGTATCCAACATACACAGTATCAAATATCTGTCCCACCTGTTTGTTTACGCGGCAACGAAACTCCCCTCCTCAACAGAAGAGCGCACCAAGGGAGATAATCTCGAAACTTGCGTATTGGAAAAAATCGAGCGCACGTCTGCACATACTCTTATGTATTTTTAACATGATGTGTAGATTGATAAAATGAACGAAATGATTTGCATTTTTTCCTCTTTCTTTCTAAAGATAACACACAAGCTCATTAGTTAGTGCTGTCACAGACACAATTTTCCCCAAAATGTGCTTTGATTTATTCGATAAATTCAGATTTATGTTATAATTTAAGCAAACATATATTATGAAGTTGTTCCTTGAGTACAATTAAAAAGCACATATGTAAATAATATATAAACAATTATAGCTTTGTAAAAACTGCTAATTTATGTTTTTTATTCTGAGAAAAAAAATATTGCGACAGTGTTAAATTTTAGATTTTTATTTTTAATTAAATCAATTTCAGAGAATAAAAATCAGGCCCGTAGCTACGGTTTTAAAAGAGTGCCTCGGGTCCTTAAATAAGCACACTCCTATTGATTTAATACAATAGTAATTATTGATAAATCTGATGTTACAAGACGTACTAATTTTGTTGAATTTTGCTCTTAGATTAAATCGAGTCGTCTAAGCGAAGTCTTCATATATCTTATATTGCACTAATTTCTGCGATATTTAATTTTAGCGTCATAATTTTTACACACTATTTTAGTGCACCATTTAGGAATTCAAGTTGGATATATCAACGTGTATAAGTCGTCTAAAATATATCAGAAAAATTTAATTCATCAGAGATTGTTGTCATAATTAAATCGCCAAAACTTGAAGTAATTGTATTTGGTAACATTTTTATATCATAATATCGTGTTCTAATAGAACAACACGAGGCGGATGTACGTTTCCGTAGTTCTGATATCACAGACAGCTGCTTTTTCAATAAAAATGGAACTCGTAAATGTACTTGGTCATTGGTAATTTACAAATTTATTAGTATAAAACACATTCTGTTTGCACACACAAGTACTATGAAGTTGACATAAAAATATACTTGAGTTTCTGATTAACAACAACTATGTGGTTTTTGGAGACCAGGTATTCCAACAATCTCTTGCAATTCCCTTGGATACCAAGTACGCTTTCTTTGTCTTCATATGAAGCAGAATTTGCGCAAAATCTTATGCGTGAAGAGAAGAAAACACTTGATGTGGCCTTTTACTCGAAATTTAAATATATCGACGACGTATTGTCAATAAAGAATGTTCAATACCATTCCTATGTCGATACGATATATCCTGGTGAGCTTTATTTCACGGAGTCTGACACATCTATTTCATACCTGCTTATTTTACTTGAAAAAGGCGTTAATGGTAATCTAACTATCAAATTTAATGATTAACATCATGACTAACTTTTTATCGTTAACTTCCCTTCCGTATGCAGCAATATACTTTCATCACCTGCATATTGCGTTTGTAGTTGATTCAATAGGCAATAGTATGCTCTACGAATGAACAATTTCTAAAATGAGGTAAATTATTGACAAACATGTTGAAACAAGAATATCAGAAGTCTCGTTTAAAGTCGTCATTTCGTAAGTTCTTTGGAAGATACAATGCCCTTATCAGCAAATACAATTTATCATTGAGTCAAATACTGACTAACATTTTTCATACCGATTGTTAGTCCATTATTCATACACTAAATTGGCGACGGTTTTTTGTACTCTATTTCTCGATCATGACAAGGAGAACACGGCGGGTGTGACCGGTCAGCAAGGGATGCTTTCTCCTAAATGGCACCTAATCCCACCTTGTTTAGAGGTCAGTGTTTACTCTGCTCTTATTTTGTATTGTTTTATAGACTTGGATATTGAATACTGTTCGTTATCACTATATCCTTCAATTTTGCTTCATATGCAACTATCCTAAAGATGAATTAAAGTCCAGGCTTTTTGATATCATTGATAGCTGTTTTTTCAATAAATGTGGAACTCAAATTTACCTACCTTTATCCCAGTGAGGTTGAGATAAAAGATACGACAGAGTCTGACATATTTGTTTCATATTTTGAAAGAAATCATTGATAATCTAACAAACAAGCTCTATGACAAACATGAAGGCTTTTAACTTTTTAATCATCAGCTCTTTTACTTATGCGGCAATGCATCTTCAACACCTGCATCCGGGGATTATGTATCTCAAATGATTTAATACGCAAGAACATGCACTACGTATGAACAATTTCTAAAATGAGGTAAATTATTGACAGGGAAGTTTATGAAAGAAGAATATCAGCACAATTATCGTCGAGTCAAATGCTGACTGAAGTTTCTTATACTAATTGTCAGTTTATAATTTACGCGCTGAATTTACGGATTATCTCATTATTTTCCGATCATGACAAGGAGCGGATGTGACCTTTCGGCAGGGGGTGCTCACTCCTCCATGGTACCTGATCCCACCTCTGATGTTTTGGAGGTCCGTGTATTTCTCTGCTTCTACTTGTATTGTTTTATGGACTTCTGAGTTTGAATGAAACATTTGGAGAAAACGAACAATATATCCATTTATTGTATTTCAATGAAAACCAGTTCAAAACTTCAGCACATTTTAAATGGCAAACAACATGTAAACACTTAAAGACAGCAAATAAAATGCATGAAGTAATAGATTTATAATCTAAAATGAAATAAAAGATTATGAACATTTATCATGCCTATGTTCGATTCCATTTTATTAGCACAAATCAGGACAGGACAAACGTGGACTACTTAACATAAGAGTTTAGATCAAGTACCATGTAGGAGTGAGGATCCCCTGTCGATTGGTCACACACGTTGTTTGGTCTTTACCAATCACCCCAATGAATGACAGATTTAAATTGCTAAAACGGATAATGAAACTATACACGCTGCTGTAGAATGAGCATATTACTTTCTGACACCTATTTGATTCCTCGTCCCTCTCCCTCTCATATATTACGATATATGGCCCTCTGTACGATATATTTGAAATAAGTCAATCCAAACAAATTGTTTGTCATTCTTTGCAAAAGATAAATATATATAAGACCAAATGAAAACTGGTTGTTTATATTATTTTCATTTTGAATGAAAATTGGTTACATATTTGTTTGAAATCAACAATTGAAAGAGCAATAAATCTGAAATCTCACATTTTTTGGGTATAAAAAATCGCGCAAAAATAAGAATAGCCCATTTGAGCTTTCTTCTGCAATACAAAAATCCATTAAAATCGAATAAATATTAAAAAGCAGGCAATGATACAGTGCTCTTATTAAGATGAGACTTCTGATACTCAGAGAGTTCTTTGTATACAGAGAATACACAACCGTCTTGTGATAATTTCTTAAGAATGGGGTGATGTTGTATAGATGAGATTTTTTCTGAATACAGACATCCTTCTTTGAGGTCTGAAGAATCTGCATGGAACTGGTAAATGATCACAGCCTTACCTGTTGGTATCAAAATATAAATTGTTACAGAAAAGCCATGACTAAAACTAATTTTAAAGGTTTGGCTGTACTTATATCCTACGCATAATAAAGCAAGCCTAAACGAGCAATTTATAAACGAAATTAACTATGATAATGGTTGTCACCTTTTTACCCTAACTTGCCTCCCTCACTTTCTACAGCCTCGACAGTGCGTCGCTTAAATTGACCAACATCATTTTCTCCTTAAAAAATAATATGACGGTCGTTGCTTTCAATAAAAATGAACACAAGCTACAAAATGAAAGACAACAATTTTAACTCAAAAAATGTGGGCAGAATTACATTTTATCAGAAATAATTCTAAATAGGGTATACCAGCTTCATCTTAAGCTGGTAACTATCATATTTATTAAAATTCTATATTTATCTATCTGTCTATCTATGCATTTATTTGTTACTTTACAATAAGAATTTTAAAAGGTGTGACGATTAATTTTAGGGCAAACTTTTTACTTAATTGCTTTTTGGCATTAAAAGATGTCTGAGAAAGTTTCTTTATAATATTTGTAAGTTCAAGTTTCAGTTTGCTTCGTAACCTTTTCCCTTGTATATTCCAGTATGTATTCTGCAGTAGCAGTAAACAATTCTCATGTTATATTTAGAGTACGATTTTCCTGAGTGTCATACTGTAGCGGAGATACAGGGCGGGGATTAAGCTAGAGCATTGCAGAAGGAAATTAGAATTTTTTAACTCATTTAAAGACGGCGCCACTTTCCGGTGGAGAGAAGTAAACTCGGCATACAAGGCCATTGAACGGGGAAGGATCTTTTTCGTGCCAGCATCTAATGTGACAAGGGAACGCGGTTTGTATAGTTTCATCTGAAGGACTGGTTTCCACCTCCAACAGTGGGATTCAAACCCGCGAAGTAAGGATTAACTCCTTACTCCGTGACTCTAGAGCAGACACTTGCCACTGTTGTATTCTGGCGACGAGAATATATCGGAGATCTGCATTTTATGTTTTAGTACTATGTAACATAAAAATATTGTACACTTATTGTGTTCATACACAATATAACAATATAATTTTTTTTGACAATTTATAGAATTGATAAAAGTTCAAGGGTCTTATCTCTCTTTTTGATAGAATCATCGCATTTACAGGAAATATTTGATCATGGCTACTTCCACTTGGCTGTAAGTAGGAACAATACTTGTACACTTATAAATATTGCAAATTATAGGCTTGTTACACTGCCATGTTTTTCGTAAAAAGAAACACACCTCAAACAACCAGTTTGATCCTTAAATTACCATTTGCTAGCAAAGAAATTGACTCAGCTAATATTAGTAATTTTCTTAATCACAAAAGGGTCTAGTCTTGTATTTCATCATGTTCCAAGTCCACGTTCGTATTTCTAACAGATATTCATCGACTATTGCTTTCAAGATTTTATAACAAAAAGTAACCATAGAGTCTATATATCGAAAATCTGAAATATAATCCTTTTACATGTTCTTCTTAACCCTACAACTTTAGTCCTACTTGACACGTTATTAATAATGAGAAAACTACAATTAAAAATGATGACCTTTAGGTATATCACTCGATCGTCAGCTTTTTAGAAAAGATAGGTCTGAACCTCTTACTTCAAAATTATTTAATACAATTCAATTTTTATAACGTATTTAAACTAAACAATGTAAATTGTTCAACACTCAGGTTCTATCGTGTATTGTGTTTGCGTTTATCGTGTACATTCGGAAACCTTCGCTTTTTATCTTTACTATGGGAGGAAACTACCGAGGTATTCCGAGTTTCTTTTCGTTTTGTTAACTAAAATAAGATTATTTTCACCGAGAAAGAGAAAATAAAGTTTTATCCCTTAGTTTTTCGTTTATTAAAACAAATATTAAAGTCTAGAAGGTAAAGAATAAATTTATAAGGTAATTCATAAAATAAATAAATAAAATGATATTATCATGATCAAGAAACAGAGCCATTATCACAATTTCGACCAATGAGTACAAATATTACATCTACTCAAACTTGCTCATTTTTGGTAAGAATATATAGCAGAATTTAATACTGTTTTGTGACACCTGCATCGTGAAGATCGTTTATCAGGTCTATCGTGTTTTGCATGTTTCGTGTTTTGTCTTTATCGTGTTTTGCGTTTATCCTATCGTGCGTGTATCCTGTCCTATAGTGTGTGTAAAGTATAACAAAGCGGTTACTGTATGTAGTTTTTGGAGACCAGGTCTTCCAGCAATGTATTGTAAATCCCATTGGTATCAATTGCACTCCGTTATTAGCACATCTATTTTATTTATTGATATGAAGCAGAATTTCTGCATAATCTTACGCGTGAAATGAGGAAAACTCCTTCTGTGGCCTTCAACTCAACATTTAGATATAATGGCAACGTATTGTCAATTAACAAAGGTAATTTCCATTCCTATGTGGATACGATATATCCTGGTGAGCTTGAGATAAAAACATGCCACAGAGTCTGACACATCTGCTTCATATTTGGATATTTTACTTGAAAAAGACGTTAATTGTAATCTAACAACCAAGCTCTTTGACAAACATAATGACTATAACTTTTCTATCGTCAAATTTCCATACTTATGCCGCAATATACTTTCATTACCTGTATACGAGTTTATATATCTTAGTTGATTCGATACACAAGAGCATATACACGTATAAACAATTTCTTAAATTATTGACAAAGAAATTGATGAAAAAAGAATATTAGCAGTCACTTTTGAAGTCATCATTTCGTAAGTTCTATGGTCATAACAATGACTTTGTCAAAAAATACAATTTATCATTGAGGGATGTTTTTCATACTAATTGTTAGTCCATTTTTTATACACTGAATTGACGACGGATTTTCCCGTTATTTACCGATCATGACAAGGAGCACACGGCGGGTGTGAGCGGTCTGCATTACACCTCCATGCACTCCTCCATTACACCTGATTCCACCTCTGATGTTTTGGAGGTCCGTGTTTGCTCTGCTCCTATTTTGTACTGTTTTATTGACTTTGATTTTTAATTCTGTTCGTTATCTCCATACCCTTTCTATAAGTTTGGAAGGGGGGGGGGGGGCTAACAATATTTTATGAAACACATAATAGATGAATTATAGATTATCTGTATAACTATTATAACTGAAATAAAATTCAATAAAATCAGCGGACTTCGTAATAACTGATCATAAATACATATAATTCATTATACCTTACAATCTAATAGATATATCTCTCTCTCTCTCTCTCTCTCTCTCTCTCTCTCTATATATATATATATATATATATATATATATATATATAGAGAGAGAGAGAGAGAGAGAGAGAGAGAGAGAGAGAGAGAGAGAGAGAGAGAAGAAGATAAAATTCAATCATCAGAATAATGGCCAATAATGATACCTCTGAAAAACATTAAAAAAATGTTGCCATCTATTTTTAGAAAACTGAATTATCAAGCGATTTTACAACATGTCAGATGGGCGTGATTGTACTCTGTGTGTATTTCGTAAAAGAATCTGTGTACTTTATTCTTTTTTTTTCTTATTTCTACTAATCGTCGGATCCATAAAACTTGTACTTCTCTCAAAATGTCCCCTCTTATAGCGTTCAACGAGTGGCTCTCACAACAGTTTGATAGTTATAACGTTGAAGTTACAAGAATTTGTCAAAACATTTATTTACTCATTCGGTCATGTTTTTAATTCTTCCTATCATAATTATTTTATTTAATTTTTGAATTATCATTACTTTAAAATTTTTGTATGGAAAAATCCCATAGATAGTACACGTTTGACATACAATCCATGTAAACACTATGCCTTTTTGGTCAGTCTGCACCAGCCCGTGAACATGACCAAACGTCTTATAAGGGCTATATGGAATTGAGACATTAGTAGAGAAGAGAAATGGTACCGACACCGTATCACATGTAATACGTATAACGCTTAATATTCTTGCACGATAGCTTTAAGTGATTTTTTTAAAAAGCTAATTCTGACAAACGTTATATATTTGTTCTTCTGTAACAAAAGATGGCTGGCACAAACTTTCAATTTTTTCCCCCAACTACTAAACAATAAAACTTAATGATCAAAAATTTAATTGGACCAAAAACAAGAGGCCCATGGGCCACAATGCTCACCTGAGTAACGTTGGTCTTGTTGTTCTTCACCAGATTTTCATACTTATTGTGACCCCACCACATCCCCAGGTGTATTGATTTGAACAACTTAGAATCAAAACTACAACAGGAAACTTCCACATATCTTGTTTCAGCTTTTAGAAAAAAAAGTCCATTATATTTTAGAGTAAAACTTTGATTCCCTATTACTCCTGGTCATGATTTAAGCAATTTATATTTTACACTACTCAAATATGTTTCCACACAAGTTTTAAGCTTTTCTGGCTAAGTGGTCCTTGAGGATTTTTTAATGACCCATCCTTTTTGTCTTTTCTTGATAATCTCCCCTTAGACGGGGACTTGGCCCTTTATTTCAACAGTTAAGAATCTCCTTCACCAGGGATGCTTTTTTCCAATTTTGGTCGAACTTTCAAAGTTGAATATGTGAAAAGTTTACAGATGGACGGACAGAAACACAGCTGGTTGGACGGGCGATGGACAACAGGGGCCCGTTTTACACAAGAACTTACGACTTATGACCAAATTAAATTCTTCATATAACTTTTTAATGAACATTATACAGAAAATTGCTTAATACTTTTTAAAAGGAATGTGGTAAGATATTTTTACACAAAAATTTTCAAAGACAATTATCAATTTTACAAAATATTTCAATAATCTGAAGTTTTTGGTCTTAGTCGTAAGTTCTTTTGTAAAACGGGCCCCAGGTGATTAAAAAAGCTCACTTGAGTTTTCAGCTCAGGTGAGCCAAAACCTTTGAAATATTATAGGATTCAAGTTATTGCAAGTACCGAAAATATACGTAAAGAATAAGTGGGTTGGGGTTTCCAATCACTTTGACATATCCCTCAGCTTCAATGTTTATCTAGTGTTAAAAAATATATTCCTTTTGATTACCGTAATTATTCTTATAATTATGTATTTATTGAGGTGTCGTACAATAAAAACAATGACCCTGGAAGATTTTGATCTTTATAAATCACTTAACTCATTATAACTTGGATTTATAGTGAAACTTAAACATCTTTAAAAATATATGTTTACACATATTTATATTTTGTCCAGGAACTTGGGTGTACAGTATTTGTCAGAGTCAGTGTTTATGGGACTGAGTTACATAGCGATGTCCCCGAAGACAGTGAACATGATGAGGGAGATGATGGACTTTAAGGACATGATGGTAAATCAAGTAATAAAGACGAGAGAAGAAGACAGGGTGATGTTGAGTGGGAGTATCAGGGAAGGATTCAGGTTAGAGGGATCAGATACAAATATAATGACCTGGCCAAATTACCACAAGGTGATATGGGACTTAGCTCAGGCTCAGAATTATGATTTGAATAGAAAAACACTGATTCGTTGTGACGGTACAGAGTACCCGCCAGGATTTGGTTTACTTGGATTACTGACACCCACACACAGGGAAAGCGTACAGAATGCATGTATAAGAATAAATGACAGACTCTATATATCTAGTTCCAAATACAGACATATCATATGTTCATTAGTTTATCCTAATTTTACGGAACGGGGTTCGCGTGCTGGTGGTGTTATAGTGGGAGAAGAAAAGTATAACATTACTCACTGTTTTGCCTGTGATTTTTGGCCCCCTCCTGCCTACAAATGAATGGGTAGACCGATGTCATTCATGGCCCCCGTCTTATATTGTTGATGACATAGTCAGAAATGGATGCCACTTTGTAGCAATAGGACACAAACTAGGAAAACACTCAGACAAAGATTGGAGAATTTCCTTCTCTTTGGCAGAACAAAAACTTGTCTACTCAATGAACCATTGCCAATTCTTAACCTATGGGCTGCTAAAGCCGTTCTTAAAAACTTGCGTTAATAATGGATTAAGTGATGAAGAAAAATTACTTTGCTCCTATCACATGAAGACAGGCGTTTTCTGGGCGATTCAACAAAACAAAATACCTCAATGGTGTCCTGAAAATCTTCATTGTTTCTGGGTTTGTTTTAAACTTATCCTTAAATGGGTGTATAAGGGGTCTGTCCAAACTTTTTTATTCCAGAAAACAACATGTTTCTGAGTAAAATTCATGGTGAATCACAAAGGAAATTATTCATTAAGGTTCATTAAATGTATGAGAAGGGTTTAATATCACTGCTTCATATTCCATCCATCAGGTTCAGTGTTCAAAATCCTAGACAACTCATTGATACAGATAAGCACATCGTGATGTCCAGGGTTTTGTTTGAATTTGGTAATTGTATGAGTTGTATTCAAAGACTATACCAACACCAGATTTAAACAGATGTATGAGGTTCCTCAATGCAGCAAAAAAGTTGATTATTTTACCCCGACCCAGTAGCAGGTTCTCATGTTACGAAGGTTTATAGCCACTCTACTCAAGAGCACCGCTTTTATGTCATACAACCTTTTGACACCTTTTGCATCATTTAAGGTAAATATTAGCTCAGTTGTAAACAAGAAGGTCTATATTGCTCACAAAACATCCAACTATATGCTGAAATTAGCATCCAAGTTTGGGTGTATTTCTGATATGTTGTTTATTGCAATGTTTTACAACAAGACACTCAGATACAAGGAAGCTATATCAGTTATTGAAATAACAAAGGTCAAGTTAGCAAAGCCATATGTAACGTATTTCCAACATTTAACTATAGATGCACTGAGGCACATGCTTCTCAAGTCCTTAGAAAGACAGACCTGGTCTATAGGGATGAGATATGTAGTAGCATGAAATATTTATATTGACGATGAAAAATGTTACATAAATGAATTTGTGCCAGAACAACAGTCTGGGTTACAGTATGCAAACTCTGCATTACGTATCCTACTCTATGTTCTGTTACACATGTTAGAGATCTTGTGTTACAGCCATGTAGACCCGCTGAGAGCACATTCATCTCTTACTATCTAACAGGACCTGGTCCACCATGATCAGGGGATGTACCTTCGAGCAAATGAAAGAGACATATTCTGACAGAATCTGGGAATCTGTCAACAGGTTACATGGAACCATCAAGCTGCTCTGTACTCCTACCAACAATCTCTTAGATATATATCACACGAGATACTAACTGCTACATTGATGAGAATACAGAAAATCATGGAGTTTATGCACATAAATCATTAATAACAAATCAAGATGATAAGCTGAGTTCAACAATTCATAACTTTCCTTTAAAAAGATTAAAACAGAAAGAAACTCTTACTCCCTTCTTCCCCTTAGAATTTCTTTTTTTTTAGTTTTAGCATGGTATTGGTATTATAATTGCTTATTATCAAAAGGAAATGGGATTTTTTTTATTTCAATGACAAATTACTATGTACATTTCTGTAAGAAATCCTAATCATGGTTTTGTTAAAAGTTTTTTTTTATTTTGTTGTTTGAAAGCTTGTTGTTTCAAAATAAAATTTGTGAAGGAATGACTTAGATAAGTAAATTCAGAATATTTTGACTTTTATTTCCTTTTCACACCTGATAATTAGATCTTTTTGTTCCTTAATTACACAAATTAAAACTACAAATAAACACTGTTACAAACAAGACAAAAAATGTGTGAAACAAAGATATTAGGGAAATATGGAGAAAGGAACAGGGGTAATAAAGAAGGAGCACTGAAATTTCAGAATACTTTTGATAAACAAGGGGTCCTTTGGCCACATCGCACACCTGAGTGGATTTGACCATGCTGTTCTGGTCCAATACTTCCTTAGAACAGTTTTTTCCCCATTATAGTTTGTCAAACTTGGATTCCAAATTTGTGGCCCTGCCCTACCCCAGGAGTCATGATTTGAACTACTTAGAATCTACACTACCCAAGGATGCTTTTACATAAGTGTCATCTTTTCTGGCCCAGTAGTTCTTGACAAGATTTTTTGATGACATTTTTTGTCTTTTCTTGATTATCTCTCCTTCTGAGGGGACACGGCTCTTCATTTTCATAATTTAAATTCTCCATTAGCCAAGGATGCTTCGTATGCTATATATCGACGACGTATTGTCAATTAATAATGGTAATTTCCATTCCTACGTCGATACTAAATATCCTGGTGAGTTTGAGATAAAAGGTGCTAACACTTCTGTTTCATACTTGGATATTTTACTTGAAAAAGACCCTAATGGTAAACTAAGAACCAAGCTTTATGATAAACGTGATGACTTAAACTTTTCTATCGTCTACTTCCCTTACTTATGCAGCAATATACCTTCATCACCTGCATACGGAGTATATATATCTCAGATGATTCGATACGCAAGTGCATGCTCTACATATGAACAATTTCTAAAACGAGGTAAATTATTGACAAGCAAGTTAACGAAACAAGAATAGCAGCAGTCTCGTTTAAAGTCATCATTTCGTAAGTTCTATGGTCGATACAATGACCTTGTCAGCAAATACAATTTATCATTGAGTCAAATGCTGAATGACGTTTTTCAAACCAATTGTTAGTCCATTATTTATGCACTGAATTGACGACGGATTTTTTCCATTATTTCCTGATCATGACAAAGAGCATACGGCGGGTGTGACCGGTCGGCAGGGAATGCCCACTCCTCCATGGCACCTGATCCCACTTCTGATGATTCGGGGGTCTGTGTTTGCTCTGTTCTTATATTGTTTTATAGACTTTGAGATTGAATACTGTTCGTTATCTCCATATCCTTCTTGTACCAGGCTTGGTTAAAATTGGCCAAGTGATTCTTGAGAAGTGGAAAATGTGAAAAGCTTACAGACGAACGGGCAGACAGAAAGACAAAAGACAGACGTTAAGACGGACCGACGATGGACAGAGAATGATCAGAAAAGGTCATTTGAGCCTTCAGCTTAGGTGAACTAAATACAAATTAATCAGATTTTTTAAAACCATGCTCCTGATTTTGCAATATTATTCCCTTGAAATACAATGGAGTAATTTTCTTCCAGTAAGCTTTGTAAACAGTCTGGTACAATCGCTAGGTGAAGCTACGTAGCTTGAAAAACCTATATAGCTTTATTTATCTATCATAGGTAGCTTTATTTACCAAATAAAATTTCTTGAATTAAAAGTTTTCTCGTAATGTGCAGAAAATCATACTTTGATGCAGTGATAATTTAAACTTTAGATGTCTTTTTTTGCACAAGTGCAATCAAAAGTTGTGAAAATTGGGGCTATATTCAACAGTTAATTTTTGAAAAAACAGTTACTTCATGTATGAATAACAAAGAAGACCTGTTCTGGCTAACATGATAATGGGTTGGTAATTTTTCAACCCAGTTTGAAGCAATCATACAGTAACGTGTAGCCTAATTTAAGGGTCTGTTTTTCAGGGATACAGGTCTTAACATTTCATAAGTATAAGCAAGAAAACATTGATTTAACCATCAATTGTTGCCCGGGAAATATATAAAGTAAACAATGGATGTAAGTTTTGATCATCAAACCGCTTCGAAATGTATGAAAAAGATATGCGTCTTAATGATGGAGACGATAGTCGAGAATATTTTGAATACTTATAGCCGGATGAAAATCGAACAAAAACAATACCCCTTTAAACTTCATCAGACACATGCATCACCTACATTTGTAAATTCAAAAATGTATTTCACTTTAATGATATAAAACGTAACTATGTAAAGTACGTTTTTATGCGATAGGTAAAATTCGATGTTCTAAAGAACGGGACCTGTCGTTTTTTTTTTAATAATAAATGATAAGCAACTTAATATATTAAATATGAAAAACATATACATGTATTCCTAAAGATCCACTTAAAAGAAGTAAATATATTGTGTATCTCGTTATTTATAAAGGGAAAGAACATTCTGATTTAAAATCTTTTAAATGTTTATAAAACCTTAATTCTGCATAACTTCTCCCACCTCAATCCCCATACACCAACACTTGAACTTATATCTATAGAGCAGCTCGGTCCTCCAGGCTGCAATGATATAAAAAAAACTGGACTTTGCTTTCTCGTGTGGGAATGGTTACATATACATTGTACAGTTGAAAAGTCTTAAGTTTTCATGCTGTTGATTTTGGTAAAGTTTTGATTCCAAATTTTCTAAACTTTATTGGAATTTGTAATTATCTACTTCTTATTTACACCACTTCTTTTGCACAGTACACTTGAAGTTTCTACTTCACTGCTGTTCATACTTTAGTGAGGAGTAAAGAGGCTTGGTAGAACATTAGATGGAACCCGCTATATATACATGTGTATATTTGTTTGTAGGGATTTTTGGGAAGTTTTGGAATCCATGATAGATATAGTAACCTTGAAAACTGCCCACCTGCGCTTTTCAGAAAATGTGAACAGTGCACTAGTCATTTTTATATCTTGGGTCATCACCTGCAGGGTTATCTGTTTCGCATGCACTACTGTATAAACCGATTAGAATTTCGTTACCTTTGTCTAGGATTGGAATAAATGTATTTGTATATATCTTAAGAGTGATAAATGTAGAAAGTATTTGTATGTAGAATGTGTTCTTGCTGTTCAAATCAACATGGAGACATATATTCTAAAAGGAGGTTTAAAATTGTATATCGTAACATAAATAAGCCTTAGAGAAGTTTAGTATAGATTGATTGATTGATTGTATGTTGTTTCTCGAGAATTGACAAATGAAATGGTCTATGATTCACGAGTTCTATTTCTATTAAAAAACAGTTGTCAATGATGTAAAAAAGACTGGAATTTCATTCGTCGTAGGAATTGGTTGCATATAGTAGCATACAGTTGAAAAATCGTAAGTTTCCATGCTGTCAATTTTGGTGAAGTTTCCAATTTTCCAAATGTTCCTTGGAATTTGCAAGTAGAACCGGTATCAATAAGTACCAATAACTCGGCCTCCCAGCTTCACCTTTTAATATTATCTACAAGCTACTGAGTGAAAATATGCTGATTTTTCATAAGACCTAAGATTACAGCAAACATTGCATTATTGCAGAAAGGAATGTATTCTGGAAATATGTGTACATTCATTCAAGTAAAAAGATTGTTAAAAAATGTCGGTATTCAGAAATATAGTCTTTGTATATTATAAAAAAAACTTATTCATGAAATTAATAATTTCACTGTTAAATTGAAGGATAACAAATAATATTCAATATTAAAGTCTATAAAACAATACAAAATAGGAGCAGAGCAAACACGGACCTCCAAAACATCAGAGGTGGGATCAGGTGTCATGGAGGAGTGAGTAACCTCTGCCAACAAATTAGAATGAAAAACGTCAGTCAGCATTTGACTCAATAATAAATTTTATTCGCTGACCAGGTCATTGTTTCGAACATAGAACTTACGAAACGATGATTTTAAATTAGACTGCTGAAATTCTTGTTTCATTAACTTGTTTGTCAATAATTTACCTCATTTAAGAAATTGTTCCTACGTAGATCATGTTCTTGAACATCGAATCAACTGAGAGATATAAACTCCGTATGTAGGTGATGAAGGTATATTTCTGAATAAGTAAGGGAAGTTGACGATAGAAAAATTAAGGTTAAGTTAAGTTAAATGTGTGTTTTGACCACTTTGATAACTGTAGCGAATTCACCCCTTTTTGACACTGAAGTTTTGAGAGTCAATTGTGGAGTCCTTGTTATGTACTGTAAATCCCTTTTTATTCGCGAGAACTTTATATTCGCGTAATTACGCTAGTCCGTCTGATCGTGATAATTTTATTCTCGCGTATAATTGTAAATATTAATGTTTCTATACAACAGAAACCACAGCTCGCGAAAATTTTGTCCCGTTAATAAATATCAAAACGCAAAAAAGGTGTCGCGAAAATATAGTGATTTACAGTATATAGTATTTCGCGTTAAAGGACACCCTTGCATTAAATTATGACTCTTTCCTTTCGAAAAAAAGTTATCAAATCCTTTAAATATTCATTTCAAGGATTATGATACATAAAGAAATATAAAGAAATGCACTCTTAAAATAGCCATATTTACTAAATTCTATCGTATTACTTAATATTTCAGACGTCTTGCCAGCGAGATGGAGTGTGCTGAACTTAAAAATTGGATCGTTTGAATGACAAACTTGGCAAGAAGGAAGGAGAAATTGCTATCCATCCACATCTCATTTACACCACTTCTTGTTGCACAGTATTCCACTGACGTTCAACGTTTAGTGCGAGTAAAGAACATGTTTAAATGGGGTCAAGGAATTAAGTTTTCGTAGGAAAAGTGCCATTTTTTTAACATGTGCTATCAATTACTTTAAGTTAGCAAGACCACAATCACCACTAAGTTGTGAAACCTTCAGCTTGTTCTAATGACTTGTGCTCTCTCGCCCCCATGCTGTGACTTTTACTATCTGTTTATTATATGCGATCTCGATTTTCAATCCATTAGCAAGGCTGAAATTGGCAATTGAAAGGAGACAAACTTGCAATAAAACTGCATTTGAGGGGATATCGCCTAAAATTAGAAAATTAGTGTTTGAAGGGGGGGGGATTGATTGATTGTATACTGTTTAACGCCCCTCTCCAGAATATTTCACTGATATGGAGACGTCACCATTGCCGATGAAGGGCTGCAAATTAAGGCCTATGCTCGGCACTTAAGGCCTTTGAGCAGGAAGGGATCTTTATCGTGCCACATCTGTTCTGACACGGGGCCTCGGTTTATACGGTCTCATCCGAAGGACCGCCCAATTTAGTCGCCTTTTACGACAAGCAAGGGGGTACTGAGGACCTATTCTAACCCGGATTCCCACGGGGCAAGAGGGCAATCAAATAAAAACATCAATCCACCTGAACATTCTTGACACGCAAAAAAGATGAAATTACTCAAACTCGAACACCATATTTCATTTATTGTTTAAAAAAAAAGGAATGGGGGATTATTGACATATCAAGGAAGATTTTCAATATCAATAGGTTATGTTTGGAAAAAGGAGGTGGGTCAGCCCCCTCCCCTGCTTGCTACGTGCCTGTAAGCGATGCACTTGCAATGTATACATGTACTTCATGTAGTAATACCATGATATTACTTTTACTTGTTTGCTATTATCTGCTGATTTCTATTCTAGTCTGCTCTTTGAAGTTTAAAACAGATTGGTTTTTCTTTTGTATTGTAGATTATTTGTGATACTTTTATTCATAATTCAATTCAATAGTTTATTCTCTTAAACTGCACTACAGTATAGAGAAGATACAATGATGAAATATGTACAACACAATACAGCATGTGTGAGAAAAATAATAAAAAAACAAACGATGAAAAATGAGTGTCATAAATCAAGCAACCAAATCTCTCAATAATAAATCCAATAGATTAACATAGTTTAACTATTTGATTTTTAATGTTTTAGATTAAATAATGTTCGGACTCAAACCTTTAGAATTTGTATTGATAACGGATACTTTTTACATGAAAATAAATTTGAAAACTTGAAGGCACTTGGTCGAGTTGTACATGTTGATGGGATTAACAATTTTCTATTATCATTTAGAGCTGGACACGACATGATATAATGGAATTCATATTATTCAAGTGTGCGAACATTTGCAAGTGAGGATAGGCCATTTCTGCACCTAAAGCGACTATTACCTGTAAATGCTGTTATAATCATGGTTATATGTTTTCATGTAAATACCCCTCGATAGCCCCTGATTGGGGAATATAATATACTTCATTCTTGTGTTATTAACTGCAAACGTGAATGGGAAATATTTCTTTAAAAGTACCAGTTTCCAAAAGATATTTAGATTTTATTCATTTATTTATTTACTTATTTTGTACATGTACATGAAGATAATTTTTTGTATTCCTAAGGCGCTTCAAAAGAAAATATACCGTTCACGGTAGCCTAGTGGTAGAGCGTTCGCTTCGTGATCGGGAGGCCCGGGTTCTATTCTCGTTCCCGGCGCCGCGTCAAACCTAAGACGTAAAAATAGGCAGTGACTGTTCCTTCGCCAAGCGCTCGGCATCAGAAGTGAAAGTCACGGGTCTTTCGGATATGACCTTAAAAACGTAGGTCCCGTGTCACGGTAGGCGCTGGCACGATAAAGAACCCTCACTGTTCAATGGCCCTGAGTGCCGAGTATAGGTCTAAATTTGAAGCCCTTCACCGGCATACGGTGACTTCTCCATATGAGTGAAAAATTCTCAAGAGGGACGTTAAACAATATACAATCAATCAATCAATCAAACGAAAATATACTAGTCTCGACAATTAATTTTAAACACTGTCAGTTTATTATTTAAAGAAAAATATCAGCATTCTAGACTTCAACCCTATTACATCAGTTGGTCTATCAGAATTATAGCTCGAAAAAGCAATGATAAACGAATAGTCAATTTAGAACAGAGAGACATACGATAGACTCTGTTTAGTAGGCATGGTAGGAAGGTCAGGTTCCACATGTTCCAGGGAGCGCGAAAAATCCCAGTCATTTCATTTTACAACCAAGCTGGTAAAACGTTGACGATGAAGAAGACAAGAAATCCACTGAATCGGGAGAAGAATCAGATTAATTTAGTAATCGAAGCAGGCCTCCTACTGATATGTTCCAAAATTTTATGTCTTTGTCCCCAATAAATAAGAAAATGAAGTTAAGACTTTGTGTGTGAAAATAATAAATGCAATCAGCTGTACATGTGTAATTAATCAACATTGTAATTCCCTTTGACTCTATTCATATTATTTATTTTATCTAAAAAAAAATTAATTGGAAAACTGAAATATACTTTGCTATAGGATCGATTCAAGGATATATGATACCCCTCCCAAGCAGTAAACACTAAAGATCCAGAAACGACAAGCGACCCTTAGTTTAAAATTCCATCACCCGGCGGGGAAAAAAGTGGGCCAGAAGTTGGGTTCGGTAAAGATCAGCATCTGAGCAGTTCGATCTTTTCCGATGTGATGACGATTTTTGACAGCTAAAAATTACAAAGATAGAGAAAAATTGAAATAATCGTGTTAAACGCGCGTAAACAAAATATTTTATTTTACCTGGCCCGTTTCACCCTAAGAGTGGAGAACAGATCAATACATATCGTCGTTATTAGAGTGTCGAAATATTTTGTGAAAAACATGGATTTAAATAAAAATTAATGGCATGTGACCTATCAACATGACAGGAGCCGGGACGCTATATACATGTAGTCGTTTTTGGAAGTGGTCAGATAATTGATTTGATCAAATTTTTCCTTTGAAAAATTGACTTGCAAAAAAGAAAGGAACTAGAAAGTACCATTTCGTGATGGATGGGGGTTGTTAGATTACAGGCGCGGATCCAGGATTTGGAGTTAGGGGGGGCGCAAAAATTAGGCAAGGGGTCTGGGGGCCGCCTTGAGGCCCCCAGTGGGTCCAGGGCAAAGCCCTGGTGGGGGCCCAGGGGGCGAAGCCCCCGGAAGCTCCTGGATTCTAGAGATTTTGAAGGGTTAAAATGATGTCTACCAAAGCCCTGGTGGGGGTCCAGGGGGCGAAGCCCCCGGAAGCTCCTGGATTCTAGAGATTTTGAAGGGTGAAAATGAGGTCTACCAAGTAGACAAATTTGATTTACGCTAACTTTGACAATTTTAGGGGGGGCGCGCGCCGGGTGCGCCCCCCCTTAAATCCGCCACTGGATTACAATACATAGCAAATTAATTACTTCTGTAACAATGTACTAATGCAAGTACTTTTACATGTATCTTCATTTTATTCTCTCACATTTTCATGAGAACGATTCTACAACAAAGAAAGGGGGCAGTCTTATTACTTTCAATGGACATTTCAATAGTAAAATGAAGTCTGTGGAGGGGGAGGGGGGACTGCTAGGTCGTTCTGAATTTACGGTACCTCCGTGATGCTCCGTACGTGCCTGATAATCAATTTTGGCTCTGCGGGATACCTCTGATTTAGACAAACTGATTCAGATGGGCTACAAATCGGTCATGTTTTGCTATGTAGATCCTGAAATGAAAATTTTCAAGTAAAAAAACATACTGATATTTGTAAATAATGCTTCCTTGTGTGGGCTTGGTTGATTTTTGGTAACGCAGTAGTAATACAGTCATGTACATCGATTGCATCCATTGTATTCAATGTTACATGAGAAGTCCTTTACAACACATTGCGAAATGGTGTACACATATTGCTCTTGTCCGTTTATCATTTATAAATAGATGTTTTTTTTTTGATTTATGGCTTAATAGATTTTCGTAAAATTTTTGAAGCCACCTTCAACTGACCCAAACATAAAACTATATTAATTCTAGGTTAGCGATCTACAAACGTTTTTTGCTTAAGGTCGCAGAACCACCACCTCTAACAAAAAATAATTTCATGGTTGGCAGATGCATTTTCAATGAGAGCAATTCTAGATCTTTCGTACCCTTCTACTATAAGTGTAGTACAAGAAAAACTAGACAATTACAATTAATTTGAATTTTCTCTAATTCACAAGAATTTGTAAGAGTTTTAATATGTGAAATACACTTTATATATCGTATTAATTTTCGAAAAATAGCTTTTTTGGATTTTCGTAATATTACAGTTTTCCGTAATATTACATATTTCGTAACATAACGGTTTTCTGTAATATTACAGATTTTCGTAATATTACCATGATTACAGTTTTCTTTAATAGAATGATTCATAGCAGTATAAGAATACATAATTTATTTACATCGAGGGCTTAGCAGTTGTCTTAAAATTAGTATTATATGTTCACACTCATTTCAAACCGTGCATTTTTTTCGACACTATAATTTGGTATTGGTTGATTTGGGCATATCGAGGATGCTGAAAAATGATATCAAATAACATTAAACAAGCATAACATATGGTTAAAAAATTAGTTATGAGTCATGTCAATAATTTCTAGTATCTGAAAATTCAATATTTAAGCATGTTTAAACGACGTCACTTTGCAACTATTAATAGCTGCTTTCAGAATCACTAAAACTAGGTCACTGGTTATAGAACAGATCTGTTTGACATAAATGTATGTGTTGTTTGCTTAACTTTTCAGGTTTTTCATATAAATAATTGCAAGAAACTATTATTTCATCTTTTCTCTTGGTATATTGCACACATCCACGACCTCGATTTATTGTTGGTCGTTTTACCTAGTTAGGAAACATTACAAGGACATCTTCTGAGCATGCGTCATTTTTATTGATAAAGTTTAGAACAAGAAGGGCGATATACAAGGACATCAAGATTAGTTACATTACATTTAATAAGCTCATTTCACCTCCGATTCCTGTGAATTATACTGTCTTTATTGAAAAATCAGTAAGTCAGTGACTGCATCCTGTTTCAGTTACGAGGTACATATTAGTAAATTATGTTAATTAATTCTCAATACTGGTAAATGTTTTCATTTAAGGTGCTATGAAAACAGGTGCTTCAATAAATTTATTTTAAGATATTTTCTCATGCATGATTTAATGACGAGTTACAGAGCTTTAAACATCAATATGCACGATAATTGTTCATTTTGAGTAAATGTACTAGAATAATCTGTCAAACTCCTGTCAAACTCCTTTCGAAGGTTTTGCCTTATTTCATTGATACGTTGGTACGTTGTATAAAAAAACTAGTGATGACTACTAAATGTTTCACACATGAATCCTAAAAATTAATTTCTTATTATGCTCAAAGAACAATTTTGAAAAACAAAGAAGGAATTTATATTGAAGAAAATAAATCAAGCTCCTTCTTGTTTAGCTATTTTATTTTTTGAGAACTAAATCTGATTAAAATCTTCAAGTCCATTTCTATCAAACTACTAAGTATCTCAAATTTGGAGAAAGACCTCTAGATTTTAAGATTTAAATTTCGTTTCAATAATTCTTTTTTTAAAGTTCCTAAAAACTCAGATTAACTTAATCAAGCCACCCAACTCCAACCTCTCATTCTACATCTAACATAATTCTTCATTTTTGTTTTCTTCATATTCGCCAATAGATTTTACGAATAAAAGAGGACTGATTACCCTATGAGATATTTAAATCAGTCCATGAATGTAGGGAGAATTAAGCAGTTGTCTGCATTGTAGTATGTGCACAAAGCATTGAATATATGCATTTTCACAGCGATGGATGATATGAATACGTTTGCTCATTAAGGGTTTTTGTAAACATAGAGATATGTATATAAAATAAAATTGCTTGTATATTGGTGTAAGTTTACATGATTATATCTTTTCTGGAAACATCCGATGCATCAAAGATACATGTAAGCTACATTTTTCTCTTTAGCTGTTAATTATTATTCGACAGATAAATAAAGCGCTAACACTACTTCCTAAATCGGGCCTCTAAGTGACCTAAAAAAAAATAGGCGCCAACTGGTGCCTTGTATAAAAGAAAATGTAGTCGATACTGCAAATTTTACGTTGAGAGGCAAAATAAATCTATTTTATAAATCGTTAAGAAAAAATCACCATAAAATATGTCTATTGAATGCAATCCTTTACTTAAGAATGCATTTAAAACTAATATGTAAATTTTCATTAACCGATCATGAACCATATGGAGATAAAAAACAGGATTCAAGATCAAAAGATAAAAATATTTTTAAAAAAATTGAAACATAGCAAATACGGACCTCAAAACATCAGAGGTGTGATCAGGTTCCAAGAAGGAGTATGGGCTTCATATCTTGATCAGGAAATAATGGAAAAAAATCCGTCGTCAATTCAGTATATAAATTATGGACTAACAATTAGTATGAAAATCGTCCGTCAGACAAATAAATTGTATTTGCTGACAAGGTCATTGAATCGACGATAGAACAAAAAATGACATTAAACGACACTGCTGATATATTCTTTTCATCAAATTATTTACCACTTTTTAGAAATGGTTCATACGTAGAGTTTGCTCATGCGTATCGAATCAACTAAGATACATAAACTCCGTTTGCAGATGATGAAAGTATATATTGCTGCATACATGTAAGTACGGAAAATTGACGATAGAAAAGTTAAAGTCATCCCGGTTATGATATAGCTTGGTTGTTAGATTACCATTAACGCCTTTTTCAAGCAAAATATCTAAATATGAAACAGATGTGTCAGACTCTGCGGTATCTTTTATCTCAAGCCCATCAGTTTACACTGTATCGACATAAGAATAGAAATTACAATTTATAATTGAAAATATATCGTCGATATATCTAAATGTCGCGTTGAAGGCCACAGCAGGCGTTTTCTTCTTTTCATGCATTAGATTTTGAACAAATCATGCTTCATATGAATAAAGAAATAGGTCTGCTAATAACGGGGCGCAATTGGTACCCATGGAAATAATAATATATTGTTGGAAGATCTGGTCACCAAAAACAACATAGCAACATAGATATTGTCTATCAGAAATTCAAGCATTTTTTGATGTGAACTTAAAAGATTCAGAGTGCTTGTGTGTACAATCAGAATGATTTTTAACAGAATAATTTTGTAAATGACCAATGATAATTCAAGTAAATGTACGATTTCAATTTTCAATGAAAAAGCAGATGTCAATGATATCGAAAAGCCATAACTTTAATTTATCGTGGGGAATAGTAGTGTTTAAAGTGGAAAAGAGTACGTTTTTAAGCTTTTGAATTTGGTAAAATCTTAAGATTTCAAATGGTCCAAAAGTTCCTTGGAATTTTTAAGTATCCACATCTTATTTACACCACTTCTTAAATATCCTATTGTACTTTACTCTTGAAGTGGCTTTTTCTATACTGTTAATATCTTAGCTTTGTTGAACATTCACTTGAACCCACTATGTTTCATTGTAAGTATTCGTATGAAGTTTCGGAATTCTATATATGTTTTCTAGAGATCCTAATTTTATAAGGAGTTGCAGCCCTCCCAAACAAGGAGAGGGCTACAATATTGCAACTGCTATCAATCTATTTTTAAAACGCACTGTTTCTTTATCTTTACTTTTATCATGCAGAATGCAAGTTGACCTTTATTATGAGCGTAATTCAAGGAAACGTGGCGAATGAAATGATCGTTCTAGTGACCTTTCTTGCAAATATACTGTTGGCTTGAATGTATTACAGTTGTTTTGCCACTGTATCCATATTGATTGCCCTCTTTTACCGGATTCTTACTATAAAGCTTTTCATTTTCACTTCACACATTTTACACAACTTAATGAAAAGGTAACGAAACCTTGTATTTACATATATATTCCACATAATCCTTTTTGTACAAAACTGCATGACATACAAGTGGAAATTAGTTGTTTTTATTATGAAAATGAGGGATGTTTTAATAAGTGATGCAAAAGAAAATAAATGCATAAATAAAGATTGAATGTGAATGTACCGATCAGTATTTAAGCTTAAAAAACAAATAAACAAATTGAGAGGAAAGCAAATAAAGAACCCTGAACACAGAGTGTATAAAATAATAAGCCATAAGAGTAGAGAGAATTCCTAGTGGAAAGTGTATAGATTTAGCATCAAATACTAAACTCCATATATATGAAGGATTTTGTAGTACATTGCCATATAAATAAAGGGAATTGATAACAGTTAAGTTGGTCATCACGTTTATGATAAAGTTTCCTTTGGACTTAAGTCAAATTTGTAATTGCCTGTAAAATGTTTATTGATTATTGGACAGATATCTAATTTTGCAGATAACAACACTTTGATACAGCTATCTTAAAAAATATTTTAATTTTTGTCTACTTGAATAAATTAAAATTCTAGTACAATATGAATATTTTGACTTAAGCTTAAGATGTTTCATAATCCTGGGACCTGACCCCGGGATCATGAAACAGACTTAGACTTAAGTCAAAATTTCAATTATCTATAAAATCTTTAAAACTTGTTAAAGGAAACTCATAATTTGCATACAACAGCAGACTTATGATACAAAACCAGAAGGCATTTTCATTTTGGACCGCTTGACCTCTAAAAAAATTCAGCATCTAAGGCATTTTTTGACTTAAGCTTAAGATGCTTCATGATCCCAGGGTCTGGTCTGCAAAGACTGCAAATTGTCAAGGAGGAACTTCAGAGATATTGTGCAAAAAGTGATTTTTAAGATTATCAATCAAAAATGTGAAATATGAAACTTTCGAAGTTCATTTTTTGAAGGAGTACTTGTTTCTGATATCAAATGCTTTTGATAATTTATCGTATGATATGGTTATATAAAGTGTAGAAAAGTCTTACGTATTGATGTAATGAATATATGGCGAATATATGGCGATTACGAACACTACTTTATCTCCAAAGTCCATTACAATGCATATATGGGACAGAGCAAACACGGACCTCTAAAACATCAGAGGTGCCGCGGAGGAGTGGGCACTCTCAGCCATTACTGGCTTTTTAACATAATTATTTGTGTCTAAACATTCTTGAAGTTTTTTTTGGAGGTTTTGAAAATTCACATTTGAAGGTGCTCCTTAGTATATGTTCCTCCCGTATTTCTATGCAATCTAGGTCTTTGAACCCAGTCATACAGATCTAGAAATGTTTTGGTGCGCTACGGAAAAAAATTAGTTGTTGTACCGCTATGAAGTACTTGAGAGGAAAAGTAAAGTCATATTTCTGTAAGTGTATGTTGCATAACAGTTTAGTAAGTTGTAAATACTTAAAATTTTACACACATGTCAGTGAACAAAATACTAACAACTTCTTTTCGGTCTTCTCAGAAGAAACTATGTTCGTGTAGAAAATAATGGCTGCAGAAGTAAACACGAATATCATTGTAAGTGAACTATATATATAGTTTTTGGTCTATTTGAGAACGGTGAATAGTTTTATATATAGTTTGATTAAAAATATACGTCTCACTTCTAACATTTTCAGAAAAGCGATTCTTCAAACACCATTGACAGAGACGACAGGTGATGATGTAAGTATTTTTGCTAAGTTTTGTTTAATTAAAGTAAATAAATTACTGTAATTCAAAAATATATTTTGTGCTTTTCTTCTCGTCATAAACTCTCCAAATTAATTTTAAAGTTTGTCTTACAATAGTACAAAAGGGAATTTATGTCGAATGCAGAGGAACAAAAGCTAGCGGCTCTTGAAGCGTTAAAGAATCGCATCGGAGAAAAGAACGAATCACCATTGACAGTAGCTGTAATTGGGGCACCCGGAGTGGGAAAATCTTCCTTCCTTAACACAATGATCACCAGTATAGCCGGAGAATATCGGGAGTGGGCCAGAACGGGGGATTCTGGTGGAACTGGGAAACCAATCACTTATCGTCTACAATGGCAATTATTTCTTTTCTAATACATTTTTCTTTTGAATTCACACGGAATTAAATCATGATTGGGAGAAATATACTGAAGCAATACAAACCATATTCGGCAGTTTTAAATGTTTTGTTTCTCACATGCACTAGATTACGTATTTGTTAGTTACTTACGTAGGTGAGCTTTTTACAATTTATCCAAAGTGATATACAGTGTACAAGGTGATTTCACATGTGTAGTTGCATTTCGCTTTTGTATTGAGTAAATTACAATGGGTTTTGATTGTGTCTTTGCGGGGATTTCAGTCTCGTTAAGGAATTTTCATTATTTTTATTAATCGTATGTAATTTCTACGCCTGATCATCACGGAAGAAACTAAAAGAATATAACGCTTAACGAGGAACAAAGAGTTCACCAAATGTCATGTAACACAATTCTGTTCTTCAGTTTAAATTTCAACTAAACTGCTCATTATGAGAGGATTGTATTCGTCATTAAAATGACCAATTACACAGCTGTTGATATCTCATAATGTTAATAAAATTATATGACAATAATCTCAACTATTCACAATGATTATCTAGATCTTTGATTATATATTTGTACATCTAATGATATTCAAGTTTCGAATGGTAACTTTGTCTGTCATGTCTCGTAATGTAGGCTACCAGTGACAAAATATGCAAGCATTGTCGACGAAGACACCCTGGAGTATAATTTTCCAAACTTCTTGGACATAGCCGGATTTGAAGATATTGATGATGAAATGACACAAGAGCTTCTAAATCTCATATTCTATGGGAGAATTCCTTATAACATACCACTCTATAAGGTTGCAGAAGATATCAGGTAATTATATATATTAATATTAATTCTTGCATTAAGGTAGTTTTATTTTCAGGTTATGACCTGGCAGATAAGTTTTTGAAAATGTTCACAAAAATGTACATGATTTCAGAAAATAATATTTTCAAAGTCTATCATTATAGTTATCATATCATGATGGGAGCATAATCAAATCTCTAATATGTTTCTACGAAACATGAATAAGATTACCAGCTATGTATTAATATTTCAATTGCAAATTGATCGGCAAAAATAATTTAGGACGAATACATCTGCATTCAGAAAAAAAATGTGTGTGTTTTTAATACATACACGGTTCTTTTATCAATTTATTTAACACATAGCATAAATGTTTGTGTCATCATAGCAAGCTTTTCGGATAACTTTTAATTCAATATTATGTTCAAAGTATTAGGACGTTGTATCTAAAGCTAAAAGATGAAAATAAAATGAATTATTCTAAAGATGTATTTTTGAGGTGTATGACATCTTTTTTTAACAAGACGTTTTTGTAACTTTAAAGAATATTGAATCATATTTAGATGAATGAAATGAAAATTCATGAAAAAAAAAACATTTTATTTTCATACCTTTTGAATAAAATAATGATTTCAAAGGTTTTTTTTTCAGGGCTGAGGACCGGATATCTTTCTTCTTTTACCTATATTATCCCATGGTTACCCCTTTATGCCGTGGATATACATGTAGCTCATGTGATATCGTTTTCTTTTCCGACAGTTGTGACGTCACAATGGGTTTTGCGTTAGCATAATGAAGTGAAATAAAGTGGAGACCTATATAAAATAGGGAAAAAATTGTTTTTGGTGTATAAAACAAAATATAAACATGGGATAAAAAGAATTTCACATGATTTGTAGTTAGATATGATTTTTATCCGACTCGTTGTGTTGTGTGTTTTATCTATAAATCACACTAATCATTTGATAAAAATCGTACAAAACTACAAATCATGTGAGATCCTATATATAGCTATATTTGAGATTTATCCTTAATTTTTTTTGTGTATTTATTATGAAGTTTTCTTTAACAGAAAATATGGACGGTGGTACACTGATGCTAAATATGCAGTTACCCCGGAAAGTAAGAAGATCGACAGGATCATTTTCATTGCTTCAGCAAGAAATCCTAATTTACCAACACAACTCATGAAAGCTGTGTCATCAGTGCAGTGGAGAAAGAGAGGTAATACTTAATACATGAATTTTAATTAACGTCATATTAAGCCAGGATCTATGGGTTCTTAAATAAATACATTGTAAGTAAATTGCATTTGAGATGGCTCTTAAACTATGATCATCTCTGTACTACATATTATCGATACACAGGTGACTTTTCGATATAAAATACTCAAAAACATGAACATAATGTTATGTTTTCATACGTTTCCAGATATTCCACTATTTGGTGTATTGACAAACAAGGATCGAATGACCGAAAATGAAGAAGATTTTGATCAGTTTGAGACTGAGTTCAAAACAACGCTCGGGCTGTCTCATTTGCATTATTTTCGCTGTACGAATTACTGTGATGATAATATAGAAGAAATTCGATCAGGGACAGCGACAAACAACCCAGAGATAGATGTTCCTGTTCTGAAATTCTTGAAACAGGTGAGTAAATATTTTAAGTTTGCATCATATAATCCCTCAACTATTTAATTCATTATATTGTAGAGGCAGTGTAATTTTCACTCACATAATTGACTATGAATTGTTTTAGATGAATTGATGTTGATAAAAATCCTTGTCATAAAGAACCTATGCCTGACTCATGAATAAATTTTTAGACACAAATGCTTTAATCTTTAATAATAGATTATTGACAATAGATGAAGCCCTACGTTTTGAGGTAGCCCGCTAAAATTTTATCTGTTAAATTTGCATTTTTTCGTAAAAGTTCAAAATAAAAGAATAAAATTTTGATATCCGTTACTAAACAATGTCTTACCAGACTTTTTTTAAAATACACTTTTGTTTAAATCGGTCTCCAAACGTATAATTATCATACTAAAAATCATCTAGAAAATGAAAATTATCAAATTTACAACCTTGTGTAACTGAGTGTCAGCCCAAAAAGTTTCGCCAAAATTATTGGCTTATCTTTGAACAAGAAAACGTCTTTTTAAACGTGCTAAAGAATGCGACAATACGGTATTTTAATATTTTAAACTTTCTTGTTTTAGTAATTCTTATTGTAAAATACGCTAAATAAAAACAACAATGTGATTGCTAACACAGTGATTATTTTTCTTGTAATCAGATTCTAGATCCAGTACTTGAGAACGTTGATATTCATAGGGAGGTTGGAATGACATGGCAGAACATAGTGGAATGGTTGCACACACTGTGGACTGCACTACAAAACACAAATAGACAGCAGTTTACCATCATTGTAGTTATTTCCCTTGTTTTGGTCGTTCTGACCTTGTTGTTGTTTTAATCTAAGGAGTCTAAGTCCTTTCTATTTGTATTACTACCTACAGCGACACGGGAACACGGGGCTAATACGGCTTATCATACCTTTTCTACATTTTCTTTTTCTGCTTATCTACTTTTTTTCTATAAATAAAAATAAGGTAGTAAAGTGTGAATAATTCTCTTGACATTACTGTGAATGGATTAATCTCCGTGCGTTAGTCATATGAACTAATCTCTACTTTGGAAGCTAATTCCTGGTTATCTGTAATTCTCTAGATTTTACTTATTTGTAGATGTAATATGTCTACGGACTAATCTCGATGCGTTAGTTCCTCTGAAAGCTAATTCCCTGTCTTTAGAAATTCACTATTTAATTTTTCTTCACTTTTGTATCGGTATAATAAATAGTTAAAAACTGTATCATTGAGAGAGTTGGCAAGATTCCAGTTCCCCTGGACTAGGTCTATTTCCCTCGGCTAATCTAGAATTTTAATTGCTAACCTCCTCAATGATATACTTTAAATGTATATTGTCTGGAATTCTCTTATTTCGTTTTCTGATGTGGTAAATATCAATAGCAAAGAAAAATTGGAATTGTGTATAAGGCTTGACAACTAAATGAATGAATTATTTGTTCAGTTTTGATTAGTTTGAGTCAACGAAAGAAATTAGTTGGATTAGCAATAGGCGAAATTAAGATAGGAAATAGGGTTTTTAAAGCAACACTTGATGAAAGTTACATGCACTTGATGAAAATTATGTTTGAACCACATGCATTTGAACGTAGTATTGGTTTTGCCAGTTTAACGTTATTGCAGCCCGGAGGACCGGGCTGCTCTATACATAGAAATCTAAGTGTTGGTGTATGGTGATTGGGATGGGAGAAGTTATTCAGAATTAAAGGTTTTCTAAACATTGAAAAGATCGTTAATAAGAATGTTCTTTCCCTTTCTAAATTTTGAGATACATAATATACTATAGTATTTATTTCCTTAAAGTGAATATGTAAAAATAAATATTTTTTACATACTGTAGACGTACTTTTTTCCACGGGGTCATAATTCCGCGGATTCTCACTTTCTGTTTAATCTACGGGTAGAAAATTACGCAGATTTTTTTAGACTGTCACTATATGGCTTAAGGTTATATAATAAGTACGCTTGGACAAATTTCTGCGGAAAATTTGGAACCGGGTTACATAGCGTAAATTAATACCACGCGGAAAAAAAGTACTTCTACAGTATTTAATATGTAAAGTTTCCTATCATATAATATCGAAAAAACGACAGATCCCTTTTTAGCTCACCTGAGCCAAAGGCTCAAGTGAGCTTTTCTGATCAAAATTTGTCCGTTGTCTATCGTTGTCGTCGTCGTTGTCGTTATAGTCGTCGTTGTCGTTGTTGTAAACTTTTCACATTTTCATCTACTTCTCAAGAACCACTGGGCCAATTTCAACCAAACTTGCTATAAAATATCCTTGGGTAAAGAGGATTCAAGTTTGTTCAAGTGAAGGGCCACACCCTTTTCCAAGGGGAGATAATTATGAATTAGAGAAAAATTAATGGCATTTTAAAAAAAATCTTCTTCTCAGGAACCACTGGGCCAGGAAAGATGAAACTCATGTGGAATCATCCTTTGGTAGTGTAGATTCAAGTTTGTTCAAATCAAAACCCCCAGGGGTAGGGTGGGGCCAAAATGGCCGATCAAAGTTTTACATAAGAATATATAGGAAAAACCTTTAAAAATCTTCTTCTCAAAAAACCACTGGGCCAGGAAAGATGAAACTCATGTGGAATCATCCTCAGGTAGTGTAGATTGAAGTTTGTTCAAATCGTGACCCCCGAGGTTAGGGTGGGGCAAAAATGGCCGATCAAAATTTTACATAAGAATATATAGGAAAAATCTTTAAAAATCTTCTTCTCAAGAACCACTGGGCCAGGAAAAATGAAACTCATGTGGAATCATCCTCCGGTAGTGTAAATTCAAATATGTTCAAATCATGAACCCCCGGGGGTAGGGTGGGGCCAATATGTCCGATCAAATTTTTACATAGGAAGATATAGGAAATTTTGTTTAAAATCTTCTCAAGAACCACTGGGCCAGGAAAGATGAAAATCATGTGGAATCATCCTCAGGTAGTGTAGATTCAAGTTTCTTCAAATCATGACCCCGGGGGTAGGGTGGGGCCAAATGGACGATAAAAGTTTTAAATAGGAATATATAGGAAAACCTTTTGAAATCTTCTTTTGAAGTACTCAAAAGCCATGCTTAGTGATATTTATAGGGAATCATCCTCAGGTTTGTTCGAATCATGACCCCCCTGGGGGTTAAAATTCAAGCCCCCTCCCCCCTCCCCGCCCTCAGTTAACTTTAAATTCTGATCTGATATGTGCGTTTTTCTAGCCAATTGCTCAGGTGAGCGATGTGGCCCCTGGGGTTTTGTTTAGAACATCGAATTTTACTTTTCGCACTTAAACAAACTCTGCATAGTTCATGTTTTATATTCTTAAATTGAAAATTAATACATTTTTTAAGATAGGTGATGCATGTGTCTAAAGGCCCTTTCACAATTGGTGCACGAGTAGAAGCGACAAAATATTCGTGCGACCAAATATTTTGTTTATGATCGTAAACTGTTGCCAAAAAAATCGCATACGAAAAAAGTGTAAGTACGAAATTCGCACGATCTAAAGCAACTGTTGTGCTTTAAATCTTGCGATATATCTTGCGTCTATATGCGACTGTTGGAGAATGAAAGCGAGTGTTGTAAGATAATGCGATAGGATTGCACGACTGATCAGGTAATCGGACGACTGAACGTTCGACAATCTGACTGCTTGTGCGCTCATGCATTCCATAGTACGAATGTTCGTGCGAGTCTGAGGGCCGGGTATATACTACCCGTTTCCGACGCTCTTCAGTTGACATAGTTAAAATACTTATAATTATACACGGTATAATATATACCTGTTGCAAAGCATGGCAATTGAGGGTGATAAATCAAGTAATGATAGTAAAACGTTGCAAGATTACATGAGACATGTTGAGCAACAGTCTCATGGTCGCAAAACACACGCAAAGACAGTCGCGATTCATCTCACGATCTTTAAAAATCGTGCATCACTCTTACGAGTACATAAAATGTTGTAAGACGTTCATACTAATTTTCGTGCGTTGAATTGCGATAATTTGGATCGCATTTGGTCGCGTATGAATAGTGTGCACGTTGACTATTTTGAGGAGACTTGATGCGACCACTAAAACACATGCAATGAATGCGAGACATCGTGCAACGTATGCGATAGCTCGTGCGAAGCTAAAAATTTCCCATCGCAAAGTGTTGTAAAGTGCTCGTGCGCCAATTGTGAAAGGGCCTTTACTTCAATTTATATTTTGTGCAGCCAACATTTAAATGAGGAATTGATCAAATTTAAAATGGTATCATTTTTGTTTGATTTTTATCCGACTATGTTTTCAAAATATTGGCAACCATCGTCACCATCAATAAGACACATGTCTTTTCATACATATCAAAGCGGTTTGATGACCAAGACTCATTTCCATTATTTACTTTATATATTTCCCGGGCGACATCAATGTTTACTTGTTATGCTTATCAAAATACTGTATACAGTGTTATTTTCGTCCAGTGTTATTTTCGCCCGTTCACACTTGCAAACAATTTTCACTTCACACAGTCGTAGTTTTACTACAATACTTATTATTATCATTATCGTTTTATATTTGCCCAAATGATGATAGGGCGAAAGAGGCGAAATTTTCCCTGTAAACAGTATTCCATGGTTAAGATACTTTCAATTTTGCATATTAATGTACATTTACACTGTGCTGCGTTTGATTTGTTACAATGTTTTCTAAAAAAGGCACAGTTCAATCGTTTGATAGTCCCTTTTATGCTATCAAAATGATTGTAATGAACCAGAGTCGATTATGAAAAATGAATAATTCTTCTTAGTCATCCTGACAGTAGACATATATAACTATTGTATTAGCAATAATAAAAAAAAACATGGGGGGCTGAATTCAAACTAATGAATGTCTATATGGATATTAAATTGTATATATTTAAAAACATTGTATATAGAATTGTAAATATATAAATTCTTTTAAAACTTGAATTACTTACATGGTTTTCAATAATTACATTGAGAAATGTAAGCTTTTTCAAATATTTAATACTTAAGATCAGGTCTTCCAAGAATTTATTGGAATTTCCATGGGTACCGTTATAAGCACACCTTTTTTATATTTATACGAAGCAGACGACCGCATGGCGCAGTTGTAAGAGCGTCTGCTCTTGTGTTGCGAAGTAAGGAGTTAATCCTTATGTCGCGGGTTCGAATCCCACTGTAGGATGTGGAGATCGGTCCCTCGAATGAGACTGTATAAACCGAGGTTCCGTGTTGCAGAAGGTGCTTGCACGAAAAAGATCCTGCTTAAGGGCCCTAAGTGCCGAATATAGGAGAAAATCTGCAGCTCTCCACCAAGTGATGACATCTCCATATGAGTGAAACATTCTTGAGAGGGACATTAAACAATATACAATTAATCAGTCAATCATATAAAATAGAATTTGTGCAAAATTGTATGCGTGAAAAGAAGAAAACACTTTCTGTGTCTTTCAACTCGAAGTTTAGATATATCAACGACGTATTTGTCAATTAACAATTGTAATTTCCATCCATATGTCGACACGATATATCCTGGTAAGCTTGAGATAAATATAGGACCTCCCATGATTTGTTGTTTGATATGGATTTTATCCAACGAGTTGTGTGATTTTTATCCTAGAGCCTTGGCGAGGGGATAAAACACACAACGTGCTAGATAAAAATCACATCTTATTACAAATGATGTGAGATCCTTTCTTTTCCATGTTTAATACTTCACCATCGATCGATGTTTTACACTGTTTTTATATAGGACGCCACTTCTTTTTTACTTCATCACGCTAAAGCAAAAACCATTCTGACGTCATAACTGTACTTATCTGTGGGATGTGAAAACGATATCACATGAGCTATAATCACGGGATGAAGGGGTAAATATAGGATAAAAGATACCTCAGAGTCTGACATATCTGTTTCATACTTGTATATTTTACCTGAAAAAGACCTTGATGGTAATTGAACAATAAAGCTCTATGAAAAACGTGGTGACTTTAACTTTTCTATTGTCAGCTTTCCTTACTTATGCATCAAAATACTTTCATCACCTGCATAAGGAGTAGGTATATATCTCAGCTGATTCGATACGCAAGTGCATGATCTACGTATGAACAATTTCTAAAACCAGGTAAATTACTGACAAACAAGTATTAGACACAACAACTTTAGCAGTCTCGTTTAAAGTCATCATTCCGTAAATTCTATGGTCGATACAATCACCTTGTCAGCAAATACAATTTATCATTGAGTCAAATGCTGACTGACGTTTTACATACTAATTGTTTGTCCATAATAAATACTGAATTGACGACGGATTTCCCAGTTATCTCTTAAACATGTCAAAGAGCACACGGCGGGTGTGACCGGTTAGCAGGGGATGCTTACTCTTCCATGGCACCTAATCACCCTATGATGTTTTGGAGGTTTGTGTTTGCTCTGTTCCTATTCTGTATTATTGATTTATGGACTTTGGATTGAATACTGTTCTTTATATCAATATCCTTCATTATTCCGGTTTGTTTTCATTCAAAATAGGAATAATAGTAATGATATAAAAAAAAAAGCAAAACTGGACTTTGCTTTAGCGTATGGGAATGGTTACATATACATTGTACAGTTAAAAATTCTTAAGTTTTTATGCTGTTGATTTTCTAAACGTTCTTGGAATTTGTAATTATCCACTATTTGATTATTGAAACCGAGGCCCCGTTTCAGCGGCAGGCGTTGGCACGATAAAGATCTCTCACTGCTCAATGGCGCTGAGTGCCGAGTAAAGGTCAAAATTTGAAGCCCTTCACCGGCATACGGTGACGTCTCCATATGAGTGAAAAATTCTTGAGAGGGACGTTAAACAATATACAATCAATCAATCAATCAATCAATCTAATTTATACCACTTCTTGTTGCACAGTACTCTTGAAGTTTTTCCTTCACTGCTGTTCATATTTTAGTGAGGAGTAAAGAGGCTTGGTAGAACATTAGATGGAACCCGCTATATATCTTTATTTGTAGGGATTTTTGTGAAGTTTTGGAATCCATGATAGATATTACAACCGTCAAATCTGCCCACTCCCGCTTTTCAGAAAATGTAAGCAGTACACTTTAGTTATTTTTAGATGTAAGGTCATCACCTGCAGGGTTATCTGTTTGAATGCACTACTTTATAAACCGATTAGAATTTCGTTACCTTTGTCTAGGACTAGAATAAATGTCTTTTATATATATTTATGAGTGATTGCAGAAATATAGAAAATATTTGTATGTTGAGTGTGTTCTTGTTTTTCAAATCAACTTGGAGACAAAAATTCTAAATGGAGGTATAAAATTTTATATCGTAACATTAAAAAGCCTAAGGGAAATTTAGAATAGATTGATTGATTGTATGTTGTTTAACGCCCCTCTCTAGAATTTTTCACTCATATGGAGACGTCACCAATTGCTCGCGGAGAGCTGCAAATTTTGTTCTATGCTTGACACTCCAAAACATCAGAAGTGAGATCCGGTGCCACAGAGGAGTGTGCATCTCCTGCTGACCGGTCACACCCACCGTGCTCTCCTTGTCATGATTGAGAAATATTGGAAAAATCCTTCGTCAATTTAGTGTATAAATAATTTACTAAGAAATAGTATGAAAAGCATCGGTCAGCATTTGACTCAGTGATGAATGTTTTTGCTAACATGGTCATTTAATTGATCATAGAACCGAACTTACAAAATGATGACTTTAAATAAGACTGCTGATATTCTTGTTTCATCAACTTGTTTGTCAATAATTTATCTCGTTTCAGAAATTGTTCGTACGTAGAGCATGCTCTTGCGTTTAGAAAAGTCATAACGTTTTTTTAAAAAAAAAAAGATCTTAATTTACCATTAATGCTCCTTTCTAACAAAATATTAAATGTGAATTAAATGTGTCAGACTAACGTATTTATAGTATCTTTTATTTCGATTTCAAATGGATATGTCGGATCACCATAGGAATTTATGAAAATGAATATTATTAATTGAGAAAAGGTACTCGATTTACCTTATTGCTTCGTGTTCTAAGATCCTACCTACGTAAGCTCATCAGTATTGGGATTCCACTTTCCCCCTTAATAAAAATAGCGGCATTAACAAAATATAACATCAGAGGGTGCCGATGGATCGACAAAGTTTATCTTTTGATACTATGCCCAATCTCTGGAAGTTTACCCACTCATTAAAGTAAGCTTTTACGAGGGTTGATCCAAAAGTAATGTCACAACTTCGATTAAATTGCTATAAATCGACGTAAAACAACAAAAGTACACATGATGAAAGCTTAATTAATTTAAAATCAGATCTGAAAATTTCAAAGGAATACGATGTATACTTTCCAAAATATCTGATTTTAAACAATGTGCGTGTATGGTAGTCGCCGCACCTAAATATAACGTCATATGACAGATACGCACCGTCATTCTTTCGAGCGTTTTCCCTTTATTTCATCACAAAATATTTGTGATTCGCAAAGACTATCACCAATTTCACTCTCTTTAAGAATTCTTGGTACCATTATACACTAAATCTTTTCATAATTAAGCCCTCTGTCAAAATATTTTGAACAGTAGCAAAATACAAACTTAAAAATTCACATGTTACTCTATCCCTCTGTGTTTTTGACAACGTCAGACACCATTGAACGTTTCCGTCCGATCTCCTATCTTTCGGTCTTCTTGTCCTCTGCTGATCATTCAATGAACCACAATCTGACCAAAATTGCTGAAATCATCTATTACGAAGTCTCTCATTTATACTCTTTATTCTGTGAGTCTTATTTATTAACACAACTGTCGCTAGGGATGATTACCATATTTTGAAGCAAAAAAGCAAATTACACTTCGTTGAGCCGTTTTATTCCCATTTCGAAAACTTCGACAATCCATTTGTTCACTTCAACAGAGTAAAAAATCAATATTTATGATCACAAATACCAATGCCGTCATTTAATTTTCAAAAAAAAAGACTAGAAATTGACTTGAATTGTGTCTTTTAAAAAAAATGAGAGATTGGGTGCTTTTTAAGAATCTTTTTAATGTGTCTGTATTTTTTATTCTAACAAATAATACACTTTAAAACTTGACGTTCAGTTGTGACGCGGCGACACCCCCTATGCTCTATATCTTAAACATCTATAAAATAAATTCAAATAAACATTATGAAATGAAAATTTCAATGTTAATTAAATTTGTATTTGTGCATCTTTTGGTATAATTTATTTGATAATTTGACGCCAATTTTAAAAGATATGGACACTGTGACATTACTTTTGGATCAACCCTCGTATAATCCTGCAATGAGCTGTTTTAATTATTTAAAAAAAGACTCCTGTTATTTTTGTTTCATCAACTTATTTTTCAATTTTTTTTCTCGTGTTAGAAATTGTCCATACGTAGAGCATGCTCTAGCGTATCGAATCAGCTGAGATATATAAACTGCGTACGCAGTTGATGAAGGAAGTTGACGATAGAAAAATTAAATTCATCACGTTTATCATAGAGCTAGGTTGTTGGTTTACAATTAATATCATTTTCAAGTAAAATATCTTAATTTGAAACAGAAATGTCAGATTCTGTGGTATCCTTTTTTATTTCAAGCTCAAGGGACATAACATATCCAATCGACATAAGAATAGAAATAACATTGTTAATTGACAATACGTCTTTGATATATCTAAAAGTCGAGTATTTTCTTTTTATGTATAAGCTTTCCATAAAATCGCACTTCGTACGAATACAAAAATAGGTCTGCTAATAACGGAGTGCAATTGGTAACCATTGGGATCAAATAGATTGTTGGAAGACCTGTCTCCAAAACCCACATAGATACTGTCAATCTGAAACTCCAGCATTTTTTTAAATATCCAATTCAGAATACTTGTGCGTGTAGTGTGCCAGCGAGGTTGAGTGTGCTGAACTTAGAAATTGGATACTTTAAATGACAAACTCGTCAAGAAGGAAGAGGAAATTGCTATCCATCCACTTCTGATTTACACCACTTCTTGTTGCACAGTACTCCACAGACGTTCATAGTTTAGTGCGAGTAAAGAAAGAGGTTAGATAGAGCTTTCAATGGAACCCGCTGTGTATCTTTGTTTGTAGGAATTTCTGTAAAGTTTTGATTATATATTTTTTTCAATATAGATTAATTGCAACCGTTTAAACTTCCCACTGACGCTTTTCAGAAAATGTGAACAGTGCACTGAGTTTAGTTTTAGATCTAAGGGTCATCACCAAGTTTATCTGTTTGCATGCACTTCTGTATGATTCAACGATAAAAAATTCGTTAAAGGACCGAAGAAATATTTATACCGATCTAAATTTATTGATGGTCGTTTTACCTGGTCAGGAAACATTACAAGAACATCCTCTGAGCATGCGTAATTTTTATTTATAAAGCTTAGAACAGAAGGGAGATATACAAGGACACCAAGGTTAGTTACATTACATTTAAAAAGCTTATTTAACCCCCAATTCCAGTTATTTATATTGTCTTTATTGGAA
Organism: Saccostrea glomerata; assembly: GCA_003671525.1. NCBI lineage: Eukaryota > Metazoa > Mollusca > Bivalvia > Ostreida > Ostreidae > Saccostrea > Saccostrea glomerata. Next base: position 497,058 of record PRKT01000412.1, read on the forward strand.
AAAAATCATTTAGTCAGTGACTGCATGCTGTTTCAGTTGTATGTTATATGAGGTACATACTAATAAATTATGTTAATTAATTCTAAATATTGGTAGATATTTTCATTTAAGGTGCTATGAAAACAAGTGCCTATATAAACTTATTTTAAAAGATATTTTCTCATACCTAATATAATAATGAGTTATATAGCTTTAAACATCAATATACACGATTATTGTTCATTTTTCATTTTGAGAAAATCAGTTTCCACTTGTATTAGAATAATCTGATATGTCAAACTGTAACCCCCTACTACGATTTGCATAATTTCATTGGTATTTTGTACAAAAAATAGATAAAAGTTTCACACATGAATTTTAACAATTAATTTCTTTTTTAAAAAGTTATAATGATCAAAGAACAATTTTGAAAAAAGGGAATTTATTTCATAGAAAAATAAATCAATTCCCTTATTTTTTAGTTATCTGTTTGTTGAGAACCAAATCTGATGTGAATCTACATGTCCATTTCTTTCAAATTACTAAGTGTCTCAAATTTGGAAAGTGATCTCTGATTTTAAGATTATAAGTTCGCATTTAAAATTATTTCTTAAAGTTCCTAAAAACAGATTGACTTGAGTCACCTCACTCGAACCTCTCATGCATTCATTCTTCATTTAACATTTCAATTTCGATTTCTTCTCATTCACCCATAGATTTTGCAAATAAGAAAGGACTGATTACCCATATGACAGATTTGAATAGTCCATGAATGTAGGGAAAATTAAGCAATTGTCTGTGTTGCAGTATGTGCACAAAATATTGCATTTTCACAGCGATCGATGATATGATTACGTTTGCTCTGGAAGGGTTTTTGTAAACATAGAGATATGTATATATCTTGAAACTGCGTGTATTTGGTGTAAGTTTACATGATTGTATATCTTTTCTGGAAACATCCGATGCATCAAAGATACATGTAAGCTATATCTTCATTTCTCTCTTCAGCTGTTAATTATCATTCGACAGATAATTAAAGCATAAACACCACTTCATAAGTCAGGCCTACAAGTGACCTAAAAATTAGACGCCAGATGGTGCCTTGTAAAAAGAAACTGTAGTTGAAACTGCACTTTTTACGTCGCCAGGCACAAAAAATCTATTTTTTAAATCATTAAAATCAATATAAAATATGTCAATTGAATGCAATCCTTTACGTAAGCATGCATTTAAAACTAATATTGTAAATTTTCTTTAACCGATTATAAACCATATGGAGATAATAAATAGTATTCAAAATCAAAAGTCCATAAAATATTACCAAATAGAAAGAGAGCAAATGCGGACCCCCAAAACATCAGAGGTATAATCAGGTTCCAAGAAGGAGTGAGCACCCACTGCCGACCGGTCACACCCGCCGTGTGCTCCGAAAAAAACTAACAATTAGTATGAAAAACGTCAGTCAGACATAAAAACTGTATTTGCTGACATGGCCATTGAATCGATGATAGAGCAAAAAATGACTTTAAACAACACTGCTGATATTTTAATTTTCATCAATACATTTACCTCATTTTAGAAATGGTTCATACGTAGAGTATGCTCAAATGTATCGAATCAACTGATATACATAAACTTCATTTGCATATGATGAATGTATATATTGCTGCATAAGTAAGGAAAATTGACGATAGAAAAGTTAAAGTCATCACGAATATCATATAGCTTGGTTGATAGATTACCATTAACGTCTTTTTCAAGCAAAATATCCTAAAATGAAACAGATGTGTCAGACTCTGTGGTATCTAATATCTTATGTCGTCGATATATCTAAATATTGCGTTAAAGGCCACAGCAAGTGTTTTGCTCTTTTCCTGCATACGATTTTGCACAAATTCTGCTTCATATGAATACAAAAATAGGTCCGCTTATAATGGTGCGCAATTGGTACCCATGGAAATTCCAATAGATTGTTGGAAGACCTGGTCACCAAAACAATATAGATATTGTCAATAAGAAATTCTATCATCTTTTGATGTCGACTTCAGAGTACCTGTGTACAATCAGAATAATTTTTAACAGAATATTATAATTTTGTAAATGACCAATGACAAGTTAAGTAATTGTACGAGTTCCATTTTTATTGAAAAAGCAGCTGTCAATGATATCAAAAAACCTTAACTTTAATTTATTGAGGGGAATAGTAGTGTTTAAAGTGGAAAAGAGTAAGTTTTTAAGCTGTTGATTTTGGTACAATCTTAAGATTTCAAATGGTCCAAAAGTTCCTTGGAATTTTTAAGTATCCACACCTGATTTACACCACTTCTTGAATTTACTGTTGTACAGTACTCTTGAAGTTTCTCCTTCATTACTGTTAATATCTTGGCTTTGTTGAACATTTGCTATGACTTTGGAGGTAAAGTAGTGTTCGGAATCCAAAAGATATTTTCTGGAGATCCTAAGGACTTGTAGCCCTCTTCCAAAAAGGCAGAGGGCTGCATTATTGCACTACGATCAATCTATTTTTAAAATTCACTGTTCTTTATCTTTACCTGTATCATGCAGAATGACCTTTATAACGAGCGTGATACAAGGAAACATGTGGCGAAAGAAATAATCTTTCTAGTGAACTTTCTTGTAAATATACTGTTGGCTTGAATGTATTACATGTCCAGTTCTTTTGCCATTGTTTCCATATTGATTGGTCTTTTTTACAATGTAGCAAATTCTTTTTATTTTTTTATTTAGTTTTTCACTTTCATTTCACATATTTTACACAACTTAATGAGTATTTAATGAAACCTTGTATTTACATATAATCCTTTTTGTACAAAACTGCATAAAATATAATATGCACAAATAGAAATTAGTTGTTTTTTTTAATGAAAATAAGGGATGTTTTTATGCAAAAGAAATAATGCATTAATAAAGATTGAATGTGAATGTAGACATCAGTATTTATGCTCAATAACCCAAATAAGCATAATAAGTTGAGAAGAGAGCAGAGCATTCTCAGCCATTACTTGTTTTGAACACAGTTATTTGTGTCTAAATATTCTTGCAGTGTTTTGGAGGTTTTGAAAATTCACATTTGAAGGTGCACCTTTGTATATGTTTCTCCTGTATTTCTATGCAAATTTGGTCTATGAACCCAGTCAAACAGATCTAGATATGTTTTGGTGCGCTACGGAGAAAAAATAGTTGTTGTAACGCGCTTTAAAGTACTTGCGGGGAAAAAGTTACGATATATCTGTAAGTGTATGTTGCATAACATTTCAGTAAGTTGTAAATAGTTAAACTTTTACACATATCAGTGAACAAAATACTAACAACTTCTTTTCGGTCTTCTCAGAAGAAACCTTGTACGTGTAGAAAATTATGGCTGCAGAAGTAAACACCAACATCATTGTAAGTTAACTTTATATATTTTTTGGTCTATTTGAGAACCGTGAATAGTTTTATATAGTTTTATACCTGTCTGCCTTCATATAATAAAAGCACCAGAAACACCCTTTAAAGAATAAAATAGGTCATTTTTTACAATATATAATAAATGAGAGTAAAAAAAAAACACAATCAAAATTCAAATATAAGTAAGGGTTATAAACATATGAAAATACAAGTAAAGTATGAATTACAAATTGCCAAATCACAAAATTTGCACCTGAGACAATAGGTGAGTCATCCGACATATTATGACTAGTAAAAAATTATGGCATATTTGGCATTTAAAATGTAAACTAAAACAAAAAATATTTTTATTAAAATCATTGGTCTTACTTCTAATATTTTCAGAAAAGCGATTCTTCAAGCACATCACTGACAGAGACAACAGGTGATGATGTAAGTATTTTATTTTTTCTAAATTTTGTTTAATCTAATTCTGTAATTCAAACTATATTTTGTGCTTTTCTTCTCATCATAAACTCTCCAAAAATTTTAATGTTTGTCTTTACAATAGTACAAAAAGGAATTTGTGTCGAATGCAGAGGAACAAAAGCTATAGCTAGCGGCACTTGAAGCGTTAAAAAATCGCATCGGAGAAAAGAACGAAACACCATTGACAGTAGCTGTAATTGGGGCTCCTGGAGTAGGAAAATCTTCCTTCCTAAACACAATGATCACCAGTATAATCGGAGAATATCGGGAGTGGACCAGAACGGGGGATTCTGGTGGAACTGGAAAACCAATCACTTATCGTCTACAATGGCAATTATTTCTTTTCTTATACATTTTCTTTTGAATTCATACGGAATAAAATCATGATTGGGGAGAGATTTACTGAAGCACTACAAACCGTATTCGGCAGTTATAAATGTTTTGTTTCTCACATGCACTAGATTACGTATTTGTTGGTTACTTACGTAGGTGAGCATTTTACAATTTATCCAAAGTGATATACAGTACAAGGAGAGTTCACATGTGTAGTTGCATTTCGCTTTTGTATTGAGTAAATTACAATGGGTTTTGATTGTGTCTTTGCGGGGATTTCAGTCTCGTTAAGGAATTTTCATTATTTTTATTGATCATATGTAATTTCTACGCCTGATCATCACGGAAGAAACGTAAAGAATATAACGCCTTACGAGGAACAAAGAATTCACCAAATGTCA
>PRKT01000413.1:0-16110 GCA_003671525.1 Saccostrea glomerata
CTTAATTAATACTCTTTAAATTAAATAAAATAGATTTACCTAGTAAAAAAAAAAAGCATTTACGTCAATAAAATCAATTAAATCTTTGCTCTTTCTTGTAATATATATATATATATTAATCTAATAAATATTGTCTAACTTTTTAAAGTTTTATTTTATGCATCAAACTGAGAAAATAAGGTTGAAAATATTGAAATAATATGAATCCTAGAGATAAGATATTGTGCATTGTTTTTTTGTTTTTTTTTCACGTAGGTAGATACAATAAATTAAATTTGCATATTACTTTTTATTTCATTTTCTTCCAAACATTAGTAAAGAAAAACCATACTTTAAAATAAGATTCATTCATCCTCCATCCCAACAGAAGTTAATTTAACACTATTTATACAGTAATAACACATGAATTTTTATTTAGTTAAGCATTTGTGTACACAACTACTTCACCTATTACCAAATAAAATGTCATTTCATACCTAACATTTTAAAATGGGAATATGCTAAACTTTACCCGTAAAGCGAACTTAACATTATGCATGTACAGCTAGGACTGTTGAGGAAAAAGCAAATTTTGTAACTAAATATATAAACTATCTAACTTAAAGATATTCTTTTGGTTGGGAAATGATATGTTCGTCTTTTTGACCAAAGATAAAAAGCTTGTTTGTGCATATGTGCATGCTAAAACAGTATTTAAAGGATGTTAAATATTGACAGTAGGCGCAATTTATTTTCACAAATTAATATCTATGTCTCAAAGCCATGTAATTAAACTTCTCCGATTTAACAAAACATACTGAAAGAAACGCATAGTTAACTTTGATAGTAAGCTGGACCTATAATTTCGAATATATTTTCAGTATTGATATCAAACATGTAATTTCATCTTTCATCAACGAATTCCCTAAATTGTTCGTGATTTTTGCTGAAAATTCATGAGACAACACCGACTTAAACTTCCAATTACCTACCTTGTGCATCTATAAAAAAAAATATTGATTTTCCTGTGCAAGGAATTCATAAGTGAATTTTACGTTCCTCATAGGGATATTACTCAACATATCCGACAGGATAGTCGACAGAGGGTAATTGGAGCATTCTAAAGTCTTCAAACCCTACCGTCCAATTAATTCTACAGGTTTTTGATTGATAGAAACAGATAAAATTAACCGAATCCAGCGAATTTGATACTTGTGAATGTCAGTAAGATAGACTTAATAAATACGGGCTACATTTTGCTAGGGTGGACAGACAAGAACAAAATCACATATTCTACGTATGCGCAAGCCAGTCAGACTGCCGGGCTCACGGATCAAAATAAAAAAAGTTTTTGTTAGTTTTAGAGTGTTTGGTACGATTTTGATTGCTGTTTGCTTTAAAATCGGTTTTAGTGGAAATACGTTGATGATTACAGAGATGACATGATGAAAGTCGTTGTTACGAGCCACCGTCACTCTCACAGTTTGTTTGAAACTTTCAAATTACTCTCTGACAATTGAATAAAACGTTCTTTGGTGGAAAAGTTAAACACAAATTGCACCCGACACCTTATTGTCTTTTTATTAACTTGTGTTACATCGTTGACCCCACCTTTTTTTTCTTTTCTGAATGTATAAGATAACGGTGATCAATTTGATTAAATTCAGCTTAAGTTTAAGACCAAAATAAATTTCTTGATTGTTAAATTTTCAACGTCAAAATATCTCATTTTGCGTGTTCAAGAAGATCAAAAAAAATTTTATTCGGCCCAATTTGAAACTTTTTCTTAGTCATATATATAAAGTGTCTTTTTCCAAATACACCTATAGTCCATTTTGTCCAAATATTTGGATTAAAACATGAGAGGGAAAACGTCGAAGGTGAGATTTATTTTATTAAGATCAAAATTTCAGTTCATAAATTAATTTAGCGCCAAAGAAGCATATTATCCCTCATTTTTATCTAACTTGAGCCGAAGGCTCATATGAGCTTTTCTAAAAACATTTTGCCCGGCGTCTGTCTGTCTGTTTGTCTGTAAACTTCTTATATTTTCAATTTCTTCTCAAGAATCACTAGACAAATTTCAACCACACTTGCCACAAAGTTTCCTTAGGTGATGAGGATTTAAGTGTATTCAAATACAGGGCAACAGCTTCTTTCTAGGGGAGATAATTAATAATTAATGAAAAAGTAATGACATCTCTTAAAAATATCTTCTCAAGAACAACTTAGCAAGGATAGATGAAACTCAAGTGGAATCATCCTCAGGTAATCTAGAATCAAATTTGTTCAACTCATGACCCCCGGGGATAGGGCAGTTTACATAGATAAGTTTTACATAGGAATATATTGAAAACATCTTTTAAAATCTTCTCAAGAACCATTGGGCCAGGAAAGATGAAACCCATGTGGTGGCATCCTCGGGTAGTGTATAATGAAGTTTGTTCAAATCATGACCCCCGGTGTAGGGCGGGGTCACAACGAAAAATCAAAGTTTTACATATGAATTTATAAGAAATCTTTTAAACTCTTCTTAAAAGTAACCACTGAGCCAGAAAGATTAAAACTTATGGTGACGCAACCTGAGGTAGTTCAGAATAAAGTTTATTCAAATCATGACACCAGGGAATGGGGCGGGAGCACAGCGAAAAATCAGAGTTGTACATAGGAATATATAAGAAATTCTTTAAAAATCCTCTTTTCAAGAACCACTGAGCCAGGAAAGATGAAACTCATATAAAGCATCATCATGTACTGTAATGAAGCGTGTTCAAATCATGAACACCGGGGTATTGCATGGCCACAACGAAAAGTTTTACATAGGAATATTTAGGAAACATTAAAATTTTATTCCTAAGAACCACTGGGCCAGAAAAGATGAAACTCATGTGGTGACATCCAAGGGTAGTGTATAATCAAAATTGTTCTAATCATGACCCCCCAGGGGTAGGGCGGTCCCGGCCACAACGAAAAAATCAATGTTTACATAGGAATATATAGGAAACGCCTTTTGAAATCCTCTTCTCAAGAACAACTGGGCCAGGAAAGATGAAACTCATGTAAAAGCATCCTCAGGTAATCTAGAATCAAATTTGTTCAAATCATGACCCCGGGGGTAGGGCGGGACCACAACGAAAAATCAAAGTTTTACATATGAATATATTGGAAACATCTTCTAAAATCTCGTTCTCAAGAACCACTGGGCCAGAAAAGATAAACTTTATGTGGAAGCATTCTCATGTAGTGTAGAACTGTAGAAACCCCGGGGTTTGATTTGATTTTTAATTAAGCTATGTGTGTGTAGAAACTAAAAAGATACTTGACAAGACAGTTTCAGACTTTTAAATTTCACGATTCAACCCCCGCAAAAATAGACATTTTTTGACATCTCATCGTAGTATTCAAAACTGTTAAAGGTGGTCCATCCCAATTTTTAAATTAGTGAAACGATGGAAGTTGTAAATATTTTGTTTTTTGGAAACGTTGTCACATTGTCATGTGGGAAAATGCGTTGTTTATGATACAGATGACTAATTTTAAAAAAAATGATTGGATATTTAGTTTATACTAATACGCATGAGTGGATATGTTTTTCTAAAGCTTTGTGTAAATGTGCAATTCGAAGGATTAAATTCTTAGTCATTTGTAGTTACTAATAGTTCCTGTTTATCTACTTTTTTCTAAAAGCAGATCATTTATTTTTTACAATGTTGAGGTTTATAATTGTTTTAAATTTGTCATGCTTTGTGAATTCCAAGTTGATCATGACGGTGTGTGTAGTTGCTGTGGTGGATGTGATTGAGAATCTAAAATTTAGATGAAAGGAAACACAAAAAATCTATAAAAAAAAAAAAAAACCCTCTCTGCCTACATGTAATATCTATGTACCGAGAATAGCCTGATTTTGTGTAAATTGGAAAATGTATTAATTTAAACAAGAAATCTGTGAGCCAATGCTCACTATAGTAATACCCCCGCTCTGATGTAAATAAGAACTATCATGTTAAAGCCATTTATGGCGTAACTGATCAAAAAATATATTTTTGAAAAATACAAAATTAAGTAAAGAAATATAGTTAATACATTAAAATCAAAACTTTTCATACAATTCTGAACACGGAGAACACCTCTTTTCATCTATTAATACGATTTTATCTTCTCTGTATTGTGTTATTTAAATCTTTTGTATTTTCTTCCGAGTCGGAGAAAATTCCGAGAACCCAAATTAAATTGTGATATCTTTATAACGCAGTTGACTTAGATTTTGTAATTTACGGAAAAGTTCTATCTTTATATAAAGTAATGATACAAACAATAAGTTCTTATAATTTTAGTCTAATAATTTTCATTGAACATACGCCATATATGGCTTTAATATACACAAGTTCAGTTACAGGCAGATACACAGAAAAATGTGAAGTTTACATCAGATTTAAATCAAAATTAATCCCAGCATATGGCATGCCTCAACAAAGAGTGTAATAATATTTCCAGCATCTGCTATGAATAGCTAATGAGAAAACTGCAACAAAGATTTCAACAATGAAACGGACAGACGCACAAACAAACAGAAAGTTGACATAAGATTTTATCAAAAATATATCCCACCATATGGCATGCCTCAGAGAAGATTGTGTTAAAAATTTCAAGCATCTACGATGAGTAGTTGCTGAGAAAACTGAGACGAAAATTTGTTACGGACGGACACACGGACACACAGACAGACACACAAAGATAAAACAGCATACCCCGCCCCCCCCCCCTCTCCTTCGGAGCGGAGGTATTAAAATCAGATTGTTACAATTTTATTTATGTCATTGAAATGGTTACTATATATGTATATATACCGTTCAATCCGGAATTACTATTAAATTCAAAGTAACTAGAATATGGTCCATCTTCCTTTCCTCCTACTAATTCACACGTATCCTTTCCAGCTTCTGTGCCTGACAGATCAGCTATATCATAGAATGTGCTGGAAATATCTGATCCCAACACTATCTTGTATCGGTAATAGCTGCAACATATTTTTAATTTACATAAAATATGTCAAAATAAATTTCAAAAATTTTATTTCGTTCTTCTGCAAATTATATGATATGTATGATGTAATAATTTTGCGTTAAAAAACAGAAGTTTTTCAATGTTAACTGATTTTAAGGACAATAAGTAAGACCAAAGTCGTTCTATTTTGACTTCTGTTTGACGTTAAACGTTAAATATATAACAAAATTTTTATTTATTTCTACCTTTTAAATATCAAAATAGTATACAGGACACCAAGTGCCCACCTACCTAAAATCAATCAATTTCTCTTAATCTTTCGTTTACATTTTTCCCTTGAAACTTGAAAATTGAACTTGAATTTGATATTTCTTATTCAAAAGATGAATTACAATTCTGAACTCGAACAAAGAATAATTCCAACATAGGGAGCTGATGTATAGTTCGTCTTCTTCATGTACCGGGTACCACTACAGATGCTGTATAAATTGTTGTAGGGAAAACTGACTTTAACCCAGCAGGATGTATCACTGTTGAAGCATGCTGTAAAATAAAAGTTACTCAGTACCTCAGTCTTATATTAGTGATTGATGGTTGGACTGCGATATTATGCTTCGCAAGTACCTTTAGACAAGGTGTAGGCATCTCTATGCTTGCAATTGAACTAATTAGAATAGAGCTGTACGTACATGTATCCTAAAATATTTTGGAAGAATTTTTATTGTCAAATACAAGCTTGGTATCTACGATATGTGTTAGCCAGTACACAAAAATTATGTTCTTCACTATATAGAACGTTAAAAAAAAAGAATATTCTACAAAATAGTTTCGTCGAAAGTCATGTTCTATTTTTTATTGACAGAAACAACATATAATTAGAAGAAGAATATTTCTTGCATTGATGACAATGAACAAATATCGACAGTATATTGAAACAGGTAAAACAAGAGGCCCATGGGCCACATCGCTCACCTGAGCACATGGGCTAGTTAAAAAACACAAATCAGTAAGTTTTTAAAAGTTTACTTGTTGGGTTAGGGGGGTTTAAATATTTCATTACTTCAGAATGTCACTATATCAATAAAGCATTCATGTATAATTTCGCCATACTTGAGATGAAGAGTTTTAATGATTTCTATATATTTCTAAATTAGAGATTTGATTGCACATCACGGCCCCACCTTACCCCAGGGTCATGATGTAGTAGATGTATATCTTATTAGATAATTTAATAAATGATAAATACGAGGGTTGTCCCAAAATTTCGTAGACTGGGCTCATATCTTTCAAAGAAATCAATGTATCTTTATAAAATTTTCAGGGTGGATAAAACGTGTTCTTGACAGATAAATGACGAAGTTTTATCATGTTTACTTGAAAACTTTTCGAGAAATAACATTTAAAGTGATATCGTTCTCTAACACCCGGAGCAATCTGCAACGTCAAAAAATACAAATGTCAACGGGTCAAATTTTTGGCGAAAATATTTCAATTACCAGAATCAAATTCTTAAATTAAACGAAACGGTTATAGTTATAAATGTGAAATATCTTAATTACGATGATATGATAAAACTTTAAAATATGTAAACAAAGTATATGCATGTACAGGTATGAAATAATAATAATTTGAAAACGCTATATTTATACGGACTTTTCGTCTGTTTCCTCTAATGGAGTTGCACAATGGAACTCTTGCCCATTTCTTAGCCCTGTCTTTATTTTAGTTACTGTTATTCACATATACATATAGAAACCGTTTTTGTCATTTTAAATACTAAGGACGAGAAAAAGTTTCCTACTCTACCAAACATTTATGACTGGTACATTTCTGTAAGAGTGAATTCAGGATCAAAACACTTGATCATAGTCCAGTGCGCCGCCTGTGCCAACGAAGCCGCCATTTTGCAAAAAGTCCGATTTCAACTCATGTATAGAAAACGTTATAGAATTCGTATTTATCAAAGCATAAACTCCAAATTTTGAGGAAATATAGTTAATAAAACATCATTAAGAATTTTCATTTCCTTTAAAAAAATACGGGGCAGTAATTACTTTTCCGTAGGATTTTAAATATAATATGCCAAGTTTTATTTGCAACTTTTGAGCATTGCGCCACCTTCCTACACTAGACAATGAAATGTGTCTTTTAAATTGGAATAATCTGTGTAGTTTCTCCATATTTGTCCATAAATTTATTAGATAGTATTGGTTTAATCTATATACAAAGTTTCATTAATGTATGACGTAGGGTTCCTACAAAGCAACGCTTGTCTACGGAATTTTGGGACAACCCTCGTAGACCTATTACACTGCTGAGTTTTCTAGGAAAGTTTTTTACTGCAATCATTAATGAAAGATTAAACTCATATGCTGATAATATACAACTCATTTTGGAAAATCAAGCAGTTTTTCGCAGAGGCATGGGTACAACAGACCATAATTTTTCATTATACTCTCTTAAAGAACTTTTTAAAAGACACAAAATGAAACTGAACTTTGCATTTATTGATTTTGAGAAAGCATTTGATATGGTTTGGCATATTGGATTATGGAATAAAGTTTTACAAAATAATATTGATGGAAAATGTTTTAAGATTATAACCAACATGTATAAAGGTATACAATCAAAAGTAGTAGTGAATGGAATAAGTTCAGAAATGTCATTAATGTATGACGTAGAGTTCCTACAAAGCAACGCTTGTCTACGGAATTTTGGGACAACCCTCGTAAATAAAATAAATTTAAAATAGTTAAATAAAATAAAATCTAAAGTCTTTCTACTACTAATGAGGTATTAAGTGTTACCACCCATCCCTTTTGATCCACCTATACATTTCACACAGACATTCATTCATTGGTTGAACATTTACATTTCATTGGTCAAGGGTTTTACACTGTCTAGTGAATGATAACTCAGTTTGAAAGATCTCAGAGTTTTAGACATGTAGAAAGCTAGATCTGGTGAAATATTTGAAATCTTACTTATTTACTGACAGAGACAGTACAGAGACATGTAAGTACTAATATTTTAACATTTTAATCTATATTAGAATATGAATAAGGATATACATAAGAAACTAAGAATTTGATACTTTGTAAAAATTATGCGTATAGAAATTATGCGTATAGAATATTTTATGTCTAGATCAGATGTGGATAAATCTGATAATTCTATATGAGTTAATATATTCAAATACTATTAAATGTATATAAGTAAATATTTTCATAAGAAGTATTTTGGTGTAAATACAGAGTTATTGTAAAGAGCATATCTTTAGGAATTTATTTATTATTAATATAGTGTAACACCATATCTGAAAGATCCATACAGTTTGTCAGATGGACTTGGTTCCACAAACCGTATGCATTACTGTTTTTATTATTTTGGTTATATATGAAAGATAACTCTTCACGATTGTGGAAAGTAATTTTGAAGATTAAGCTTGTAAGAGTTATTGCCCTTTATTCATGTAAAGTGTAACAACATTCCATAGAGTAAAATCTTTATTTATGACACTATTTGAATAATGATTCCTATGTATATCTACTACATGTATTATATTTTATTGTATCAGTATAATGTTATTGTATGTTTTATATTAATTTCAGAGCAAATGATTGTTGATATATAAATTATGAAAGAAACCATAATATTCTTCCATTTATTATTGCCGGGATTCCCGTTTCAATGATATGAACAAACTTGAATTTATTCTAACTGAGGATGTTTCCATATTAATATCACAATTAATAGCTTTGCTGATCATGAGAAGAAGATTTTTAAAAGATTTTTTTCTATGTTTTCCTATGTATATTTTGAGCAGTCAGTGGGGCCCCGCCCTATCCTCGGGGATCATGATTTGAACAAACTTGAATCTACACTACCTGAGGATGCTTCCACATTTGTTTTATCTTTACTCATCAAAAGGTTTTGAAAAAAAAAATTTAAGATTTTTCCTTTATATTCCCATGTAAAACTTTGATCAGTCATTGTGGCCCCACCCTACTCCCGGGGGTCATGACTTGAAGAAAATTGTATCTTCACTAACTGAGGATGCTTCCACTTGAGCTTCATCTTTCCTGGTCCAATGGTCCTGGGGCAGAATTTTTTTTTAAAATACCTATATATTATCATGTAAAACTTTGATCAGCCATTGTGGCCCCGCCCTACCCCTGGGGGTCATGATTTGAACAAAATTGAATCTACACAACCTGAGGATGCTTCCACATGAGTTTCATATTTCCTGTCCAGTGGTTCTAAAGACAGATTTTTAACGATTTTTCCAACATATATTCCTATGTAAAAATTTGATCAGCCATTGTGGCCCCACCCTACCCCCGGCGGTCATAATTTGAACAAAATTGAATCTACATCATCTGAGGATGCTTCCACATTAGTTTCATTTTTCCTGGTCCAGTGGTTCTTCAGAAAAAGATTTTTAAAAATTATCCCTATGTTTAAATTTGACCCCCCCCCCTCCCATCATGGCCCAACTATACCCCTGGAGGTATCATCTTTACTGGTAAAAGGTTTTTTTTAAAATAAGATTTTTAGAGATTTTTCCTCTATATTCTTATGTAAAACTTTGATCAGCCATTGTGGCCCCACCCCACCCCGGGGGTCATGTCTTCAAGAAACTTGAATCTTCACTAACTTGGAATGCTTCCACATAGGCTTTATATTTCTTGGTCCAATGGTTATTGAGAAGATTTAAAGAAAAAATTTCTATATATTACCATGTTAAACTTTGATCAGCCATTGTGGCCCCGCCCTACCCCTGGGGGTCATGATTTGAACAAAATTGAATCTACACTACCTGAGGATGCTTCCACATGAGTTTCATCTTTCCTGTCCAGTGGTTCTGGAGACAGATTTTTAAAGATTTTTCCCATATTTGACAGTAGTGAAGGAAAAGCTTCAAGAGTACTGTGCAAATATATATTCAAGAAGTGGTGTGAATCAGGTGTGGATACCAAAAAATTCTAAAGAAAATTCTAATGAACTTTTGGACAATTTGAAATCACAAGACTTTACAAAAATCAATAGCTTAAAAACGTACGACTTTTCAACTATACAACCATTCCCCCACGACGAATTAAAGTCCAGGCTTTTTGATATCATTGATAGTTGCTTTTTCAATAAAAATGGAACTTGTAAATTTACTTACCTGCTCATTGGTCATTTGCAAAATTATTTTGTTAAAAAAGATTCTGATTGCACACATAAGTACTCTGAAGTTGACATCAAGAAGATGCTTGAGTTTCTGATTGACAACATCTATGTGGCTTTTGGAGACCAGGTATTCCAACAGTCTATTGGAATTCCCATGGGTACCAATTGCGCTCCGTTATTAGCAGGCTTATTTTTATATTCATAGGAAGCAGAATTTATGCAAAATCTTATGCGTGAAAAGAAGAAAACACTTGCTGTGGCCTTCAACTCGACATTTAGATATATCGACGACGTATTGTCAATTACTAATGGTAATTTCCAATCCTACGTCGATACGATATATCCTGTTGAGCTTGAGACAAAAGATACCACAGAGTCCGACACAGCTGTTTCATACTTAGATATGTTACTTGAAAAAGACACTAATGGTAATCTGACAACTAAGCTATATGATAAACGTGATGACTTTAACTTTTCTATCGTCAACTTCCCTTACTTATGCAGCAATATACCTTCATCACCTGCATACGAAGTCTATATATCTCAGTTGATTCGATACGCAAGAGCATGCTCTACGTATGAACAATTTCTAAAACGAGGTAAAATTATTGACAAGCAAGTTGACAAACAAGAATATCAGCAGTCTCGTTTAAAGTCATCATTTCGTAAGTTCTATGGTCGAAACAGTGACCTTGTCAGCAAAAACAATTTATTGAGTCAAATGCTGACTGACGTTTATCATGCCAATTGTTAGTTTATTATTTATACACTGAATTGACGACGGATTTTTTCCGTTATTTCCTGATCATGACAAGGAGCACACAGCGGGTGTGACCGGTCGGCAGGGGATGCTCATTCCACTATGGTACCTGATCCCACCTCTGATGTTTTGGGGGTCCGTGTTTGCTCTGCTCTTACTTTGTATTATTTTATGGACTTTGAAATTGAATACTGTTCGTTATCTCCATATCCTTCATATTCTAGTATTCCTACGTAAAAACTTGATCGCCCATTGTGGCCCCACCCTACCCCCCAGGGGTCATGATTTGAACTACCTTGAATCTACATCACCTTAGGATGCTTCCACATTAGTTTCATCTTTCCTGTCCCAATGGTTCTTGAGAAGAAGATTTTAAAAGATTTTTCCTATGTATTCCTATGTAAAACTTTGATCAGCCCTTGTGGCCCCGCCCTACCCCGGGCGGTTATAATTTAAACAAATTTGAATCTTTACTACCTGAGGATGCTTCCACATTACTTTCATATTTCCTGTGCAGTGTGTCTGGAGAAGAATATTTTTAAAGATTTTTCCTTTATATTACTACGTAAAACTTTGATCAGCCCTTGTGGTCCCGCCCTAACCCTGGGGGTCATGATTTGAACAAACTTGAATCTTCACTAACTGAGGATGCTTCCACATTAGTTTCATCTTTCCTGTCCATTGGTTATGGTTTTCCTATATATTAGTATTCCTATGTAAAAATTTATTTGATCAGCCATTTTGGCCCCACCCTACTCCCCGGAGGTCATGATTTGAACGAACGTGAATCTACACTACCTGAGGAGGCTTCCACATAAGTTTTATCTTTCCTAGCCCAATGGTTTCTGGAGAAAGATTTTTAAAAGATGCCATTAATTTTTTATTAATTTATAAGTATCTCCCCTTGGAAGAAAGCTTGGCCCTTCATTTGAACAAACTTCAATTACCTTCACCTAAGGATACTTTGTGGCAAGTTTAGTTGAAATTAGCTCAGTAGTTCTTGAGAAAAAGATGAAAATGTGAAAAGTTTACGACGACAACACCAACAACGACAAACAACGGACAAATTTTGATCAGAAAAGCCCACTTAAGCCTTCGTCTCAGGTGAGCTAAAAATCAGCTTGGTTTGCCCCTTTATTTTCTTTTCAAACCAGAAAGTGCTTAAGATTTGTTCAGCAATTTGGATTATCTTTAGAATATTATAATTAGTATCATGCATTATTTTCGCAAAAATTGTTTTTAATTTCGTTTGTAACTTGCCATTTGATTGGATAAAAAATTAATCTATATCGGATAACCAGTGTTGCCTACGTCAAAAATGTATTTATGCGTTTGATGTTACATTTGAAATATGCTTAATTCGAAGACATTTTTGAGGTAGTAATTGTCTTTTTTCTAAATTCAAAATCAAATTATAAGGTCGTTCCTAAGGTATCTTGCGGGTTTTTCTTGGAATCTACTATGGCAAAATGGATTAAATTTTCTCTATAATGTTGTGGAAGAAGACACGTTTTAGTCTGTTAACCTTCTAAATATAGTATCTATATCATTCACAATCATACAAATTCTTCCACCTAAATTTTAAGGGATTGTAAATTTATAAGTAAAGTTCCATTAAAACGTGTATTTGTAACGATCCACTAATAAAACCAATGTCTGAATAACTGTATCTCACTTTTATTCTCACTGACCATGTAGTGTACGGCGGCATCGCGAGAATTCCATCGGCATCGAAAGCAAGTTTTAAGACTTGCCTGGATAGCCGCGCGGTCTGAAGGTAGGGAGTTCAACACTGGGCCGGGGCGGCAGTGGGTATCCTTATAAAAATGAATTTCTTTGTGCTTTGTTTTAGAGTTATATCAAAGAGAAGATTTCTTTTCAAATCATTATAATGTTTGCCAAAAGTAATAAGGAATATTTATAAGATAATAATTTATCTTCGATATGTTTTTTCCATTCCGTTCTGTTTTGATTTGACCCTTTTTGTATCTTTCTAGATATTCTTTCTTTTCTTGGTTGTTTGCTTGTTTGGCATGGTACAGATGTTGACTGAGTGTTGACGAGTGTACGAATTTCTTTTTCCCTGTATTTACCAGGCCCTACATGGGTTGAGACATTGTCTTCTCTTCCTCTTTGTCCATGGATGTAAATTGTATCACAATTGACTGAATTATTAAATTGAGGAAACTGATAATATCTACGAACAACTCACAACAGACAGGCGGGCAGACGAAAAAAATGCATTTTGAAAAAGGTCATCTTAGTGAGTCAGGAAATTTAACCTGAATAACTCAGGTGACCTTAACAAAGGAAATACCTGGAACTGTTGTACACTGATGTGACTGAGAGGTCCATGTCCCATTAGGTAAGCATGTGGAGACAAGAGAAGAATGAGGGGGCATAATGCACTTATAGTTCAGAACTGTACCGACTTTAGTTGATTTCACAATCACAGTGGTGTCCTGACTGTCTGGATGTTGACTAGAGCAATCTGTGTGAACAGAATTTGATTTTATTAATTAATATTATTTACAATTATTCTTGTAAGCACATTCACAATTAATATTACACTACAACTAAACCAAAAAAATACATAGTATTAGTATTGGTCTTCTGTTTTTCATCAATTTTAATATTTATTATGTATTCATAACCCTATGACGTGTCAGTTCAGTGTTGATACTGTTGCTCTGCGTTTGAACTCAGATATTTCTAACATTTAGAATTACACAAATGAAACTTCCATCTGGTAATGCTTGGTCATTAAAGCGTAAAATCTGATAAAATAAGTGAACAATAATTTTATAGATTTTTACTGAATAAAGGTATGCGTCCTCTGTACATACTTATCATGTTAAAACAGTGAGTTGTAATGGGGTACCGAAGTGAATATATAATAATGTATATCATTTCTAAATAAGCTTACCAGTTCTGATACATGCAGGACCTGAAGCTGTTATCACACATTTGCTACTCGATGAACAAGATTCGTTACATTCTTTAAAGTATCTCTGTAAAATAAATGTGTATTTTAAATAATATTGGACGCCCTAATATTCAGATATCATGAAGGAAAAACGGTAAAAATAATAATTCATGATCAGTACGAGTCATTCAAGTCTGATAATTTGGTTTATTTAAGTTCTCAAAATATCTCTTTAACAGTTATATGAATTAAACTGATCCAGAAGATATTTCTACATCAATAAAAGTTCTGTGAATTTTAATAATATTCTTAAAGACAAAAGATATTAATGTTTTCTTTATTTAATCCTTATTTCTGGGATAGAGGAAAGGGTATATAGAATAAAAGAAATACTGCCCATGAGCAACATTAAAATTGTTTTTAAGGATCAATCAATATGACATTACAATCACAATCATCCTTCTTCGAAAGAGAAAAAAATTATATCCATTTTACTCTGTGTAAATGTACTTTAAATTAACACTGGAATCAAAACGATTAAGAATGTCTATATTAGAAAACTTTCATTCTATAGATTTTTCATAAGTTATTGCATGAAAAAACTAACACAATACATGTAAATTTTAAGTATAGTTAAAAGTACATGTATTGTCCTTCAAATTTTAAGAATTTGAAGGAAATAATCATACGTATAAGCAGCACATAGATATATTTATTTATGAATTATGCCTGGGTGATTTTTTTTTCATTAATTTGAAAATGCTACCAATTTTTATATGTTCTTTCCAAAGAGCGTCCACGTTGTTTACAAATTATATTCACAATAAAGCTAGATTTAATTTACTTTTTAAATACATGTATTATAAAATTTCAGCAACTTTTTTTCCAGAAAAATCATCCAAGAGCGTCCAAATTGATACATGTATACTAGTCGGATATTATTATCCATAAAATGACAGGAGCCGTTAAGATTTGTATAATCATTATATATCTATCTATCTATCTATATATATATATATATATAGGGCGTAAAGTTAAAATAAGGCCTTTTTATTAATTTTAGCGAGTTCTAAAGAAAAAGTAAGGTTCTAAGAAGAATTTAAAATACAAACAATGCATTATTTAATTATACATATTATGGAGAGAGGGAAGGGGGGGTGTTGTTAAAACTACTTGGGGACGAAGTTGATTTGAGTATTAACGTACTCAAATAATATTTTGATAAATTTCTGCTGAGAAGAAAAGATTGTCTTATTAGCGATAACTTACGTTTTGACAATGCATTCATACACATTTGATTGTGGTATTTTATGTCTAAGGTATTGTAAATCAATTTACATATATAACTGTATTTCTACACCCCGCTTGAAAAGTGGGACGGTACATGTACATGTATATGTACATGTATATACTAATTAGAAATCGGGATGTCCGTCCGTCCATCTGTTACGCTTTGGGGGTACCCATCTCTATCCGCAACTCATTTCATATCACTGATTGAAATTTGGTGAAATTTTCACAGAATCTTTATTTAGATATATAATTGCCATTGTGCCTTATTGTACTTTTTGATCCGACACATATTTTGGGTTTCCCATAGCAAAACATGGACACTGCCATTATATTTATATGGAAGGCGGAGGGATATCTTTTATTGAACTCATTGCTTACAGTACCTCTGGTTTCTTTTTCATTTACTAAAAAGAGACCCATTAAAATTGTCTATTTTGAATAATATTTTCCAACAGCATATTTTCTGAGAAACAAAAATTACAAAATTAAAATTAATTTAAAAAAAAACAAAAAAAAAATCGGTTTCAAAAGCATAGTTATCATCTTTCATGTAATTTTTCTACATTTGAGAAAAAAAATTCAGAAAAATAACCCATCTTTAAACCAAATAGGTTTTGTCATGTTTGAAAAATCCATTTCTTATTTACTTCTCGTCCACATGCGTGGATCCAGAGGGGGTCGGAGAGAGGGTTCAGAATCTCCCGAATTTGCAGATTAATTAACATTGAATGTACAGATTACTTAGTTAAGTATGAAAGTAATTATTTTCCTAGGTATCTGGGACAAGTGATGTTCCCGGCGAATCATAGACCCCAACCCAGGGAGGGGGTTGGGGTCTCATAGACAATAAGAGATTTTTGAAAGTGGTAATAAATTATTGCTTTTATAATATCGATGTAAGACGGTGATAATTACACAGTTAAGTTCAAGAATGAATTATTCCTAATTTTTTTTTCTCAGACAAACATTGATG